>JBBCBC010000003.1:43512469-43861807 GCA_037126765.1 Stenogyne calaminthoides | reverse complement strand
ATAATCCTTTACTCAATTATATATGTGTGGGTCTTGAATAATTTTTGAAGAGATATATATTGGATAAATTAAGCCTATTATAATTTGAATATGCAATTTTGTTATATTAAAGTATAAACATTAATTAAATTCTTACAAGATATCAAAGTATGTATAATTTTTTATATAAAATAAGTACTTTATAAAGAAAATATATATATACTAGTGTGTGTGTATATATATTTATGAAGAGAAATAGAATTATTTTATTATAGACAAAAGTGAATTGATAGTGAATCATAATATAATGTAAAGTGTGTTTAACCATGGTAGAAAAAAATGTGTAATAATTGATATTTTATTTTTAATGTGGCAACTAACATGATATATTACAATCTGAGAAAAAAATATGAGATTCATTTAACCATTAAAATTGCTCTAATGTACCAAAATAAATAACGAAATTTGTTTTTAAGGATATTGGATGAACTAAAATAAACAAAAAGTTTATACATATCATTATATGCATTTGCATATAGATTTAATATATACGGGTCATGAGTGTATCGTAGATCAAATTAAATAAGTTTGAATCACAATTGGACATAAGTTTGACCACAAATAGATATAATCCCATAAGTTTTTTTTGTCGTCGATTTAGTTCCAATAATATTGAAAATGTTCAATTTTAGTCTCAATTTCGGTCGAAAAATTCAAAACAACGTCGTTTTGCCGTTTTAATTTGGTGCTTTCAAAATGATGCTGTGACAGGAACACCGCGTGTTTTTTTTTTTTCAACAGCTGGAATTTCAAGTATATAACTAAAAAAAAACTTAAAATTAAAACAGAATTGACAGAAATAATTAGTCAAATATAATTAAAAATACACGCGGTTGCAGCATCCTCCGAAAAGCCCCATATTAAAATGGCAAAATGACGTCGTTTTGAGTTTTCTGATCGAAATTAAGACTAAAATTGGACACTATCAAAGTTAATGGGACTATACTGACTATAAAAAAAAATTATGGGACTAAATATATTTGATCCTAAATTTATGGGATTATTTGTGATTCAAATTCAAATTAAATTATTGTTATGTTAGCACCAAATTTCAACTTGACTCATGATTAGACCACGCTAGGCAAATTAAACAAAGTTTGCAGTCATTTCATTCTATATTAAGAACTATACTACCTAAAGTCTTTGGGACAATTTACCAAACCTTTTCAAGTGTCATACAGAATGTGACTTTCATAATGTATTAAATATTAATTATCATTTTCATATTTTTTCGTTGATGTTATATTTGTCTTTCTTTTAAATTAGTGATGGCCACTTGGCCAGGAAAACTTGACATTAATTTGCTAAGGTAATATTAATAACATTTTTTTTTAATTGCAAACATGCTTAACTCATATTATTAATCATGCAAGATTAACAAGATTTAATTGAGAAGGTCATCAGCCGGAGGCTCGACCCAAGTGTGGAGACTAAGTAGGATCTCAGTTCCTAGCAATAGTATATGCTGCCATATTAGTAGAGCATAAAAACATGAAATAATGAACAACGGAAAGAAACCAGAAACACATATTTTTCAAATTTAGGCTATTTAAAAGAAATATATATATAATATATATATATATATATATTTAATTACGTTTTATAATTATGTGAGCTCTCATATTTAAATACTATATGCAACAATTTGTAAAATATAAAAATATTTTGAGGAGTAGATTTGTAATTTGCCCCTAATTTAATTAAAGTATGACTTTGAAACATAGTAGTAGAGTAATGAATTTGATTCAATTTTAATTTGGATGAACCATGAATCATAAACCTTATATCCTAAATCTAAATCCCAAACCCTAAATCATAAACCCTAAACCATGAAACATTCGCGTCGAATTGAACCATGAATAATCAGTCGAGATAAAAAAAAAATTAACAAAAAAATTTAAAAAAAAATTCAATTGAACCCGTTCTAAATTGGTGCAAATGGTGCACACAAGTATTTACCTTATTTATAATATCAAAATAATGTAAAAATTACATATAAATTAATTAAAGTTCCGTTTGCTTTTAGAATTCTTCTTTTTCCATGTGGACCAGAGTATCTACTTTTGAGTACTTTCAAGATTAAAAACAATTATGTGAAATAGGTATATACATGAAAGCTATTATTATTTGTGTAAAAACTATTATTATTATACACAAAAAAATTTACTGTTTAAAAATATAAAATATTTTTTAAATAGTAATTATTTTTATTTATAACAATTATAATTTTTATGTATAACGATAAGAGTTTTTATACATAATAGTGATACTTAAAAGATCGACTGGTCTTACAAATTTTGTCAAGTTTCAATAATAAATATGATTTGTGTGTATAATATCTAAGTATAGGATATATAATATATCTACCTTGAATACTCTCAATAAAATGGTTATTTATGTGTATAATATGTGATGAAGTGTATTTCAGACTCAGAGCACTAATATTCATATCGTGAAGTTATGAGTTAAATTATCATTTGACTAATAAAAAAAATGTGTATATATCTAATGTTATAATTATTTAAATTAATTTAATGCTCTCCAATCCACCATGAACCATGTTATAATGTTGTCCATTGTTGATATGTAAAAAAATCTTATATTATAATTATTTATAAATAAATTAGCTGTAAAGTACATCATTTTAATTAGAGATGCCAAAAAAGTTAAAGCTCAACTGAAAATGAAATAAAGCAACCAACCAAAATTGTATGACGCCGTCAATTTTATGAAAACATCAGATAAGATTTTAAAATTGAACATTTATTGTAACTGAATTCATTTGGGTGGAGCAGTAGTATACTTATTGACACAAATTCCCGGATTTAAATTGAGTATGTTTTCAATTATTTTCTTAGAAATTTAGATGAAATATGTGAGATGATCTCATGGAAAAAAAGTCTTTCATTAACTAATACTTTGATTCAATAAATTGTAGTGTAAAAATGCATAATTTCGCTTTATGAAAATAATGGCTTAACCTAACTACCTAAGTGGATATCTTCTATTTTGTTAGAAGTAAAAGGTTTTTTTTTTTTAGAGATAATATAAATGAGGGGGACTGATCAATTGATCATACTCCCACTGCAATATATGGAACACTATAATTCTAAGATACAAGGCTTTTTAACTCTTACTTTTATGTATAAATTTTGATATAAAAAGTCTTAATTGTCATATGTAAACAACAACGTCTTGAAACGGTCATACGCATAGGTTTTAAAATCGACATCTTTTTATACCATCGATTGACATCGACATCATTATGAATTATATTTTCTAAAAATATTTTTCTCTCGCATCGTAATAAACAAGACATTCATAGTAATTTTGATCATACGTTGCAATTTTGTACATACATAATTTAAAAAGTGCAGATTTTTTACACAATTTAAAAGGTGCAACGTTTTCTATTTTTCTAAAAATTAAAATATGAGAGATGAGGGTAAAATGGGAATGTTGCTTATCTAAGAGTGAGACCAGAAAGTAACTAAGTATATTAGAAAAACACTTGACGACAAATTATACCTATAAATATTTTTTCATAAATGAACTAATTTATATGCCTTATATGTTCAAATTTTTAGATTGAATTAAATTCTTTTATGGAATCAAAGTCAAAGGTTATACGTCCTGGACTTGATTCTCATTAAAAACAACTTCACTCAATATTAAACTTTTTCTTAATGATGAAATAAGAGATTTTAACCACAAATGAGAAAGAGTATTAAAAAAATAATATTAAATGAATTGATTTCACACCTCACAACAAATTTAGAGTTTTAGATGAAATTTAATTGTTTCACTTTTAAATATATTCCAATCGACAGCTGACCAAGTGATCATAAGAAATTGTGTTTCGCCTACTATACACACTACCCATGTCTATGATTGAAGAGTAGTTCTTTTAAATGTGCTAGTTGCAAAAACTGGTGGAAATTTCAATGGGAGATCACCAAAATTCTTCAATTTGGCTAAGTCTTAGAGAGTGACAACCTTGAATTTTTGGTCAGTTTTTTTTTTTTTTTTTTTAAATCTTAACTATAATTCATTTAATTTGTTTAGCTAATTCAGTAGTCAATTAACTAGATAAATACTTATTTTTTATTTTTTTTTCAACTAAAAATGGCACTCTCATTGATTAAATTTAATCCACACAATCAGTTTGTAGGAAAATAGATTTCATATAAAAATGTGAACATATTTTTTTCCTATATTAGTGGTAACTGGTAAGAGATTTTTCTAATATTCGATCGATGATCTACACTTAATAAAAATTTCTATCGTACATTAGTTTCCATAGGAAAATGGTATTCTAGCAAATAATCAAATCTTGTACTTATCAAATACATCCAACTAGCAATTAGGCATAATCAATTAGATTACCAACTTAGGGTTTGAGAGGCGTCGTCCCCTCTTTCTCCCTGCGAAAAGACATAGAAGTGTTCTTCTCATTAAATACCAGATCGCGCTACCATTGAAGAGTAAATCGTCCTTTAATTTCTGTAAAATTTAGATTATTTTTATATTTTGTAGGTTTCAGATCTGAGTTATTTGTGCATGCCATGTATTATTTTGTTGTAATCCATTGGCTTCCCCTGAGAGCTTTGATTTTATTTTTCATCGTGTTGTCTTCTGAAGCAATTTTGTTTGTCAAGTTTTTAACAACATAGGTCTCGAAAATCAAATTAGAGAAATGAGTATTGACTGCATTGTGAGTGTGGTGGATCGACGAGTGGAACAATGAATAGTAGGGGTGCTACAAGTGAATATATGATGAAGATAACTTGCAAAACTATATTAAAACAACTTATTGATTACGTAATTTGTCTTATTCTTAAAAAATCAATAATTTGGCTCATCGTTTTGCTAGGGTGTATAGGTCATTTTCAAGTTTTTATTATTGGATCGAGCCACCAATTATTATGGATCTCCTTCTTAATATTTATTGTTTTTTTTTAAAAAAAAACCTAGCAATCAAAATGATCATTAAAAAGAATATTTTACTAAGACATAAAATTCTACATATATCTGACCATTTTACTGAGTACTTAACAAAATTTTACCGAGTACTTCATCGCTCTACAAAAAGTATGTAATTATACCACTTATCAATGACTAAATCTTTATTGATGGTTGCAATTTTGTAATTATGAGCTCTTTATGCAAACCTTTTGGGCCAAATTATAAGCTTAACTTTTAGGTGCACCTTTGAAGGAATGAACTTTTAGTCAATAAAGTGAGAAAGAAGGGCATAGTTTCTACTAAAAGATTAAATGAAAATATTTAAAAAGAAAAAAAAGTGAAATAAGAAGCCAAAAGATATATTCGCATTATATACAACAGAAAACTAAAGGCCTGTAACACATTCTTTGCTCCTTAAATAATTCCCTTTTCCTGGCCATGAGTGATAAAAGAAGAAAAATAAAAGGTAAAAGGAAAAAAAATGGCAAAAGAGGAAAGAATCAAAGAATGGGATTGTTCATGAATTATCGAATTGAATATTTTAATCGGCAATGGTAATTCCATATTTAATGGCTTGGAATTTATATACCTTCATGCTAGATCAATTTTCAGAATCAAACATCCGTTTATTTAAAGGTTAATTCTTACTAAACTAACGATATTTATGTCAAGTATTAATTAATTAATCATGATTTTTAAAATTTAGTTAAAAAGTTCAACCTTTAATGTTGTTACAAATTGATATATGTTTTTTTTCTTCCGATCACTGACAGATTTGTCGGACTTATCATGTACGATTACACAGTTTATTTTTTTATTTTGATACGTTATTCTATTTTATATATGTTATTGTGACAAAAAAACTCAAGAAAATTCACACTCATTTTTGGATTTTCTGTTAAAATAATGTAACAAAAAGAAAAAAAAACCGTGTAATCCTATATTTCATGGGTTAATCTTGAAGGTTGTAACCCTTTGTATAAAATATATATTGTGAGTGATTTTAAATTTTTTATAGATTAAGATACCTCTTATTATTCAGTTCTAAAAAAAATATTGAAGTTCCAATCTTTTATGCAAAATACAACAATATAAAGGAGAAAAATAAGAGCGGCATCATGGGGAGTTTAACGTGTCCCATTTATATCGCAAGAGAAAAAGTTAGATCATAATTTAAAAAAAGTTTACATTGCTTTCAAACTAAGCATGAATATCTATTTGTAATATAATTTATAAGGGAAAACTGCATGTTCATCAAATTAGGGGATTAATTAAACTTATCCTTTATGTTAGGGGTAGCAATTAATGTTCTCAATTATCAATTTTTCGTACGCAAAATTTTATATGAAACTGATTTACCGTGCACCACTAATATTATTGCTTATAAAAATTAATATTATAGTTGTTATAGTATTAGTTTCATGCGATAGTATGAATTTAACGATAAACCAGGTTTCACATCACATGCTCTTCTTTTTTAAGTAATGTATATTCAATTTCATCGGATCGAAAGACTTGTGATATATCAAATTGGTCATCAACCGTGGCTTAGCTTTTGGGCCACTAAACTCTCAATTGAGTGGGAGAAGGTTAAGATTCGATTCCTTAGAGAAACGAATTGGAGCATGGGAGTTATAAGATTTTGTGAATTATGGAGGTGTTTGAGTGCTTGGTGTACTAACTACTAACAACTAACTTTGTCCGAGTAAAAAAAAATCAAATTGGTCATCACTCCAAACACCTCCATTTGGTACCTCCAATTATTCACTTTATATACAACAACTCCACGATAAAAAAATATGGTGCGCCTTGTAATACCCATCAAATTATATATACAAGCTCATTAGTATTGATATTCATATATACCTTAAAAAGATAATACAAAATTTTTAGTGAGACGATTTTATACATGTTTTTGCGATATTATAATACAAAACTTTTAAAAGATATAAATATCATAAAATAAGTAAAAGTGGTCTCATATAAAACTTTTTAAAAGTAAGCTTTCAGGATGGGCTTTGAAACTGGGCTGTATTTATTACCATCTAAGTCTATTTTAAATAAGCCCACTCATAAGTATTTCAAGGAAAGAAACCGCTAGTAAAAAGTAAAATTTATTTTTCACAACAAAAGCAGGAATGAACAATAAATGAAAGGTAAAAAATTTACGTGAGACGATTTACAAAATGGTATAAATTAATATTCATCCCTTTTAAAAGTATTAAAATATTATTTTTTAAATTATATTATATCTATCAGGAGACGAGCTCTCGCAAAACCTACACCATATGAAATTATGAAACTAATCAGTGATTTAACAACCAAAAAAAAAAACCTCACTTATCACATCAAAAATACTTGAAAGAGCGAATTCTTTTTAGTTTACCAAGATTTTTCGTAAAATATCTAAAAGTTTTGGAGTGGTAACAATACATTACATGACGAAAATTTGTAATAACACGAATTACAAATTAGTACAAATTAATATTCAATCTTTTTAAAATATTAAAACTGCTCAAATTATGTTTTAGATGTAAAACTCTCTCATATAAGTGTAACTAGGGGCGGATGCAGGAATGTAATCCAGCTAAAGCATCGATAAAAAAAAGTAATTTATAATTGATTAATAATTTGAATTACAAGAAGATAATTGATTTTTCTAATATAACTAAGGAATGTTCCAACAAAATTCCGCCCTTAAATACCCTACGAATTGTCTATGACTTTTCAACATTCTAGTAGGCAAACATATTTCCTAGTGTTCTTAAAATCAAATAAATTATCTACGAGCAAATTGTCTACACATTACTAATTCACTAGGTAATTATTTTTATAATTTTGAGTAATTTATAATTTGAGTATTGAAAATGTTTATATGATTAAGAAAATTTGTAGGCAAATCGTAGTCAATCCTTACTATTTAAGAACGAAATTATTTTCGATGAAAAATTTATAGGTAATACCTTATTTTCTCATAATATCAAAATTTTAAATTTTTTAAAGAATATATACAATATTTCACAACGAAAATTGAGGTGAGACAATTCCTTCTACATGGCTCCGCCAATGAGTGTAACTTTGAATACATTTAATTTGAGGAAATTTCCCATGACATCTCCTACAATTTTTTGTGTTAATATTTGTTATTCTGCCGCCGTCTCTAGATAACATGCACGCTACTTTTATAATTGAGTTTTAACGAGCAAGTTATTTGATATTATTTGAAATGATAAAGTGATTTTTAAGGAGATAATATGATATATCTACATTTTCCATATTATGTCTCTTTAAAAAAATATTTTATCATTTTAATTATTAAAAAATGCGCTCATTAAAATACGAAAAAATAGTAAACGTGCACGTTATCCCGGGACGGATGGAGTACACCGATATCCTGAAATATAGAAAAAGTTATTCAACTTATGGGCCAAATGTGCTAAATTTTGTCTTTTCAATCAAATCGCATATAATAAGCTATTTTATTAATATTATGTAAGTTACCGTTTGGACTCTAATTAATTATAACTGATTCTGTGTTAAATTAATTAATTTATTTCGGTTTGATAATTAATTAATTTGCTAACATTAATTAGAACTGATTCTTTGTTAATTTAGGTTGATACGGTCCCTTTTTCATGAATAATTAAATTAAAATTCATCTTCCGATGTCTAATAATTAAGAAACGCCTATTTCTTATAAACAAAATCAAACAAATCTTAAAAAGCTTACATATCTGAAAAATCACACCTTATATGTGGCACACTATATTGGCAGTCAACATTTATAATTTATTATTATAAGACCCTATAAAAAAACGAATACATATAATATAATATTATAAATTATTTAAAAATTGTCATCTATCAGAAAACCCTGTATGCACAAACGGCGTAAACGGCGCCGTATCGTACCCAAACGGCGCTGCCGGGTGCTGCCACTTCTTCATAACCACCGCCGGCTTCTCAGCCGCCGCAGACGCCGTTCCCTTACCAGCGCAAGATCTGATCTCAGCCGTCGGATTATCGGAGACCGGCGACAGAATCAACGGCGACAAAAGCGGGATCGCCTCCTTCCACTCCGTCGCCGGACCGATCTGTAGCGAAGCCGGCGCCCGCCGCTGCAGGCGGTTCGGCTGGCGGCGCGCCGCCGGGTTCCGGTTGTTGGAATCTGCCATGTGTATCGGAGAATGAAAACCTAGAAAGGAAGAAAGAAATAATTAAATAGAAATTGTTGGGATGATTTTTTTTTTAGAGAGAGGGGAGAGTGAAGTGAGAGGGGAGGAATTGTTGATTGAGAAAATGAGGTGGGGATTGGGGGTATAAATAAGGGGCACGTGTGTGGCACGCTTCCAAGGTCAAAAGAGTAATTGTGCATCAGCTTTTGAGTCAAAGGTTGTTAAAGGAGAGTTATATTCCTTTGACTCGGATTGGCTCATAAAGAGTGGTAAAGCTCTAAAATGAACTAAGGGCCTTTGGTACCCGTTAGAAGGAGAATGAGTATCATTACAGTGTTAATATATGATAAAAATTTGTATAGATCTGATTTATGTTATTAGTTTTGTTTTTAATTTATGATATTTGATCATGTTCATGTATAATACGGGTTAAAAGTTTAGTGGTTTAGAAAAATGTATTGAAAATAAGTAAAATTGATCAAATAATTCAGGTTCATAGCATAGACATGGTTCATGGGAGACTAACTCCAATTACTTTGGGGTTAGTTATTGTATTATTATTATTTGATTAAAAAAATATTAAATAATATTAATGAGAATCTTTTTTTTATTACTCTTCATTCATTTTTATTACCCACTTATTACTCACTCATTATCCGCATGTCACAACCAATCGAGCTCTTAGTCCGTTAGTATTAATTATTATTCATAAAAGTATTAGTTATTTTTATATAACAATATCAATTGTGAATTCCACAGCACAATTGATGTACAAGAAACTTAGTTGAATTTTTCATGGAGCTTAACACCTGCATAAAACATTTGTACATTGAATTTCATGTTGATGTTGTGATATATGATATGACACATGTTGGAACAATATTTTGAACAACATTTGAATCTGTCATTTCTTGTAACACTAACTTTAAATTATTAGATGTTCTTCTCTATGCTACTTATATGCAGGTTGACGACTTGGAGGTTATCTAGTCAAGTGGTTGCAGATTATAAGAGTGATAGTTGAGGAGATCATGGGTGGTTACAAAGATCATGGAGTGAAGTGTGGGAAGATTTCTAGGCTTGGATGAGAAATGCAGTTGAATTTCGTGGTCTATAAATACACACAACATGGAACATCAAAACTTGAGAGATTTAAACCAAGAAACAAGACTATAGGGTGTTTAGTGCATCTAGTTTTTGTTAGGTTCGTTGTATTCTCCACTTGAAGATAGTAGACAAGATACAACCTATTGAATGCTTAGTTCATGTAGGCGTGTGAGGGTCGTTATTATCCGTTTGTATTGGTCGAATGTCTAACAATATCCCAATTAACACTGTGTCTTTTTGTCTTGTATGTTAGGTCGAATATGATCGCTATCAAACTTGTAGAAAGATCGTTTAGGGAAGTTAAACTATACCTTTTAGGGTCTTGTAAAAAAGGTCATTGTTTGTGTCACTATTTTTTATAGTGAAGGTTTTAGCCATGAGACTCGTAATAAACATAATTAAATCTATACAGAATTTTGAATCTGTTAAAAAAATATTTTTCAATCTTCCACTATTATATGTTGTCGTGTATATTTGTACAATATATTTTGAGAACACTCTATAAAAAACACGACACCAACTTTCACTCCATATCAAAATCTTAAGAAAGTAACATTTCATGTGAACTAGATACATATACATGAACTCCATCATTGTTATGTGCAAAAAATATCACTTTTATGCACAAAAACTTTCCTTTGTTTTAAAATATAAATATTTTTTAAACAGTGATAGTTTTGGGTATAACAGTAATAATTTATATTTATAACAGTGATAATTTTTATACATAACATTAATACTAAAAAATCAAATTCACGATGAACTTGAGTTCACATAAGGTTTTGTCAAAATTAAAAGACAAAAACTTCAGATAGAGCCAGTTGTTCATGCCACTACAAGAAAAAACTCACGATTCTAGCGTCCAATAGACAACATTTTTGTCAAAATCGTTGTCTAAAGATAAAAACATGTTGTTTAAAGTAGAACTATTTTCTTTCCAAGCATATTTGCGCTGATATACAACGATTTAATGGCTCTGTTGTTGTTCCGCGTTGTCAATCGACAAAATATAAGAAAAATCCGCTGATATACAACGATTATGGTACCGTTGTTGTTCAGCGTCTTTATTTGAAAAAATTACCCTAGAAGACAAAATCATAACCGTTGTCTTTCCAAATAGTAAATTCTTTGAGGCTTAATATTTTTATTTGAAAGACAACGTTTTTATATTTGTTGTGTTTTTCACGTTGTTTCAATCAACTATTTATATAGGCACTTTTAACTATTTAAATTGATACTTTTAATTCATTTGTTTAAACAAACACTTTTAGTTTATCTAATTAACTTAATTTCAATTTTTTTAATTAAATTTACTTAGGGAAAAAAAATTATTTTTTTAAAGAAAAAGAAAAATGAATTATTCTTAGAATTAAGAAAAACCTCCACCCTGAATTAAAACCATTCAATTTTCACTCCGCTGCCCTAAACTTAATTTTTCTTTTCCATTCCCGTCTGTGTCCCATATCTTCTCTAATCACCTCCACGCTGCTGTTTGAGTTGTAAATTGTTATGATTCCTCGTTTTCAGCTTTATTCTTATCACTACTAGAAATTTGATCAATAATGACGAAAATTTTATAACAGGATAAAAAAAATGTCATTAAAGGGTGATTTTTTTTAGAGGAATAATAAAATAATAGTATTAAAAGTAATAAATTAATGACGAATTCTTATTCATCTCATTAACTGTTTGAATTCCTTTTCTTCAAAAAAAAAAAAAAACCTATTTGAATTCCTTATATGTATGAAACTGATATGCCTCTCATTATTTGAGTGAAAAATTGGCTCCACACTTTCCCCCTCTATTTTACAAATGAGGTACTCTTGTGTGAGACGATCTCGTACATGAGACGGGTCTCACACTGTACCCATACTATAATAAACCGACCCGCATAATATTAACATGTTAAAAACCCAAATATACCCTTTATTATTATTATTATAACAATTATTATGATTTGAAAGAGATTTTCAACGCAACGCGGCAGAGAACAACGCAGCAACAAAGAGAAAGGTTGCGATATTTTCACTATGATTGCAATTTCAGTGTGATTTTCACGAGAAACTAACAGTATATTTAATTTCAATTCTAAATTCTTTCAAAATTTAAACCCTAATTTGTACTTGAATCTGATAATATATGTGTACATACAACTATTTCTACTTTTTTTGCCGTAGCAATCACCGGCGCTGCACTACACACCATCTTTTTCCCCTATTGACGCAAACAAAAATCTGTCATTGAAGTATATATTGACTTGCATAATGAATGTAAACTGCAAATTTGTTTCAATTTGTTGATAATCAATGTTTAGTGTTATAAGAATTATGAGAATTGCAAATTTGATTGAGGTAGATGCAGTATCAGAACTATTGGCATAGATGTAAATTTAACTTGCTAACTTTTTTTCTCCGAGAAATAAATGTTATTTGAACTGAGAGTTGTATTATTAGATTAGCTTTTATGAGAATTTGATTTGTGTGGATGCTAGTATCTCATGGAATAAATGATTTTTGTGAATGATATTATTGGATTAGCTTTTGGAGTGTTATGTACTGTGGGGGACTCATTCAAAAAACAATATAATGTTATCTTCTTCAAATTTAAAGTGTCATATATCAGATAAAAAATATCAAGAATCTCTTACTATGGTGCAGATTATTAGAGTATTAAGAATTTCATCAGAAGTATCATATCTTTGATCTGAAGCATCATAACCAATTAAATTGTTTTAATGAATTTCTTTTTGGTATTGTAAGAGTATTAGTTAGTTGATTATCGATTTATAGATTAGTTTGTTTTAGTCAATATAATTAAATAAAAATATAATGCAATAGTTTTTATATGTTAAGATCAGAGTATCGAGAGTGCCAAGTATTTGTTCAAGAGTGTCATATATGTAGTCAGGAGTATCAAAATGTTCTCTTACCATTTAACATGGTCCAAAATGTCTAATATTCGATAATTCAATCAAGAGTATCCAAAATCTCTTCAAAAGTATTGAATTGTAGGTCAGGAGTATCAAAGTCATTTATGTTTATCAAAAGTATCAAAAAAATGTTAAATTATTTTTGTTATTCATATTTCATATAAAAATAATATTATGTTATTGCATTTTAGTTTAAAGTATCAAATACTTTATTGAAAGAATCAAGAATTAATTATTATGGTACACATAGTATTAAGAGTATTAAGAATCACTTCAGGACTATTAAATATCTAGCCATGAGTATCAGAACCAAACAAATCGAGCATGTCTTGTGATCAATACAAATATACAATATTTATATAACCAAGCAAATGGAGTACATGTTAATTTAAAAGAGATATTGAGACAATGTCACTCCGAAATTTTAAAACACTAAGATTATTAGTTTATAATTCAAGAGTGTCATTTTTTGGTTCAAGAGTATCACTTATGAATCTTGAAGTACCACTACTTTTTAGAAGATAACAATACTTAAAATTGACCAAAATAAAACTCAAACATGTAATACATTTTAATTTAAAACACATATTGAAATAGTTTCACTATGTAGTACTATAATATTGGGAGTATCGGTTTATAATTCGAGAGTATCATGTTTTGGTTCAGGAGTATCAAATTGAAATTTAGAAGTACCACTACCTTCAGCAAGACGAGTAATATATAAAAATGACTAAAATATAATTCAAATGTAAAATATGTTAAATTAAAACAGATTATGAGACAGTGTGTCACTCTATAGTTCCTAAGGAGAAAGAACCCCAAACGAGAAGGTTTATCCGGAACGACCATTCTTTGTAACAAGTATGTAAGCTATGTCATTTATGTGTGGATGTTCGTACACATAGTGTGATCCTATCACTCACGTTTTCCATTTTCTCGGTCTGCAACAAACATATCAATAAAACAAGCAAATCATGTCATGCATTTAGACCATCAAACATATGACCCTAGCTTTTTTTTATTTATGCAAAACTAGTCAAATTTAGACAAAATAATGCCCCCAACAGAAAATATCAGGACCCATAGAATTCACCAGGATTTCTTAAAATCTAAAATATTAAGAACTCTGTTAAGAATAATGTTTTAGAAGTAGCATGTGCTCGTTAGTATCACTTGAGTTCGTTAGCTGCAAAAATTCAGAAAATGATCATATAGTATCCTAATTAAGTTTCAGACTCTTCCCAAATAAACTAATATTCAAGTTGAAGCTCTACAAAATAAATCAAAGAATGAAAATTAAAATAAAAAAAAATCAATAATACTATGACATTTTGTCTTGCCAAATTACGAACAATATCAATGAATAAATGTCCATAAATGAATAATATTTTGAAAGAGCAGAACACTAATATATTCACCCTACATCCCCTCCTTTACATACAACTCTTCTTAGTTCTTAACCCAACGAAAACAGAAGTGACACAGAACAAGAAGCATAGGAATACAATAATACTCCTCTTTATATTAAGTTATGACAATCTAAACTTGCCCGACTCCATTCGTGCAATGGCGGAAAGACGCGGAGAACATGAAGTGTCGCGAACGAGAAAGAAGAGAGAAGTCAAACAGCGAGACAAATCTAAACTGACAAGGGGAGGGGCTTATTAGGTATTCCGCCTTCGGGCTAGGTTTTGCTTAATAGACTAAATTAGGTATCTGGACTAGCGAATTTAATATGGGTCAAGTAAAGACCGTCACATGTATGTCTTTACAAATAAAATTAAAAAATAAAAGATGAATTATCCCCAAATTTCTAACTCAGTGAAAAATCCTTTCCAAGTCATTCCCAAATTTGCCACACGAGAGAAACACAAACCCCCAAAAACCTCTTCCAGATCGTCAAAACTCAAATTCCTCTTCCAATCCGAATTCTATCTCGTCAAATATTCTCCCAAAATTCTTCCAAATCTTCTCACAAGATTACCCCTATTCTCCCAGAATTTCTTCCAAATCTTCTCACAAGATTACCCGGATGAATTACTGAAACTCAATTCAAAGGCCACATTTCAAGAAGTGAAACGTGGATTCACGCCGCCGCCTTCGAAACATGATATGAATCTTGGCTGAAGCTGAAGCTAATTCACGTCGCCGTCGAAACATGGTGCTGTAAATCTTCCCGACACTCTCTTCTACCTCTAAATCTTTAAGTGTTAGGGCTTTTATTCCACAGTGCACAATTTTGCCCATTTACTCTGTAATCTCATCTTCAGTGTTCTGTTAGGGTTTCCTATTCTAAGTTGTGTGTTTTTTTGAAGATTTTTGATTAATTTTTTGGTTATTTGAGTTTCCTATTACAATACATTTTTCTTAATTTGCAATATTCACAGTGCTTTCATCTTTCTTTGCATTGATATGTTGGTGAGGAAATGGAAGAAGGAGACTTCTATGAGGCTAGGGAAATAGATACAATGTTTTTGTTGGATCTTGAAGACCACTTTAAACACTTATTACCATAATTTTGTTCAATGTTAGGTTATATGCGTTGTGATACTTTGAATTTAATATCAAGGTGTAATTTACTTACTTGCCAGAACTATAAGGTGTTGTCTACTTACCAGGACTCAAGTTCTACAATTACTTTGGATTGGGATTTGATATTTAGTGTAACTGTGTGATTCTATGTGACTAAGGATTTATTATCTTTTTAGAGCTCCATTATGTGGTGTTTGCTTGAAAAATAGAAGGTGTTCTCTTACTATTGATTTCTTCTGCTAGAAATAGATGTAGAAGAAAAAGATAAAGATGAATCTGACATTGAATTTGCATGAAAGGTGCTCGATGTTGCTTGGGCGATCATTAAGAAGTAGTAAGGTGATACAACGATCAAGCTTGCCTTTTCTATTTCCCAATCCTGTTTTCTTTTTTACTGAAGTTTCTTGAATATTGATCATTTTTTTCTTTAATTTTTGGGTTTGAGTTATGGTTTGTGTAGTATATAAAGGTGAAGTTTGATAACTTATATAGAAGCTGCTACTCACTACCCGATGGACTCATGAGAGCCACTGATGTGATTATTTCTGGAAATGTAGGTATTGTGTGTATCTATGGAGATATCATAAAGGATTATGCTGCTGCTTTGAAACAAGCAGAAGCTCTTGTGGTCAAGATTGAAATCTATTCAATATGCTTCCTTCAAGCTCTCATTGAAGGCTTCCAAGTCTTGACTCTTGAGGATATTGTTTCTGAAGCTGGTATCAAGAAGTACCTTCTCTTCAGGTACCATTAATTTGATATTAGATGTACTATTTATTGATTTCAACTAGCATTATGTTGTTATTTCAGTAGCGCCATATCTGATATGGTGGAAGAAGGTGTCATATGAGATTACACATACTTGAACTTCAAATCTTAATTGGCATCATCATGACTTGGTACTTTTAAACTTTAATTTGATCAACAAATGACATTTTTTTTTTAGCATATTTGAATCTAAGTTTCTTGTGCAATATTTTTCCAAGTAGCCAAATGGTTGATGATTTCTATTTACTTCAATGTATTTTTTTTATTATTAATATTTGGCTGATTTGCTTTTGATTTTCAGTGGTTTACTGAATTAAGGAATTTTGCTTCTGGAGTAACTGTATAAAATTCTCACAAGAGGGCCATTACTGCCGAGTATATTTTTATCCTTTTAATTCAAACAGAATAACTGCATCTTATTCCTTTTTGGGTCGCAGTGCCCATCACAACAATTGAAACATGTATGTTCTAATTTATGATATAATTTGTTTGTTCCTCGTTAGCATAATTAGCCATAATATATAGAGTGTATACTAGATGATGAGTTTTAATCTCTAAAATATTGATTGGCTAATTAAAGTTTGTATTATGCAAGTGTTGCTATTAGAAATTTTGACCAGTAATCATGAATTTTTTGATATGATGATATGATCAATTAGAGATGATATATGTCTCTCACTATCCTAAATGTGATCCCCTCCTTTGATATCTTATTTTGAAATGGAAGTTTCTGAATACTCATTGCTATGAATTATTATTTATGAAAAGAGTTGCCACGGAGTGTTTTTCTTGTTGGGTTCTATGTCAGAAAAGATGTTTGTAGTGTTATTTTTTTTTTATTAATTATTTGTCATCATAGAAGATTCTTTTTAGGTTGTTTTCTGTTTCATTTATAATTTAGTTGTTGAAGTAAGAGGTAAAAATGGTAAATCTATGTGTAGGACCTTTCTCTTTTTATTTATAACTAGGACGCTGTGAGGTTGGGAAACATTTTTGAGTGAAAAATGTTTCTGAGTATATACATAAGTTGATGAGCAGCGTGTATGTTATATTTCTGAATGGTATTTCCGATGTTTTTAAACATGTAAAGTATAATTTATTTTCAAGAGCTTTTTGTTGGTAGATTCTTAAACATGTTTTTGTTCTTCTTGCATAGTGTAGGAAACTAGTACATAAGTCTAGATTCTGACATAGAGCAACATACTTAGAGTGTCATGATAATCAATATTACTAGCTTGACCGATTTTCCTAGGACTAAAAGACTCATTTTATATGATACTCCCAGGCCTCTCCCTTTATCATATGAATTGTTGACTACATAAACTTATTGAATATTAAAAAATGCATAATCAAATTAAAAGATTCAATTCTATTTCATGCATGCAGAAAGAGGAAGATCCGAAGATGAATATGACAAAGTGGCAGTTGGCATGAAGCGTACCGGTGATTGTATATATATGAAAAAGACTTTTTTGTAAATTTTTGTTTGTTTGATTGTGCACACTTATTTTATTTTGAATTATGTAATTGTGAGCTAATGTTGGTAGTCTAAATTGTATGGATTATTTTGTCTACTATTTGATTGGGAATTTGGTGATAATTGATGTATATAGTTTTTTTTTTTAAATCAAAGACAATAGTTATAGATTTGAAAAGACAACGCTTCAAAAGCACAAAAAAATTATGCTATAACAACGATTTTCAGTTGGAAAGACAATGGTTATCCACCGTTGTAAAAAATGAAAAGACAGCAGTTTTTCACTGTTGTTTATCCACTCAACTTACAAAAATATAATGCTACAACAACGGTTTTTATCTAGATAAACAATGGTTATCCACCGTTGTAAAAAGGTTGGAAAGACAACGGTCATTCCTCGTTGTCTATCCGCGCAACTTATGAAAAATATAAGCTACAACAACTGTTTTTATTTGAAAAGACAACGGTTGTGAACCGTTGTAGAAAGTTAGAAAGACAACGGTTATCTAAACGTTGTGTAACAGCGCCCACCTACTACATCGATGGATACAACAACGACTTTTAATATGGAAAGACAACGATGTTCCACTGTTCTCTATCAGCATTTTTCTTGTAGTGTGCTATGAACTTTATTTTTAATTCATGACATTTGACTCTACACCGGGTATAATATGGGTCAAGTTTAGTGATTTAAAAAAATGTATTAAAAATGAGTAAAATAACTTAAATTATTAAAGTTCATAGCATTGACCTAGTTCATGAGGGGTCAACTCAATCTTAAAGATGAGTTATTCTCTCAGTAAGACTATTTCTCTTCGTACAAATCCAAATAAATGAATAAACCTTATTTATTCACATCCGTGATTTTCCTTTTAAAAAAATTGTGGTAATAAGTAAAATATCTTTATATTTGTATGAAATATTGGAATTTGGGGATAATTTGGATAATGAACCTAATTAAGAGAGATCTCAAATATCAATATATTTCATTTCATAATTGGAAATTTTAAATTAAACCTTATATAGTGATTACACTGCATTATTTTTTTGTGATCTCCTTGTCTAGAAATATAGTAAAGTTCGTATTATCTTTTTCTTTAAAAGATTTCATAAATCTTCCACCCAGATACTATAGCCGTAGCTAAGAGTGGAAAATTTATCGAAAATACCGGTATACCGACTTACCGTACCAAAAATATATTGAATTTACCGAAATTTTCGGTATACCGGAAATTTCGGTATGGTATGGTACCGTACCAGAATTTTCGGTATGCTAACGGTATAAATTTTCAAAAGTCCTGGTATATCGGTATACCGAATATATACCGGTATATTGAAATATTTTTCAGTATACCAGTATACCGATACATTGAATATATACAGTACCATATTTAGAAAAATATAATATATATATATATTTTTTAACTTAGTTAATACATTGAATATATACCGCACATTGGAAATTTATCCTTTTATTTTGAATTTCTATGTGGGTTTCCTGATTGAAAATTGGAATTCGTAGAATTTTTTTTATTGTTCCCATAGTTAAAAAACCAGTCTTTAAGAGAGATATATGTCGTTAAGAGATTATTATTCATAAAATATAGATTTTTCAAATAAATAATCAAGGTATGAACGGTATATCATTAATTCGGTATGAAACGGTATACCGTTAGTTCGGTATGTACCGAAAATTTCGGTACGGTACAGTATACCGAAATTCTGATACAATATACGGTATGTGATTTTAGCATACCAAAATTACGGTATACTGAACTTTGGTAAACCATAATTTTCGGTATGGTACGGTATGAATTTTTACATACCGTAAATTACCATACGGTATACGGTTTGATCGATACGGTATGGTACGGTACGGTATGCCACCCCTAGCCGTAGCTGGACCAATTTTGGCATATCACGTGACCCGCATTAATTTCGATTGTTTTTTAAAATTTGTTGTGGAAAGGACATTTTCTGGTAACAAAAGGACTATAGATGAGAAATTAAAAATAAAAGACCAAATTTGAATTAAGGGAAAGTTATAGGACCATTCATGTTTTTTTTCTCTCATTCATTATTCTTGGAATTCTAAATATATCTATAAAATTTCTGATATACCCTTATTTATTGAATACAAAATAATAATGCTTAATTGCAAATTTTATTAAATAATAATATTTTAAACAATTTACACACTTTCAATAAGAAAAATGACTATCTCTAAAAAAAATAAGAAAAATGACTATAATTTTAAAAAATTATAAAAGGAAAAGTATACCATATTTATGGGATGGAAGGAATATATGTCTGACGTTACGTGTATGTAATAACATCTGACGTATGTTGAATGTAACAAAACTCGAGATGAAAAATCAATTGTAACAAAACATATGTTTTCTCATATGGTAAAAAAAAATAAAAAAATACAGCATGTAGGTGCATGAACTTACAACGTGCATTTCATGTTTTAATAAAGAGACATTCTCTTGTGAGACGATCTCACATAAAATCGTAAAACATATTAATTAAATAATTAAATTTGAAAAAGAATGAATATGAATTATTGATGTATATAGGTAATGGCGATAAAAATACATTTAATTTAAATAATCTTATTTCCAGGTTTACACAAGAATTTGTTATAAATGAATTGAAAAAACTTTAAAGGCTGCTTTTTTATACCAAAATTATATGTTTAATCTGAACATGCAATATTAAATTCACTTTCCAAATCTAAATCTTAATCTCGAATTTCTTATTTAATCTGGTGATAATTTCAGTCTCAATTGGTCGATGAGCAAAATTTGTATACTTAAAACATTGTTTATACTCTCATTGTATCATAAGAAACAATTAATGCCCATGTAATTCACGGACTTTTAGATGAAATTTCAATCATGTCTTGCAACTCTGATAACAAATTTATGTAACATCACATGACATCATTTAATCAAATTGTTAATATACATATTACGGGAAAACAAAACAAAATTCAGCTGAAGTGGTAAGCCGCAAAACTCTAAAAAAATGGTGGAATTGTCATGGAATTATATATGTTTACAGCTCCACATACAATGCGGGTCACGTGCGCCTTTTTAATGTGAACCAATCCAATTACTTCCCAACCGAATGATAAAATTCAGTTTAACTAACAGGCGTTCGCTTTCGCCGTTAACCTATCGTTATCTGGCCGGGTGGTCTATATGGATCCAACGGTTGTGGTGCATCCGTCGCCATTTGTAGTCCTTTAATAGACAAGGGGTACATATCAAATGCACGTTATAGAGATTTGCCAGTTATCGGCATTGTCTGCTTCCAATACTGTTCTGTAAGCACAAACAATGGGGAGTGCCGCAATTTTTTTATTTATGTTTTGAGAAAAATTTGCATGGGAGGTCTAATGATGAGACGGATAATAATTTGAATATTGACGCTTTAACAATTAACACTTTCATAGGAGTGTATATTAATTTATGGTTCGATTTTCCTGTACTATTTTTCGTATTTCATTGGTGTTTCACTATTCTGGATCATTAACACATGGATCCAGGGTATTGTGGTTTGTTATGTTGGATATTTTTTATTATTTCACTTGTCATTTATCTGTATTATAGAATATAAAGTGAAATACCAATTATGAAATAAATGGTCTAATTCTATTAGCTTATGTTAGGTTGTAAAATAATTCTGCCGTATGAGTTTTTTGTTTACGCTTTTTTTTTTTTTACGGAACTTATGCTTTTCATTTCAACCCTTATTTGAAATTTGTTTACTTTCGTGAATTGGCAACTGTTATTTGCTCAATGAGATATCTAAGGTGTATAGGGAAAAACGAGCTTAATTATGGATGTAATTTTTTGGGATTAAATCATAAATAGTTTTATAATTTTGTATATTCTTTTTAATTAATTTTTAAACGATTTAATCTCATAGCTATTAGAATTGCTCAATTTATTCCGTAATTATTTTGTGGAATGCTTTAGTCTCACGACTATTAGAATTGTTCAATTTCAGTCCTATACTGCTGAAAATCACCCAAAATGACGTCATTTTACTAGCTTGTCAGTCATTAGTCATTTTAAATTAGGAATACCGACGAAGCTCGTATTATTGGCATTGATTTGATACAATTTAATACATATGACCATTAAATAAAATACATATCATAATTAAAAAAGAGAAATTACTAAAACAAACCTAAAAAAAGGGAACAAGATTAAATCGTCCAATCCCCTGAAATCACATTTTACGATTTGGTTTTGGGGCGGGGCCGACCACGTCTGTAAATTGAGGCTAAAAAACTATTATTTTTCGCCAAATTGACTTCTCGCGAATTTAGGGTTGAACATGGGAGAAGTAACCGTTTTCACATAATTAGGAGCGTCCCCTTGTTTTATATTTGTTTCAGTAATATTTTAATTAATTAATAATATTTATTTCATTAATTGTCAAGTGTACTAAATTGTGTCAACTTAGCGCCTCCAATACAAGCCTCGCCAAAATTCTCAATTTATAATGGCACGTGAGTGTGACTGGCACGTTGGTGAAACGCCATCGTTTTGGGTGATTTTCGGCAATATAGGTCAAAAATTGAGCAATTATAGTAGTTATGAGACTAAACCTTTCCAATAAATAAGTTATTAGACGAAAATGGAGCAATTCTAATACTTAATTTCAACCCATTTTTTACATGTATGATCCATCTCAACCCATTTTTTAATTGAGCAATTCATCTAAACTCATTTTTTTTACATGTATGATCTCAGTTTAAAAGTATAATGATATTAGTTGACAAGTGTTATATTATTAATTTATAAATATAGTGATATAAATTTAAATTCTTTATCTTGATTCATTAGAGATTTCTCTAAAACTTATTATAAATAAATATATATAAAAAAAATAAAAAAAAGCTCACGGGTTAACCCATTAAGCTCGATATCCATTATGGGTTGAGTAGTTCTCAGCCCAAATTCAATATGGGTGGGCCTGACACAACCCACAAACCATCAATCCGTTCGGACAACAATGCAATGCAATCTCAATAAAATTTGCCTTAACATCCGAATATGATATCCAGGTCAAGCTTTCGCGTCATATGTTGAAACTTGAAACTTTGATATTTCAAAACGCCGCGTTACCTTTTTTTTTATTTAGGTTTTCAAAGAAAAATCATGTTTTTAAAGTTTTATGAAATTTTATAATTTTGATGAATAGTAAAAATATGTGTTTATTTTGAAATTTTGGTATGATGAGATTTTTATTTTAAGTTAAATTAATATTTAATAGTGATTGATGTCATATTATTATGGGTTAATTTTAAATAAATACACGGTCTTTAGACCAAGTATAAATTTAATCACTATCTTCAAGATTATTGTATTAAAGCTCAATCTTTAATATTGCTGCAAATCAATGCACATTTTATTTTTTTCGATTTAGAAAAGATGACATGACTCACTGGAGCATGTGTATACTTGTCGACTAGGATGACACATATTAAATATTTTATTTTAATAATTCCACATCATATTAACACTTTTGAAATAAATTAAAACACAATAAAAATTAAAAAAAGTAAAATCTAAAACAAACAAACAAAACAATTAAAATGTAAATCAAAAATAAAAAATTAAACATATCATCTTTATCATACCTTCATCTTCACCATTCAATCGCCACATCTTCACCAAAAATTCGATTGGTTCTGCAAAACCCAAAATCCTCATAATCGCAAAATCACAGACCCCCATTCCCAAAATTGAGTTTTGCGAATACCCGAAATTGGGTTGTGCACAAAAATCCCAGAATCCCCAAAGTTTTGGAATTGATTTAAATATTTTATTTTGTTCTTTTTAGATTTTGTTTATTTTGTTTTTAATTCACCTTTTAATATTTTTTCATATTTATGATTTGGATATTTCATCCTCTTTCATAGTCCGACGTGCTTGATTAACATGACAAAACCAATAGTTCTAGCAAGCCACATCATTTCTTCACAGCCAAATGAAAAAAAAAAATGTGTACTGATTTGCAACAACAACAAAGGTTGGACTTTTATACAATAATTATAAAGGTCACGATTAAATTGATATTTGGCCTAAAAGGTCGATATTTATGGAGTTTTATCAATTCAGGGCGAAAGATAATAAAAGCTATCAATTTAAGGCCTGAAAGATTTTTCTATCGATTCAAGGCCCGAAAGAGAAAACTATCAATCCGGAAACGAAAAGATAGAAACTATCAATTCAAGGCTTACAAATTTTAAGGTCATGTTTGGCACTAAAACCCTAAACCCTGAATACTAAACCTTAAACCCTAAACGATGAACCCTAAACCTTGAACCATGAACCCTAAACCCCTCTGAACCGTAAACCTTGAACCGTAAACCCTAAAAAAATAAAAAAAATAAGAACATGAAATAAGGATATGAAATATAAGTGTCAAACATGGTCTTAAAATGTGTGAGCCTCAAATTGATAGTTTTTTATCTTTCGCCCTGAATCGATAGATTTTTTTTTTTATCTTTAGGCCTTGAATCGATAGGAAAAATCTTTAAAACCTAAAATTGATAGTTTTGACATCTTTCAGGCCCTGAATTGACATTTATCCTATATTTATTTAGAATTAACCTTATTATTATATTGTATTGAATGAGAGAAAAAGTCTGAGAGAAAATGAAAAAAGTGAAATATGTTTGTGTGTAAGTATTCTTTATAGGAGTGGAAACGTGGATCTCAAAATTCTAAATCTATACGGGTGAGTCCCAAAACAAATATAGTCCAAAGGGTAAGATGAGAAATTACATTTTTACACATAGAGTTGTAAATGAATCGAGTTGACTCAAACACATATTATTCAAGTTTGTTTGAAATATTATTGAATTACAAAATATTTAAATTTGCTTGATAATTAATCGAATCGAACTCGAACGACCTTTATTTGAACACAACATGAATCGAGCTCAAATAATTTAATATTTGTACACTTATTTTATCTCTTTCACGTAGCTAGTTTTAGTCGAGCTTCAAATTATACCGAATATAAATATTTATTACATGCTTAAACAAGTTCTAATCAAATAATCTAGAACCTGATGTGCAAAAAAGTGGTCAAGATATGACCTGGAATTCAATGGGGAATCGTACGTTGAATGTTGAAAATCCTTAGAAATTTGACTGTAGGAACCTCGTCAATTTCCACATTGGTACCTGAAAAACACGCTGGAGGGGGCTCCGGCGCAGGCTCTCCGACGCTCAAGTCAGTGATCACTCTTAGTCTCAGGTGAAAATAATATGGAATAGCTCGAATTCAAGTAATTAAGTAAAGTATGTGCTTGTGTGTGTTTCGTGATACCTGGGAGGGATATTTAAACCCCTCCGAAATGAGGTAACCGTTATTCCCATATTCATCCACTTTCTGCGTCGTACCAGGCCATCCCCCCCCATCGGCGGTCTCGGGAGTGCTCCACGATCCACGTCTCTCTCTCTACGCGGATTGTCACATTCTGAACCCTTGATCTCCATCCAACGGCTCTCCCTTCTTCACGGACTCTCCAGTTTCCTGCTTGTAATCCCCTGAATATCGGAACTGCCCTCTGCAGCCCACTACTCAACTCTTCGCGGATCAAGTCTTCTCAGTCGTTGATCTCATTCCATTCACGATTATGATCATCTCTTGCTTCCTTAAATCCCGGACCTGCCCACTCTTCTCGGCCAGCTCCCTGGAATATCTCAACTAACTCTTAAACAGAAACCCGCCCTCGTGGGCCACTGCTCCCAGGCCCAATCTGATTGAGCCCATATACGAAGCTCGGTTCAATCTCCTGGACTTCTCATCTCTGGGCCCAGATTAGCTCACTGGACCCCGTCTTCTAGGCTTACTTTCCTTCGCTGGGCCCTGCTCTTCTTCAAGCCCATTAATTGATCTCCTCCGGTCCACTCGAATGTCAGGATCCTGGGTCTCCAAGCCCCTTTCTCTATTATTCCAACCCACTCGAGGTATGATCAATGTTTCAAGTGTCTTCTCCTTATTTGACGACATAAATATTCCTCATCAGAACCAAACATGAAATAATTTAGTTTGATTTTTAACCCCAAATATCAACCCGGTTTGCTGATAAATTTATTTCGTCACTATCACATGGACTAAAAAGAAAGATATTGTTAGGGTAGAAACGTCATTTGGCGTGAGATCTTTCAGAACGTGGTACCAAAATTTTACGTGAAAAACCAGACCAAAGTTGGAAAAAAAGAAAGAAAGAAGGAAACAAACACACTTTTTTTCGTCTTTCTGTTCATCATTTCCACCATTTTGGTAGCATTATTAGCATAATACCTTGATGCCATTGAACGATTCGATTCTCATAATTGAAAATCTAACAGTTTTAGCTGTTACTGATTCGATTGTCTCTGATTCTGCGAACACAAAGCGGTGAATTGATGGCTCCATTTACAGTTGGAGGCCGTCTAAAATCCCTCTTTAATGTTAACGGTTTATCGATCGGATTCGACACCAATCACCACCGCTATAAGGTCAAGCATTTCGGCGGCGGCGGCGGCGGGTTTTTTGTGTATTCGTCTTCAGGAGATCGGAAGCGCAAGCTGTGTGCTTCTGCTGCAAATGCCTCCGCGTCGTCTTCGTCGGCGCCGTCGTCGTCTGCTACGAATAGTTCCGATGGAGTTTTTGATGAAGTGTTGGAGGATGACTCCGAATTTGAGATTGATGAGCTTTCTGGATTTAGAAGCTTGGTGTTGGACATTTCCTACAGGTTTGCCTCCAACCTAAAACTATTTAGCTGCCAATTTTTAAATAGGTGATGCGATTGCTGATTTAGATGCTTGGTTTTTGCAATTCGTGATGAATTTTGGAGTAGATATAGTGTGTTTTATAGACGCTACACCTAGTGTGTTCCACAGTATGATACTTACCTAAAATTTTGTGGATCCAAGAGTAGATTATCATAATGGATTATACTTCATCTGAATTAGTTGGAAAGCTCAATTAGTGTTTGCCGTAATTACTTTTCATTCTTGCTTTGCTCATTGTTTTTTCGTTGTAAGGTTAATTTCTGAGCACAGTTTATTAGAGATTATGCCTTTGTTTTTCTATCAGAACCGTTCCTTTCAAAACCATTGGAACTTTGGAATTTGAGAGGTTATGTAACAGTTGGCCCGTAAGTTAGTGAGCTTACAAACTTTCACTAGGAGAGGGAATTAATCCAGAATTTTTTAAATTAAACTAATTCTAAAGCTGTCACTCTGGCTTTAGGCATTCTGAGGTCATCAAATTGTTTCATCTGCAATGATATTAAATTAGAGACTAGTTATTATATTAATGAGAGGTCGCATTCTTATTATAACAAACTATTGCAGCACAGTGAGCACAAATCTTAATGAACAGGACTTGTCTATGGCTCTATGTACATTTCCTTGCTGTCTTTATGTATTTCCACTACCAACCTTTATAATGCTGGCTTAAAATTAATTAGGCCTTGGTGTGTTAGTGTAATTTTTATGAACTTGTTATGAAAATAATGTAAATCTGTTGTGCCAGGCCTGTTAATGTTGTCTGCTGGAAACGAGCCATATGTTTGGAATTCATGGATAAGGTCAGAGCCTTGCTAATTTATCTATGACCATGGATCAAAAAAAATGAGCAACAGATATATCGTTGGATTTTGATTTTCATCAACTATAATGATCCTTTTATAAATGCAGTTTAATCACAAATTCGTCACATTTTGATTTGATCATTTTCTTTCTAAACTGCAGGCTGATGTTTTAGAATATTATGATCAGACTATAAACTCTCCTAGTGGTTCCTTCTACATTCCTGCTGTATTGAGGGTATGAAGCCATCGAGGAGTGCAATAATAGTAACTTTACTTTCTATTGTGTTTCCTAATTCAGTATTCTTATTATTATATTTATGCATGGCTAATTGCCTACTATGTGAAATGGATAATACGAATCATCCCCTCCCTCTTACCTAATTGCAAAATCAACTTGCTTACATTGCTTCCTCAACTGTTAATGTTTGGACAATACCAAAAGGTTGTTGAAGTTATGCCCTCACATAATTGGGCATATATTTTTTATAAACAAAGTACTCTATTTACAATTCATACAGAGGGGATTCCAGATTTACTGGATGTTTAAATGTATTCATTTGTGGTCAAAATTTAGTCGTTTGAGATTGGAATGCTGACAGAACTACAGAGAAATAATAGAGAATAGAGGACACAGAGGGGATAAAAGAGTGACTGGGAAACTGCGAATAAATGTAATATCTAAGAAATGTAATTCAGCAGTTCTTATCATTTGATGGCAAAATTTAGTAACGCCCTTGTACTAAAGAAATATAATAAGAAGACTCCTTAAATATATCATTGTAAATAATTTTCCTTATGATTTTTTGTGACTAAATGATTTTAAAGAGCTCTTACAATTGTGATTTGGGGAGAAAAAAATTGGTGATTTACTATTTCAGTTGAAAGGTAATTGTAGTTATCCTCTTTCTACATTATCCTTTTTCCTAAATTTACCTCGTACTTATCAGTGATTGTGAATGAACTCTCCCAGGTTCCACATTTACTACAAGTTATCAGAAGGAGGAAGGTGAAAAAAGGCCTAAGTCGAAAAAATATTTTGCATCGTGACAATTACACGTGTCAGTGAGTTCTTAACTAATACCTCTATATTTTCTTTCCTTAGGCTTTAATTGTATTTCCAATTGGGAAAATACACTATGGGGGACACTTGGTTGGATATTCTTCAATGGGAATGGGAATGGGAATGGGAATGGGAATGGGAATGAAAATGAGTATAGGGTAGTTTTGGTGGTAAATGAGAACAAAAGATGATCCATGCCACTACTTCTCCTCCTATATAAGGTAATCATTGCCCATTTTGATTAACTATCTTCCCTCCTATTTCCGTTTCTCCTCAAGCATTCCCCTGTCCGCAACCAACCCAACCTTTTTTGTCCCTTGTTTTCCAAAATTATAGCACAACATGAATGATGTAACCACCATTGAGACATTCCTTTCTCCAACATACCCGGGGGCGTAGAGGGAAAAGAGATTTTCATCTCCATTCCCATTGAAGAACTTGAACCAAGCGCCACCTATAAATTCCTGATAAACTGCCTCTTCAGCTAGAACAAAATATTATGCCATCTACACTTCTTTGCGGACCGAAATGCTGCAGTTTAAATGAAAGCTTTGCTAAATGGAAATTATATCAGTGATCTTATAGTCTAGTGCATTATTTCATTTTATAACGTGGACTATTTTATGACCATTATTTCATTATTGACATGCTTAACAGATACTGTTGTTCAAATGAGAACCTGACCATTGATCATATTCTTCCAATTTCACGTGGTGGAAAGTGGACCTGGGAGAACCTGGTAAGATAATCCTCAAAAGAATATGTACTATAGTCCGTTCATTAACCTTTAATATTTGAGGAGAATTTCAAAATCTCCCCTTCCCTAATAAAATCTCACATTTCAGTTAATGTTCTAGTATCGTAATCATATTGCCTATCAGCATCACGTATCTCTATAACAGGTTACTGCCTGTTCCAAATGTAATTCAAGGAAAGGACAGAAAACATTGGAGGAAGTAACTATGAAATTGTTGAAGGTCCCCAAGGTACTTTCTTTAACGTAGATATTATTTATTTCAGGCATAATACATCAAAAGGTTCCTAAGTTATTAACTTTTATTCCGATATGTCTCTAAACTACTTTTTGTTTTAATAAGCCCTTTACGTATCAAAGTTTTATTTCACGAGCTCCCTCGGATGAAAATTGATTTGACTTTTTCAATTCAACATATAATTGTCAAATAGTAGACACGTCAGCTTTTTTTAATATTTATAATATACAAAAATAAAAAATCCGATAGTCATTTTAGGCATCAATTTAAGAATTAGGGTCAAAATGACTTGTACAAAAATTAGATATTAGTAAAATTATGTTATTTAGCAGGACCATTAACAAGAATCGAAAAATTCCATCAATTTTTCATATTGAGGGGAGTTGATGAAATAAAATCTTAATACTTCAATTGTTTTTAAAAATAAAAAGTTAATAGCTTAGGGTATGTTGATGCATTACGCCCTTTTGCTAAAAGCCATATTTATAGTATTCACATTGATCTGCACCCTATATTGCACCACGTGTAGGGTGTAATCCACCGAAAAATGCTGAGAGAGAAATGACGAAAGTGTCCTTTTCTTGGGTTTCATATTTCATGTTATGTTGCATTGCAGGCACCGAAGGAGTACGACATCCTTGCCATACCATTAACAAACCATACGGTAAGAATGCTGAAATTGCGGCAAGGAATGCCGGAGGAGTGGCGCCAGTACCTCTCAAAGCCGTACGCAGCCCCATGATCGATGTGTGTATATCAGTAACGAGGCGTGATTGTGTCTTCACGAAAGCTCGATCCAGTCATTCTCACGTCTATTATTTTGTATGTATACTCGTAAATGTGAAGCCACAAACTGTTTCTAATGTACCTTAGTCTGGTATGGTGTATATAAATGTACATACTAACTAGTGAACATTGCACATTTCAAACGCTCCTCTATAATAGTATATTGTAATAAACTTACGTTGTCTTATGTTGTTTGTGTGTGTTTTAACTTAAGTACATTGTGATATTAGCTCCTATATCGCATAAGAGAATGGATTATGATTAAATTATCTAAACTCGAGTTCTGTTAGAAAAAATATTTTGTTCTACTTTACGAATGTGGATCCTCTGCAGTTAGTGAGGTTGTAAGGCACAAAAATTACAACTGGGTTATGACTGGTTATATACAAGAATCAAACTCAAAAATTAATCACTTCAATTTCTAGGCGTAGTCTAATATATCATCATCAAAGCCAGTAGATATATGTAATAAAATTATTTGTGAAATAAGACTACACTTAATTGGGAGCAAAAATGTAAAATATGCCAGAAATGAAGAGGAAATTACATTAAAAGGGAGAAATGAAGAGGAAATTACATTAAAAGGGAGAAATGAAAAGGAAATAACTTGGAGCAGAGGTGATGAAAATGGGTGTTGAGCACTGAGAAGTGATGAGATATTCGTTGAGAAATGAAAAGGAAAGAACGTGGTCAAAATTTGACGAGATATTCCGTAAATTTGAAAATTTGTATATGAGGGGAGAGAAATGCATTTTTTATTTTTTATTAATTATTAGGGATGTGGCAAAATCTGAGAATAAATTTAAGAAATTTACAATCCCATCAACTGGAGACATGTAGAAAAACTAGGAATAATTCTAGGGATTTTCAACTCACTTCCTAAAGTTTTCCAATGGTGAGAGAGAATTCGGTAGAAACCCTAGCATACAAAATATGAATGAATGTTGAAGCTAGATCCATTCCGCAGGTTAATTTCTAAAAAGAAATTTAGTAATTTACCTCCAAGCCTCAAGAATAGGTGCATGATACTGCACCAAGGCTATTTCATAGATTTTTTACTTTTTATTTTGGATGAAATTGTACCCCAGGTCCGCATCGACTATGGTTGAAAGCACATGGATTGTGTTATTCCATACTAACTAATATTCAAATTGAATGTGTGCCGAAGTTAAAATATTAAGTTGATTATTAATGGCTAAGGTTGAATGCATATGGATTGTGCTTTTCTACACTCTCACTACTTTTCAGATTGAATATACAATTGAAATTAAATTATCATATTAGTTATTAATGGCTACAGTTGAACGCACATGATTGTCATTTTCTATTATCTCAACAATGTTTAAATTGAATGAGATAAAAAGATCAAATTGATTATTAACAAATAGATTGCAACTTTATTCATTGGTTAAAAGATAATTTGAAACATACACTCCAGAACAAATTTAATCTTTGTTATCAAACTGATTCATCACATTCTAAGCAGCACTTGAAGCTTTCAAGTGTCAAAACTGATTCATCACAACTCATTTAACATATAAATATGGAGGTGCAGCTATCTTTTGCCAAAACTAGTAGACGAGGCCACTATTGTCATTTCAACCTCAATCCTTGAGTTCTACAAATTCGACAATAATAAGTTAACTTGTAAATATGCACACAAGGAAGATGGAGAGAATCAATGAACAAAAACTTGGTCATTAGGGCTATACATGCCACAACACAAAAACAGATTTGTACAAAATTGCCCTTTTCCCTAACCCAATCATAACTTAATTCTTATGTCCATAAAAAGAAAATATGTTGATACATTTGGATTTATCTGAAGAGCATTTTAAGTTAAATCGAGCCTGGCTGTTCGAACATCCTCGTCTGTAAGCGCTCCAGATATCATACTTTGCTTTTTTGCTTGAACTTGTTGCAGACGTGCTTCCACAGTGTCCTGTAACATATTAAATGTACAAGTTTTGAGAAATGAACAAAAAAGCACAACTTCATCATAAGGTGAAATCACAACCTTTTCTTTCTGCTTAAATAATGACATTTGAAAGGAAATGATACCTTGACAATGAATCTTCTAACACGGACAGTTCGCTTTTGACCAATCCGATGAATTCTCATGATTGCTTGCTCCTCTACTGCAGGGTTCCACCATGGATCCTACAACATGCAAGGTTTCACCATCAAAGAGATGTAATATACAGTATGTATGTCAGTATAATAGAGAAGAAAAATTGCAGAAAACATACCATTAGAAAGACATTAGAAGCTGCAGTGAGATTCAATCCAACACCACCTGTTTTAAGGGACATTAACAGTACCTAAAACATAGAAAAATTAAAATTATTCATCAGCATAATTACATTGAATGAAAAAGATTATGCAATGCAAATTACGAACACTTACCGTCTTTTCTTTACTCTCGGCAAACTCATGCAACACCTTCCCTCGTTTATTCTGGGCTAACTTCCCATCAAACCTCAAGAACTCAAAATTTCTCTTTCTGAGTGGAATTTCCAAGAGATCCAAGAAAGAAGTCCATTGACTAAATACTATGCTCTTTTCACCAGAGCCCGATTTACGTATACCCTCCAAGGAATCCAAGAGCATGGTTATCTTTGATGATTCAGTCCAATTCTTGTCAACATCTAGTTGAAACCGGTTCTCAGATGGACAAGTGATCAGTTCCGGTTTATGAATCAACTGCCTACAGATGGGGCAGGGTCCAGAAGATGGGGTTCTCCAGCTAGTGAGAAGACACTCTCTGCACATTCTATGAGCACAAGGGGTCAACACAGGGTCGTCTGAGGACTCGAGGCAAATGGGGCATTCTGAGACCTGGCCATTACGAATGCCCTCCACAACTTCTTCAACATAGGCCCGAGAAGGGCCCGCACCAGATTGGGTTTCGAGGAACTTTCTTGATAGTTTGTTCAAGTCTGCGTATTTATTTGTATCACCTCGACTGTAGACAATTTGAGTCAGAAAATGCTTTTATAATTTTGAATGGGGTTTCAGTTTTGTTGTTACCTCATAACAAGGAATGGGTGGTTACAACATTGCCTCAACCGGAGTAGCAGCTCAAGAATGTTGGCATAATTGTGAAGAACTTTTCCAGAAGCAACAAATTGATCAAATTGAACCTGTTTATAGAAATATATATATATATATATATATATATATATATATATATATATATATATATGTGTGTGTCCAACTTTAGATAGCATTTTACATGAAATGTGGATCAATCAAGAAATTAAACCGAGAAACTTACTTTAGATCTTTTGAAGAGGGAACTGTAAAAATCACGCTCGGCTTCTGATTGCTCACACTCGACAATTTGGACATCAGTTGGTGGGAGTACAAGTATAGCCCTACATTACAAGAATGGGATTCTAAGAAATTGAAAAGGCTAGAGAAAAATGGAAGAAAAGAGGCTGTAAAAAATTAGTGCTAACCTTCCTTCTTTATCCTTAGATTCCTTTGTTCTCCTCAGCATTAGTGGCCTAAGAATTGCCTTCACCAATTTCAAACCTCTCTCATCACCATTCTCATAAGGCTTCTGAATCAACTTGTTCCACCTAAAAGCGCAAAGAATTGGCAAGAGGAAGGGTATAAGTGTATAGTAAATAAACTTTCAAAATTAATTTGAAAGAAAAGGATGAACATTGACTTCATACCATGCCCAGTTGCACCATGGTTCAACATGCAAGAATCGCACAAGGCTGTACAGGTCCTCCAAATTGTTCTACATTGATAGAATGAATATTCAGTCATAAAAAACACAGAAATAACAGAATGTAATATTACCAAAAATTAAAGTAACTAGTCACAATTTTCAATCTTCTGAGATTATAGATACCTGTAGAGGAGTGCCAGTAAGACACCACCGGCAATACGAGGACAGCCCAAATGCAGCCTGAGCAGCTTGAGTCTTTGATGATTTAATGGTGTGGGCTTCATCTAAAACCACACGATGCCATTCAACTCTGTGGAAAATGCTGTTAAGATTATCCTGCATCACACAAAGAGAATTAATCACCAAAAGAAATATTATTTTAATTTCAGAATGAAAAACCACTTACACTTTTATATGCTGCAGTGAGAACACCATATGTTGTTAAGACAACATCAGGTTCTGCTATCACCTTAGGATTATTAGTTCTATCTCCACCATAATGAACAAAGATTGTAATGCTATCTGGCTTCGAATGGGCTTCAAGCTCATCCTAGCAAACATAACATGAAACAAAATTTACTTCAGGCTAATGTGCAACATAAATCAATTTCTTAAAAACCAACCAGAAACAAAAATTATTTTCTTTAGGTCTCAGTTTGAGGTTCACCTTCCATTGGCTAAGTAAGGCCATTGGACAAACAACGAGGGTTCCACCTTTTGGTTTCTTCATAGTTCCAGAAGTTTGCTTTCTGTTCCTAATATATTCAGTCATGGTTTCCTCATCCTCATGTTGTTGATCATCTGGGATGCCTCGGCCTTTCCTTGCCAGTATCAAAGCAATTGTCATCACTGTTTTCCCAAGTCCCATTGCATCAGCCAAAATCTGCACATGTATTTTCATCAGTTGGGAAATTTAGAGATCTTAACTTCCTTCCATGTGTAAGAAATTGACAGTTTACTAGTCTTTTAACTACTTGGCCTATCAAAAAGAAAATGAAAACTAGCTACTCTTTCAAATTTTAAGAATTAAAATTTAAACAAACCAGCAAACCTGAAAAAATACTAGAACTGATATAGGTTTTTCACTTGAGAAACGTGTTTCCTGTGTTCTCTTTTTCAAGCCAGTGAGTTAATCAGGAATGTTACTATTTTCTGCCTAAAGTGACGGACTTTTTAATTATTATGAACAAGTGGTTATTTTTCATTTTGGCACATCATAAGTGGCTAAAAAAATAGACTCTCCTAATGACAAACTGAGCCAGCAAAATAAGATAATGGACTCACCCCTCCTCTTGCCATCTCCATGGCAGTTGGAAATTTTGTAGTTGCTTCCCCAGAAAATTTGTTTACATAAATCCCCAGAGCTCTCCTATCAAGAACAGAAAACAGTTGATGAGTAAATAGCAGATGGTTTTACATTTATCTTAAATGGAATGTTAAGACTGCTAGTTCTTCAATTTGTAAAAATTAATAACAAGAGATGACAAAAGTACGTACTCATCACACACTCGGTAAGCTTCCCAACATGGATGAAGAGTCTTTTCTGTTTCTTCTGCATTTGCACCTTTCTCCAATTCAGACATCCAATAAAGAGCTTGTTTTTGGTATGGTTTTAAACTGCAAGCCAGAGTCTCAGGAGGCTCCATCTCCTATAATTTTTTAAAGATGTGAGAAGATTTAATTTAGCTGTTGCAAGTCCAACATCACTTGAACTCATAAGGCAAATAGATTAATTACCTTTAAATTATACATATCAACAGCACCAACAAGCGTATTCAAGGATGACTCTGAAATAACTTGCTCATCTTTATCATGATCTTGACCTTGACTGCCCTTTCTTTTCTTCAAACAAGTCAAGGTTGGGGCAGCATGTAATGACTCACCCTGAAAATTTTAAACATCATCAAGAAAATTACTATTTTTTAGATGCATATGCATTATGGTTAAAATATCATATTTGCATCAGAATTTGACAGTTTAACCAGAGGAACATGATGCAGTAAATGTTTAGCTGAATTTTTTAAAACCAATCTCCTGTAAATAGACCAAAATACAGGTATACATACGTCTAATTGTAGCCCACGCTTCCGGGAATCAAGTTCTTCTGGTGTGAACTCAGCCTTTTGAAATGGCTGGACTTTCAGCAGTTTAAACAGAGTCAAAAGAGGATATATGGTAGCATCAATATTCGTAGGCTCAAGCTTCCAAGATGACATATCTCCTCCAGTGAAGATAGATTCATGAATGTAGAAACTGCAATTCCAACAGTAAGAGCAGATGTCATACTGTGAGCTATCTTTCTAGACTTTGATCAGATAGATTAAGAATTTTAGATAGATACAAATGACTAAAGCATTATGTGCTTAATATTACCTCACATACAACATAATTTCTTGCATCATTTGCAGATTCAATGGAGCAGCCACACAACGACCCTGAACTTTCACCTTCGACGAATGTACAAGTGGAATCAGGCATTTAAGCCCATTCCATTGGCAAAGCGACCAATCTAAAAACAAAAGCAGAGAGAACAACACAGTAAATCCATAGACAGTCCATGAGATCATGTTAAAGAAAACACCAAAATATAACACCATTTCATACTTCAAGTACAATTCATTTTAGATAATAAAAAAAATCAAGCACTGGACTAGATTTAATCAAGAAAATGGATAAAACTCAATAGCACCAATAACATAATAAGAAAAGAAAACAAATGATTAATCCCACAACGTAGTTCAAAATATCTACAAGCATATATCAATCTTCAACAAATAAACAAAACATGTAATCAATGTACTTAAATATACCTCTCCAGATCTTTTGGTTGAAAAACGAACAATGTTAGCAGCAGCATTAACAGACTTAGCACTCGCATAATAAGTACTAGCATTTCTCCTCACAGTGGGACTGGGAAAAGTAAAATGCACAATCTCATTATTCTTCAGTTTTCTCCCTTTTCGTTTGTTGATAGCCCCGTAACCACTGTCCTTCCCACCAACAACCAATCAGGCTCTTCAGGAAATCCCCATCCTCAAGTACCAAACAACTTAGGTCGTTTCCTCAACCTTCTTCTTTTTAGGCTTATTATTATAAGGTCCCATAATCTTTCTATAATCGTCACCACACAATTTTCTTGCACTAAGTGGTTGAGCGTTGATAACCTCATTTGCTTCTTTCTTCACTACAGTTGTCTGACTTTTCTGTATCTCTGACTTAGGCTCCTCTTTCACTCTAGATTCAGGATAATGCAATTTCTCCCACTCTTCATAGCTCAAATCACGTTTTTCAGCCACCACCAATGCCCTTTCGTCATTTGACCGTTTATTTTCTTCCACAGAGCCCACATCACATTCTTCTTTCACTTTCACACTCTCCTTCAATCCAACATCAACACTTTCCACACAAATAGCCTCTTGTTTTACTACCTTGGATGTTTCAATGTCCTTGTCAGTCTCCTCCTTTACTCCAGGTTTCTCCTCCTCTTTCTTTTCAGGATGATTCAGAGCTAACCACTCCTCGAAGCTCAGACCACTTCTTCCCACCTTACCCAATGGTTTTTCAGAGTTTTGAATCTTATTTTCTACTCCAAGAACCACATCACATTCTTGTTCCACTTTAACGTTACCCATTGACCCATGACCGATTACACACTCTTTTGGAATGCCCCCCTCCCTCTCGCCCTCTAAAACCCCCGACTCTTCCTCTATTTTATTTTCAGTGTTATTCGAACTTAACCACTCGTCAAAGCTCAAACGACTTACTCCCTCCAATCCCAATACACCCACATTCGATTCTTCTTTCCCTTTAATACTCACCAATCCAACATCCTTTCTACATTTTTTCAGAACCTCCTTACCCCCCTCATTATCTAAGACTACCGCAACCTCACCATTTCCAACACTCTCAACACTCAACGAATCCGGTATCACTATATTCAATCTATCAGTTTCCTCCACTCCTTCCTTAATATTATTAGATAAATTTACCTGAAAAGTAGAGATCCTCGCCCCGCCAGTGGAAGTGAGGGTTTTCCGCGCTGCCAAATGCGGCGCCGATGAAAACGCCGAGGATGAATCGAGAATGAGATCAACCGCGGCGCCTACGTCGTTCTCGGATTGCGATAGAGCTTTGAGAATATCGCCCTCCGAGATCTCGCACCCGACGGTCAATCTCACCGCCTTCACTTTCGCCTCCATGGATTCTAATTCCACGGGTACAATTTCCATGCCGACCTCTCGCAGATTAACAAAAAATTGAACACGAAATGAAAAGATTAGGTTAAAACAGGTTCAGCAAGTAGACAAATTCGGGGGGGAGAGAAGGAACAGAGATGGAAATGGAGAATGGGGAGAGTGAGGGTTTTATGAGAGGGAGATGAAATTGAATATTGGCGCCAAAGCATTTTTTGGGACGTGAAATTTTCCATGGTTTGTCGAATTTCACTTTTACCTATGCTGATTTTGGCGGTAATTAAGAGTAAACCCCGCCCGTTTAAATCTAGTGTAATTACCTTAAATGCGCCTATCATATGGATTTTATTAATATTGGGCTAATTAGTTGCCCCAAATTTAGATATTGGGCTGGGCTGCTTGATGCAAATCCATTATAATTTTAATAGGGGTTAGGTTATTCACACTCACACCCCCATAATTAATAAATACACCCATCATTTTACTGAAATCTCAATTTTACCCTTACCAATGTAACATCTGTTCCACCAATTATACACACCCCACCGACCACCATCACCACCGTTCCTGTTTTCCTTCATTTTGACTCCCATTTTTTCAGCCACAACCAACACCTCAGGGTTTGAAATATTTTTTACAAAATCAATTGTAAAACAATCCATTTCTCGGCAAAATAATAGAAAATCAGCGCATTTTTTCGACTAAACCGAGGAGATAAATTACTTCGAATTTAAGACTGGAAAATACAAACATAAAATGATTCAGCGTGAACAACCAACCTCTCAATTAATCAACTTAACTACGTGTTTCATTATTGGTTTGACAATTTTGGGGGAAAAAAAGAAATTTTTTTGAATAGAGTGATTCAAGTGCCAAGATTTCTTACTTCACCAGTGAGATTTCTTTATTTTTGATATGCAATTTAACGACTGTGCGCAGTGGGGAGGAAGAGCGGCGCTGCACAAGGTGGAGGAAGGGCGGCACAGCACGAGGTAGTTGCAATACGGCGCGGCGGTAAAACGACGATGAGCACCGAAATTTTCTGCCATGGGAGAAGAGGTGAGAGCTTGACAGCAGGAAAAAGAAAAGGTGGAGAAGAGAGATTAGGGTTTATTTGAACAAGGGTATAATTGAAAGTTCCAAATCATAGTGGGTGTATCTATTAATTATAGGGGTGTGAATAACCCAACCCTTTTAATAGGAGTTGTCTATGTATTTTTATAACTCGGTATTCGGTCCAAGGACCGACTAATTTGAAGGATCAGGACTCATCGTCCACTAGCGAGGGTCCCAGTAAACTCTGTATGGATTGTCTCGTAATATAAAATTTATATAGTTATATTAATGACCGTTTTGACATGACTTGAAAATGGTAATTGTAATGATAGTGGGTATGTTAATTATTATAGGATTATTGATTGTATTGATATTGTTTGTTTAGAAAATCAACATTGGGTATCATGTGAGGAGGTTGAGTGAGTGATTAAAGTAGAGTAATTAATTACTTATTTTTATTCCTATTATGGACACATCAAAACTATTATACAGTATTAATAAGAATATTTTTTTTCACTCATTTCATTATCCCAAACCAAATTGACCCTTAATTTTTTTCCAACTTTTCCAAGTCTATTTTATGTGATTTTACATGGGTTTCTTAACCAACGGTTATACTATTTTCTTGAAGAAGTTCCTCACCATGACTTGTTTAATAAATATTAATTTCTTTTTTGATACATAATATTTTTAATTTTATTTGGATGTCTTGGTCTTCGTCGTTAAATAACTCTTGTCATGAATCAATTTTCTCGATTCAGTGAATTGTCTTAAAAAAAAAAGATTCATTGAATTTCCTAACCTTTATTTGATTTTTGTTAAAACAATGTTCGAATTACTCAATTTCATAATTCGACGAAATCATTTTTAAATAACTTTTTGCTTGTTCTAAGCAAATTTGCCATTCAACAGAGTTTATATTCCTAGTCAGACATAAGTTACTATCGTTGATTAAAAATAAATAAAAAAAATGATGCACTTCTTGATGTAAATAATGATCGATATATCTAATTTTCTTTTAGCCTTTTAAAGAAATTAGTCTAGTTTCCCCTCAATATATGCGAGTTTTAAAATCGATCCTAGGCCATTTTTCATATTTAACCATTTAGTCAAATATATATTTTTTTAAAATAAATTTACACAGTTGCCTTATCTATACGTCCCAAAATAATTTGCATACAAAAAATTAGAAATCCTTAATAAACCACACTGTCATGATATTCATAATTTTACACGAATATCATTACTTTTGGCCTCATGTGTACACCCAATTCAATTTATTTATTCGCGGGAAAGAAAGGGCTTGACTTAGTAGCAGAAATAAGAAGGATTCAAAGCTGTCGTACACGCGTGAATAGGGAAAGTTGCTATCGGAAAAGTAGTTGTGCTAACCAGGGGAGAAAAAGATCAGTTGGGTAAAAGACTCGTTGCCCCAAGAATTCATAAATTAGTCTCTCTGCTGCTGTGCAGTTGTTCTTAACAAGGCAGCTATTGAGTTATCGTAATTACCCCTCAAATTTTTAATCATCATTCTATTTTTTAATTTTTTGTGTCCAAATTAATGACAAAATTTTATGGGATTAGGAAGTATTAGATGTAAAGTGAAAAAGAAAACTTACTTCTTTTTTATGCTTCAAAAAATGCTAGCACTTAAGTAAAACCCAATAACTAATATATTCAATTTAATACATTTTTTATATTAAAAAAATTGTATGAACTCGAGTTCATGGTGAACTCGATTTTTTTAGTATCATTATTACGTACAGGAATTATCATCTTTATGCATAAAAATTATTACTGTTATGCATAGAAACTATCGTTGTTTAAAAAATACTTTACTTTTCAAACAATGATAATTTTTGTGCATAAAAGTGTAACAGTGACAGAGTTCATGTATAGACCTGATTCGTGTTAACTATTTCATATATATACTCTTTCTGCCTCGGTGTAATTGTCCCGTTTCTTTTTGTTGTTTTGTTTAGAGAATAATAATAAAAAATGAAGGGTAGTTTTGGATATTGGGAAAGAAGAAAAATGTATGTGGAGTAAAGAATTGAGTAGTGAGTTACATTTTTTTATAATATTGTATGAAAAGTGAAAATAAAAATTATGAAAAATGAAATCACATTTTTTTTTTATAAAATTAAAAATTTATAATGAACGTTCATAAAAAATAAACGTCCATAAAAAGAAAGCGAGACAATGAAGTTAATATGTTTTTATGGTACGTTAATTATTAATGAATCGGTGCTCCACTACTCGTTGACCAGGTTGAACGCTCCAAAAATACTTGAATACCTAACTTGTTCAAATCGAGTTAAATCAATTTTCCAGTTTAAATCATTGGAATATATGTTCCAAATGTATATTTATTATTTGGATATATTATGGCAAGTGTTTTTTAAAGATGGGCATAAACATTTAATGCCAATTCATCCCGCTCTCCAAAACTAGCGACCTCCATGGCTGACAAATGTGAACGTTCACTCGTTAAATTCTTCAACGAAATGCCGAAACCTAGCTATAAAATCACCGCCGATTGTTGTTGCAGTTTCGCAGACATTCATACATTTGCGTTGAAAATCCATCAAATTTGTTGTTTTTCGATATGGACCCTGTGGTGGTTGATGCTGGTTCCAACCTGCTTAAGGCTGGTTTCGCTGTTCCGGAGAAGCCTCCGTCAATGGTGAATCTCCTTTTCTGATTTTTTATTATTTTTTATTTTGCTGCTGTTTGTTGTTTATGATCGAGTGAAGTAGTAACTGTTTAACCCTAATTTAGATGCTTAGAACTTTATTTGTTATTCTGATTCGCTGAATTGATTTTATTTATATGGTAGTGTTTAGTCGTTGTCACGTTGTACCGTTTTGTTATATGAGTATGAGAAATTGAGGATACGTGAAGCACGTGAAATGGAGATGGATTTCTAGACACTCTGTTTAATTACTTTGCGTAAGCAATAATTATGTTAGGTCACGTTTTTTTATTTTGTGTAATTTATATAAGTTGGTTAGATTACAAACATTTTCTATGTGGGTAAGGAGAGTGTTTTTTTCTTTTTTTTGTCATTTTGAAATCGTATGAGTTTGGTTGAGGTGAGATCTGCTACAAGGGTATTGTGTTGTCGATATAAAGTATTCATCAACATAAAGAGGAGAGGTTTCTGGTTTATATATCTATCCCATTTTCCTTCAAAAGAATAGTTAACAGACAAATCTAATTTCTCATTTGAGGCAATGTTAAAAATTTATTTGGGATGCCATATTCCATCAAATGAGTCGAATTGATTGTATGAAAGGGCTGGGAGATTTTGATTTTTTTTATGAATATTCAGTCATAAGAATGATAGAATTATAGATGTTTTGGTGGGATATGATCATATGAGTGACTTCAACTGAAAATTTTGATGAAGAGTGCAAGAGGTGCTAAATAAGAAAACTGGAACACTGCTTTTTAAAATGAACATTTCCGCTTATCTAATTAATGAACTTCGTTTTGGGAAGTAAATGGTAGGTCCCTTATGGCTAATTACAGTAATAAGATTGAAACTCCCTTGAATCCTCAAGCACATGGATGCATGATAATAATGCAGTTGGTTATCAGGGCTGCATACGTATGTAACCTGATACCGATGCCTGTAATTTATAGAGTAAGGCTGAAAAGTTTTAGTTACTAATGATAGTAGTATGATATTTATGGAAGCTTTGTAACTTTTACTCGGTTACTTTAGCATGAGCAGATGGAAGTTTTATATAATGAATGTAGACAATCTTGATAATTATGCATTACGTTTACTTAAATTCAAAAGTAACTAACAGAATATGTGTATTGTATTAGAGGCTTAAGAAAATTTATGTTCACTCTGAAACTATCTATTTCCTATCAGACTTCCACTTCATACGCTAGATATTTATAAAAAGTGTTTCTACCATATGTAATGCCAGTGAAGGCATGAGTTTCAGGCTGCATGCATGTGTTACATTATGCATAAAATGATGCCTATATGCAATAACATTTTGAGTGCATTGAGTTGCTGACACGTGCATTTTATCTAAATTTATTAGAAAAACTTCTAAGCAGAAGGTCTTATCGCCTTTACTTTTAACTTTGAATAAAACGAAGAACAATGAGTTTAATAATTTTTCGAGCATCTTGTTTGCGGAAAAGCTTTCAGCCTAAATATATTATCCATATGACATAGATTAGACGCACAATGAGGGAGTTAGGCCAGATCACTTTCAGTTTGAGCCTTTCACTCTTGCTATTGGATTCAGTTTTATAGGCAAGTGTTACGTTATAGTTAGTTTGGTGGTCTATCTCCAGAAGTTCAATGTATGAAAGAAGAAATAGGTATGTGCAATCCCTAATGGATAACAATTTCCCTAAAAAGGAGATCGAATTTTATGGCAGCTTTAACAGTTCAATTATAATAACTGCTATATTTTTTGTTATATTTAGAAGCAATTACATTTAATTAGTAGATTTGTGGTTTTGTCTAAAATGGTAATTTCTACATACGGATCTTCCCAAAATTGCTTTCTAGGGCCATAATTGTCCTTTTCACGCGCGTTTGAGCTTTCAAAAGTGCCATTGAATACATTAATGTTTCTTTCACTTTGCCTCTGTCTTATAAAAGGGTTGGGTTGCCCTACATTTTATTTTCCTACAACAAACTCCCATTCCCATTCACCAAACTGGGTCTCCATCATGGCTGCCTTAGACTCAAGTTGCAGCATGAAGCCTAATGTTTTATTGATATGTGTTGTTTTTGTGAAGTAGGGGATTTAATGTTTGATTGGCATCTATTAGAGTAAAATGGTTATGATCAATTTGGCAAAAACTTTGTTACTCTTGATTTTAAAATCTGCTATTAGATCTGCTGTAATTACTAGTTCCCAAGTTCGACACACGATTACGGTTTTTAGGATGGGCTTGAACTTGTGGATTTTCAAATTTAAGTTATATGTAATAATGGTGATGCCCCACAAGAATGAATAAGGAGAAAATGGGAGAATGAATCAAGATCAGTAACACATTTATCCTCACTTATAATTGGTCAGAGCTCAAGTAACTTGAATTGCTCTATCTTGACAGAAGGGGATCTCTTATGGTTGCCTGAAATGGAAAGGGAAGATCGATAAAACCTCATAGATGAGGAGTTATCGATATTCGTTATTTGTCGATTGCACTGTGTGTAATTACCACAATTGAAACTTGTTTCCATGGGTGTTTTAGAAATAATATTGAAGATATCGAGGTGAATGTTAAAAATGATACTCCTCTCTAATAGGTAACAACTTAAGCTTTTAGATGAGGTGTCCACTTATCAAAAACCATGTCCAATAGCTTTAAATAACCGCACATGGAATTGGAGTGTGTCGAAGATATTGAGATAAATGTTAGAAAATGATACTTCCTGACTGTAACAACTAATCTTTTTAGATGTGGTGGTCATTCAACAATTACATTTCAAGTAGGAGTTTTTTTTATGGCTACTAGGCTATTATCAATGACTTTGTCTGGTAAGATACTCGTGCAGTTCTTGATTATTGGTGTATTTATTCTAGATTCTTTTTAGCATACCATCTATCTTTTAGATTTTATTTATGTAATCTCTTATTTTCTTTTTCTTACTCTCATTTAAAACTTACCGTGTCATGCCTCAATTAGGTAATTCCAACTCAAATGAAACAAGTTCCTGAGAATGAGTTCTCGATAGATTCTTCCTTGTGTGAAAATGTGATTGTCGATCCAGTTGTCAGAGGTTTTATCAGAGATTGGGATGCCATGGAAGATCTATTGCGCAATGTACTATATGATCGTCTTGGTTGGAAGATTGGCAGTGAAGGACAAATCTTATTCGCAGATCCTCTAGCAACTCCCAGGGTTAGTGGAAAACTCCCATTTTCTAGTAAAGAAACTGGATTGTATATTCAGATGTTCTCAGTGCAATTGACAAGTACTGAGCATTATTCCTAACTACTTGATGATGAGAGATACGAAGACGAAATGATAAATTATAGTAGTATTTCCATGGAGCTTATACTATTACCACTGCAGCCAATTAGTTCTACTTTTTAATAGGCAGTCCATCTATTACTGTGTTATATTCCACGAAAGTATCATTTGCCACTTAGACGATGCACCCTTGGAATAATTATTGTTCAAACTCTTCTCTGATTTTTTTTCTAAAATTTCAACACTAATCGAGATGTTATGGAACAGGCAGTTAGAGAGCGATTGGTGCAACTGATGTTTGAAACATTCAATGTCTCTGGCTTTTATGCGTCTGAACAAGCAGTACTATCACTTTATGCAGCAGGGTGTATCTCGGGGTGCGCTGTTGACATCGGGCATGGAAAGATTGGTATGCATCATTGAATTTGTGTTGAAATAGGATGTAAAATTTGGTTGGCATTATTATGCTACAAATTTTGGTCTTAACACCAGTAGTTATTTGCTAGGGAATTTTATACTTGACTCAATCATATAATGGGCCTGCTATAGTTAACTCTTGTTGAATCGTCTTATTCTGTTTTCGTGGAGCAAAGTTCTAGTTTTCATATTGATAAGATTGCACTATTAGCTACAAACATGTTAACTTGAAAGTTCTCATATAAGTGGGCTAAAGGAGATGGCTAATTTTTCAGAAGCTCATACCATTTGTTTACAACACATTATACTTTGAAGAAGTGATGAAAATTAGTGATTTTGGAGATGCTTAACAGTAAAAGTTGATAGTGTTTGCATAAAAAATTCAAATGCTAGTAGAAGTAGAGCCATTCAATAGTACATAAATAACATAATCTATCATAGGCACCCAATCGCCAGCTTTTAGCTTTTGTCTGATTATTTAAGCACTTGGAAGAGAAAGAAAACTCTCAAAAGTGCTTGTCTAAAGTTAAAAAGTGATTATGAGTCTACTTTTTTTTTTTTTGCAAAACCGCCATAGTTTTCCACCTATAGTTTTCCAATATAACAGGATCTCTTTACTTCCTGTTTCCCCCTATAATCTATTTCTTTTTGGCTTTCTTGATGACATTCAAATTGCTGGGGTTTGCTGGATTGACATGTTGTGTGGAATTTTGGTCTTTCATGTTTGCCCTAATCGGGTCCTCCTTGGCATATTCAAATCTTCTCCTATCGAGATTTCAAAAATCTCTTATCGAATAGGAATATATTTGAGCAAATTGACAATTATTATCTTTTGTTAGCAGTGTTAGTTAATTATGTTTTCTGGATGATCAATGTAATAATCACTCCCTCCTTTGCAATTTAATTCATTTTAGAAAAAAAAAATTGTTCCAAAATATCTGTTGCTTTTGGTTTTCCAAGAGGAATTAAATATTGTTTTCCAACTTTACCCTCTTCTTAATTTTTGTGATATGTGAAACACCCAAAAGGATATATTACTCATTTTATACAAATATTATGGGTATTAAATGACTTTCTTAATCTATTTGAAACACCCAAAGGCAACAGTTAAAATTGAAATGGAGGGAGTAATGTTTAGTTGGCTAAGTTGGATGTTAACTAAATTCATTTCGTCTCATTTATTCACCCTCTCATTTCATCTAAGGTTTTCTCTTCTTTGATGGTTTAGAGGAGCTACATATATTTCAAGATTTTGGTAATGAATTAACTTCTCCCCATATTCTCAGATATTGCTTCAGTTATTGAAGGTGCTGTTCAGCATATATCTTCTAGAAGATTGGAGATAGGGGGTTTGGATTTGACGAACTTTTATGCTCAAGAACTCCGTAAATCTAATCCATTTGTGAACTTTAATCTCTCCGACGTTGAAAAGTTGAAGAAGTTGTATGTGTGCTGTGCTGAGGATGATGCTGCTTATGAAAAAGTCCTGCAGGCATGCCCTGAGGAGCAGCATACTCTGCCTGATGGCCAGGTAATCTATTCGGTTTTGGTATATTGTGATCGCAAGTTCTAGGAAATGCTCAGGTATTTTTCGTCGCTTTAACATTGTGTCAAGAAGGCGGATTCATACATTTTGCAGTGTTATATCTTGATTGATTTTTGATATCTATGGGGCTCCCTAGAAAAAAATTCACATCTCTTTCTAGACTCTTACGTGATGTTTGTTTTGGGTTTTAAGTGACTTTTTAAAAAATGGGTTTGAAATTTAGGGGATTTTGAAATCTTGATAAATCATAAATAGTAAATATGTGTTTGTTTTGGGTTTTTAAGGAAAGAAGGGTAAGATTTAACTTTATGTCAAATCAATGTGTAAGAGTGGATGGAGTTGTATTATTATATCATTATTGAGTATGATTCTACTGATTGGGTGATGTGAATCATGTTTTAAATATATTAAAGTGAAATTGCATTGGATAGTTGATAGAAGGTTGAAAGGTGTTGTATTGGTGGTTTTTTAAAACCAGATTTCAAAATCCCGAACTAGACCCTGATTTAAATTTCAAAACCCAAATCCTGCTTTTTAAAACCCAAGACACACATTATGAAGTGGTATTGTATCGACGTGTTTATCTTATGAATTTCAGGTAATAACAATTGCAAAAAGGTATACTGTTGGTGAGGCCTTATTTCAACCCTCAATTTTGGGGTTAGAGACACATGGAATCGTGGAGCAGCTCTTTCAGTGTATTTCAACTGTGCCATATGAGAATCAAATCCAGCTACTGGAAAATACTATACTGTGTGGTGGAACCGTATCTATGGCTGGTAAGATTTGATGATTTTTTTCTTCTCTCAAATTAATGATTTCTTCATTATATAATTATTATATGCTATAACTATAATCTCTATACTTGCAAAAATGGTCATTATTATAACTATTTTATAAGGTTCTGCAGATCAAGAGGGATTATACGTATCATAAATGCCTACCTCTTCCCGTTTGTTGACCATGTTGGAAATATACACTATCACTTAAGAAAAGAGAGTATCAGTTATTTAAAATTGCATTGAATACAACTGTTGGATCTTTTACAGAACAATTGGGGTTATCCCTTCCTTTACAACTTTAATCAGGCTTGCTTGGAATAGAATCTTATGAGTGCCTAGTATCAGTGGAAGCTGTTGATAATGCAAATTTTTATATTCAATCAACAATTGCAATATTTGAATTACTGAATTGATATTTCCTTCACTGCTATTTGTTCCCACCAAAGACCCGTTACATAATTCTATAGTACTTGTTGAAGATTATGTTATGATTCTATCATTATTCTGTTTCTAGTTTACTCGTTTTATGTTCCGTTGGTTGATCGTTATTATTCTTTCCTTATTCTGGTTGTAACCCTAGGTCTTTCTCCCACTATAAATACTGTTTTCTCATACATAAAATCTATGCAAATTAATGTTGATTATGTTTGACCATGTTGGTAGTTCACGCCTATATTTTAAGTGTTTTTTTGGAAAATCTATTATAGTAAAAATTGGGGCGTGACACTTGTTTGCCGTTTCAGGTTTCGAAGATAGGTTTGAAAAGGAAGCTAAAACTTTCTCCCCAGTTAACTGGCCTACTCTGGTGAAGGTAATTTTATATAGTGGCTTTGTACGGTTAGCTTTATTTTATGACCACCTTATATGATATGGCTGGCATTCGGAGGTGACTCAGCATGCTGAAATAATTTATTCACAGTATTAAGATGATATAGGAGTTGGATTTTACAAGTTGGAAAATTTGATTGCTAGGTGAAAGCGTACCCCCGTTCAGCAACATAATAATGAATTTATAGACCTTGGGAAGACCATTATTTCTTTGAATATATCTTGCAATTTATATTTAATTGCAGAGAAAATTGGCTAAGCTAATCAAAGGTGGCTACTTTCTCTTGCAGTTTGTAATTGAGTAGGATTGGCATGTTAAATACTCCCTCCCTCCTTTCCGATTTAAGTGTCATTTTTGGGTGTTTCACACGGATTAAGTCATTTAAGACCTATAATTATTTGTATAAATTGACTAATATACCCTTTTGGGTGTTCCACGTATTCTTTTATCTCAATAAATGAGACATGCATTCTTAAAAGGGTAAAATGGGTAAAATATTTAATTTCTCGTTGAAGTCCAACGCAATCTATATTTTGGAATAATTTTTTTTGCAAAATCTTATATAAACTAGTATTATCATGCAATTAGTTTGCATTTTGTGTGCATTTTCAACAATATTAGTTGTTTTATTAAAAGGTACAAGTTTGATAGTATTTGTTCTTTCCTTAAACAGTATTAGTTAAATTACTGTTGCATTGAAATGGAGGGAGTACATCACCATCTATCAGGTCTTGAAAAGCAATTCCATGCAAATCGGGTTTTGAAAAGCAATACCATGCAAATCAAATGTGCATGTTATTTAATTTGCTGTTTATTTTGAGGCTCAAACCAAATGTTCATATGTACTAAATTCATACAAGTGTATCTAATTTATATGAAAACCTTCTGTTTGATTACAGCGTCCAGATTATATGCCGGAGAAGTTGAAAGATTGGTCGGCATGGGCAGGAGGCGCGATTCTAGCGAGATTCCTGTTTCCTCAAAATCAACATATCACCAAAGCCGACTACGATGAAGCAGGTCCTTCCATTGTTCATCGCAAATGCTTCTGAAACTCATTCTTAAGCTCAAAAGCTCCATTCTTTTGCTTGGGGATAAAAAGAAGTGAAAAAACAAAGATAAGCTGAATTTGGAGTTTGGCTTGCTCTAAATTATTATTGTTGCCAAATTTTTGGAACTACATTACATTATATGAACTACATTACATTATAAGAACCACATTATATGACCTTCTCCTTGATGTCTATCATGCATTTTTTGGTGTAATTTTGATCTCAACCGTTCACTTTGTTTTGGTAGGGTGGATAGTATTTGGTGAGATTGATTAGGGTTTTATATGAGAATGAAAAATTGGATTAATCATACATTGATCTCAACCGTTCACTCTCAAAACAATTATACTCTTCAAAATTGTCAGTCTAGGTGAAAATCACCAAGATAGCTTCTTTCATGGGAGTAAGTTGTATGTCCACAGACAAGTCTTTTTAGCAAAATTGCTTGAGAAGTATATTTTGCATTGTATGTCAGATTGTTTGGCCCTCCACTTGATAATTATTTCTACATATTACCGTTTGATATTTGAGGTATTGATTTTTTTTACCAACGGGTCTTATAATTTTTTTTTTTTTTAAGTTTTTGATAATTTTCTACATCATTTATTCTCTCTCACCTCTCAAATATGATAAAGTATCCTATGAATTCACGGTGAATGTAATTTGTTTTATTTAATCTTATCCCTTGTATTTACTGAACTTTTAAAAAATAATAATTACATTTTTTTTAAATGTAATTAAAATGTGTTATACTTATGCATTCCCTTTATATCCCCTTTACATCTAATTTTAAAACTTATCTCCCTTACTTGGCATTTTTCAATTCCTACCATTCAAATTTCTAATTTTCTCAATATTTTATATTTTTAATTAAATTAAATTCTTTACATCTATTTCTAAACTTCTCTCTCATATTTGAAATTCCTCAATTCCTACAATTCATATTTCTACATTTTCTCCCTTAAAAAAAAAAATATTTCTACTTTTCTCCTTATTTTACATGTTTATATTTCTAATTAAATGCAATTTTACTTTAACCACCCCTAATTTCTATTTTTCTCATTTTCTAGATCTCATGTTATTTAGTTTTAGAAAAAAAATGAGAGGGTAAAAGTGCTTATTTTTTTACAACTTGAGTCACATCAACTTAAAAAAAACACTTATATTTCAATGAGTAGAGGTTGAAAATAATCCCTTAAGGTCACGTTTGCTTCTCTTGATATGGGATGATAGACTTTATAATCCAGCCCAATCTGCCATTTGGATTCTTGGACACTGGCCCATGATTATTCTTGAGCCCGGTACGAAATATAATTTATAAGCCCAAATCATGATAATGAGTCAGAGGGTGAGGGCTGAAATAATTTAGCCCGGCCCTTTTAGGTCAGTGTATAAAGTCAAATTTGCCCTCATATATTTTCTCAATCTTTCGTAAATACCCTTTTTAAATATACATATTACTTGAATGCTTGCGAGGCTTATCGATCGGCTTTCCGAGCATCCTCTCTACGACAGTTCCTCTGCACCACCACGCCGGAAACTCCCGGGGCCGAAACTCAGATCCGTTAGACCTCGAGGTGTCAAGGGCCCGCCACGCCGCCCTTACGGAGGCCCGAAGGCAAAAGCTGGAGAAGATTGCCAACATTTGTTCTTGTTGTATGTGAAATTGCCTCTACAATTATGTTTTATGGTTTGCATTTTGTGTGCAATTTTAAACAGTGTTACTTGGCTCATTAGAAAGTATTAGTTTCCTTACTATAAAGTGATGGTTGTGAAACAATTGCATTGAGGTTTACATAGGACCAACTATATCTATATTATGGATGATTTGATTTTGTATGTTTTTGCAATTGCAGGGGGCCACACACTGGGAGTGGCGAGATGCTCGTCGTTCAATGGTCAACTGAATAACGATCCAAGTCTGGACGCACAGTTTTCAAGGACACTTAAGTAACCATCTCAAAAAAATCACCGTCACATTTCTACATCGTTTTTTTTTCGCCTTTTGTATTTTAAATCCAAAATTTTAATTGAAAACCTATTCTGCATATTTTAATTTAATAAAATATAAGGTAATTGAAAAATTAAATTAATATGTCTCTTTAAAATTCTGCGTAATATGCCAAACTATGAAAGAAAAAACTTTTTTTTTTTTATACAAGTCTATAAAAAATTAAGTTACATTCTTGGTTCCACCTCAGGCCTCTTGTTCATAGATTATTTCCTTTACTTTTTTTCTAGACAAAGTCTAGTATGAAAATTTCATACATGAATTTTTTTTAATTTACAACTAAATTCTGTAATTGGTGAATGTAAGATAAAATTGAGTGGTTCATGGTTCACTCGGTCCAAGTGGTTCATGGTTCACCCGGCCCGAATAGGTTATAGTTTAGGGTTAATTATTTAATATTTAAGATATAAATAATTGATTTATAACAATTTTATAGATTTTCATATGTGAAATTTTCACAGGAGAACCTACTCTTTTCTTTTTTCTAATTAACAATTCTTCTTCTTTTTTTAGTAAATGTTTTCATTTAAGAGTATTTACTCTAATGTTTTTGGTGACTGTGTGTGAACTGTGAAGGAGTGGGGCGTTCAATATCCCCCTTATTCAAGAAAATCGGGCGACTCATAGGGTTTGAATTTTCGTCAAAATTAGCAAATTCCCCATTTCTTTTTCACATAATCTCTGCAAAAATAGATGAATCGGAAGGCCACCGATTCTGCAATTCACCTGATTCGCAGGGGATACGCAGCCCAATCTTCAAACCCCCACACCCACATTCGCAAAATCAAGCGGTTTACAATCACACCCACGATTGATTTCACCTCAATCCACGAACCAAAAGACGCGATCCGTGTGTTTCGGCACATGAAGACAATGTCGCCACAGCCTTCCGTCCTCGCGTACACCAAATTGCTCAACATAATCGCAAAGATGGAGGAATACCACGTTGCACTCTCCGTGTTCGACGAAATGCGTAAACTGGGCATCGCGGTGAATGAGTACACGATGACGATTGTAATCAATTGCTACTGCGTTCTGGATCGAGTGGACTTGTCTTTCGCTATTTTGGGGAGCTTAGTCAAGAAGGGTTACAAACCATGTGTGAGGATTTTCACCTCGCTCATGAAAGGACTCTGTTCCGTTGGTAAAGCCTCAGAGGCAGGGGTTTTGTTCAAAAAGGTTTTGAGTTTGAAAATATGCGAGCCCGATGATGTTATGATGCTAACGATGATAAATGGGCTCTGCAAAGGAGGACAGACTGTTGCAGCCCTTCATTTGCTTCAGGTACTTGAGAATTTTAAATACAAGCCCAATGTGTATTCTTATAGTTCTGTAATTGATGGTTTGTGCAAAAATGGAATGGTTGATGATGCTTTGCAGCTGTTGTTTAGAATGTCTGAGAAGGGTATTATGCCCAATGTTTTCACTTATAATTCGATCATTCAGGGTTTGTGTAGTTTCCGTAGATGGAATGAAGTGAAATATGTCCTGTTGATTGGAATGGTTGATCACAAGGTGTCTCTTGATCTATGTACTTTTAATATATTGGTGGATGCCTTTTGCAAGGAAGGAATGATGGAAGATGCTGAGTATTTTTTAGAATTTATGGTGCGAAAAAATGTTTATCCCGATATTTTTACGTACACTTCTCTAATTGATGGATACTGTAAGCAAGGGGAAATGGATAGAGCGAAAGGAGTATTTGATTACATAGGGGAAAGGGGGTTTAAACATTCTATTATTAGCTACAACACTTTAATTGAAGGATATAGTAAGAATGATAATGTGGATGAAGCGTGGCGCCTTTTTGATGAGATCCCTCAAGCAGGTTTGAAACATACAACGATTTCTTATAACATCGTGATTCATGGACTTTTTCAAGAAGGTAGATTTGCTGATGGGTGGGAGCTTTTCAAGGATATGGAAACTAGAAAAGTAAATCCCGATCTACATACTTACAGTATCTTGATGGAATGCTTATGTCGTAATCAGCAGATTACTGAAGCATTCTATTTCCTGAGCTTGATGGAAGAAAGGGGTATTAATCCCGATATAGTCACATACCGTATTTTAATTGATGGCTTGTGCAAAGCTGGTAAAATCGACATTGCTAGTGATCTTTTGGACAAACTTCCTTCCAAAGATTTGCAACCCAATGCAGAGATATACGCCATGATTCTTGGCTCACTTTCCTTACAAGGGTTAGATGAGGAGGCACAACGTTTGCTGGTTGAAATGGAAAAATGTGGGAGTGCTCCTAAAGGTGTGACATACAATGTTATTATCCAGAATTTGTTAAGGAAAAATGAGTTGTACTTAGCAAAGCCTGTCTTGAAGGAAATGTACAGCAGGGGATTCTCAGCTGATTCAACTACATTATCCATGTTACTTGATAAACTGCATAAAGAAGGTAGAGATGGTAGCTTAATGGAAATGATTAAGAAAGTTGTGCCTTTTCTGAAAAAATGAATGATCTATTCTGGTTTTCGAAGAAAAGTTCATTTTTTAAAGCTGAAAAGTTAATGCTGCAGCTATCATTCCGACGAACTTTCCGTCCAAAGGTTTGTCACCATATGTCAATATATAGAACACAATTTTGTAAATGTTTGCTCTCCCTAAATGGAAAAATGGCATCAGATGTGGAGTTTGCTATAGAGATATAAGGTGCACAACTTTACAAGGATATGTGATTCTCAGATGGAAGGCACAAGAAGGATTTCCAGCCAATTCAGCTCGTGCCCATTTTACTTGATAAACTGCAAGGAAAAGGTACAGATGATAACTTAGTTAAAACAATTGAGAAAGCTGCCCCTATTGAAGTATGAATGGTCCATTTTTTTTTCCTCCAAATAAGGCGCTATGTAATGCTATGTGCCAGAATTTGTAATTTCGTCTATTGATTTTCATCTATACAAAGAGTTTCATCCCTTTTAATAGTTTTGGTACCTCATTATGAAATTTAAATATTTTATGAGATCTTGGTTCTCATTTTTGCATACATATATGCCCTTGGCAAATACTGCATCATGTGAGTTTATTGTTGCAGTCTTTGCTCAGAAGTTTTAATTTCATTTCAAGTTGCAGGATTTGCCTGTTTTCCAACGATTGACACGTTGGTCTCTGTTATGAGCGACTAAATGTGAAAGATAAGAAACGAAGGCAATGGTCATATTTGCTGGTGAACTTAATGTATAGCTTCTCAATTGTTGCTGCTTTTATGGTATAGCTTCTGATGAAGAGTATTTGCTAGAACTTGTTGTGTTTGTATCTTATATCAATATTATTTTTGTTGGTAGTTACTAAATAAGGCATTGTAAAGCCAAAGAAGATCTTTCAATTTGTGTTACTATTGGAGTGCACATATCCTGTTTGATGAAAAGTCCAACTGAATTGCTGGGACTTTTTGTAGCACTTTTTTTTTTGTTTTTTAATTTATTGAAGCATCGTTTACTTTGGCGTACAAGTTTGCTTTCAAAGGTGTTGATAGCTAGATTATCTGGGATGTTGGTGTTTAATGTGGCTTTAGGGATCTAGCTAATCAAACAATAAATTTGATGTAATGATAAGAAATAAATGCTGGAAGATGGATTTAATGAAGAACATATGGAATGTTTTTCACCAAATGCTAACAAACATAATTAAATTGCAAGAGGGATTGGGCAAAATTGAGCCTCTTTTGCTTTGGCAGTTATAGCTTGTGTATTCAATATTTTTCTACCATATTATGAGTCTTAAATGCTCATATTTATAGTACAAGATGATCAAGTGCATTTAGATCATTCATGATGCTAGTGAATCTGACTTCCAATTTGTCTATTGATTCACCATTATCCATTTCAAAACTATCAAACTTTCCAATTGCCACTGAAAGTTTATTTTCTTTTATATGATCTGTGCCTTGGCACATAACAGCTAGTGTATCCCAAATCTCTTTAGCAAGATATTACGTTGAGAGATCATTCCCATCACACCATCATCAATTGTCTTTGTATAGTGTGTCTTTTTGCAATGTAGTCTAGATTGACTAACTTTCTCTCCTCGAGAGTCGGGTTGGTCATCCCGGACTTAGGAAATTCTCGCTCTAGGATCAATTCTCTCATCTTACATTCCTCTGGGATTCACCGATGAACCTGGAATGGTCCTTGAGAGACCACTCTCCACATACGCTCATGTTTGGAATCTGGATAGTCTGCATTCTCAATCTCCATAGGTCATAGTTCTCCACCGAGAACATGAGAGTTTTTAGAAGACATTTTTTCGATCTTTTGAAAAGTAAAAAATTCAAACAAATAAGATCGATTCGGATAGACCACAAGTATTTTTGAAAATAAAACTTTGGTCAACACGATGAGGGTGGTCAAGTTGAACCACTTGCTCGATACGATCCTTTTGTTGGTCGATTAACTTAGTCTTTACACGTGTATGGGGGGAATCTGGCGTGTTGGTGTTTTTAAAACTTTTTTCTCATCGAGGTCACTTGGGTCGATAATCCTCAAGATTAGGTTCGAGAAGACAGATCGCTCTGAGTCAAAGTTCATCGAGACGGTGATCCCGAATTGCTTTTCAGATACCTCGGATAATCCCAACCGAGTCCCGAGTAAGTCGAGAGATCCCGAGTTGCTTGGATCGGATAACTAACTTATTGAATCCTCGTAAGAGAGTTGGTTTGATAACTATCCGTTCTAGCTACTACGTCTTGAATGGTTGACCACTTAGATTATACTCGCTTTTAAGCTTTCTTTGTCAAAAACCTTCCCTTAATTGAAATAGTGATTAGGCCGTGATTCACTTATGCAACTTCAATTGGATTGATTCCAACCGAATATCGGTGAAAAGTATGCTTTCAAAACAAGTTAATGCAACGATTAAATCACGGATAAGGAAAGCAATAAGAACAAAGAATTATAGTGGTTCGGAGACTCAAGCTCCTACGCCCACTCTCGCGACTCTTGAGGAGAAATTCACTATCAACCACGAGCTTTCGACTACCTCGTAGTTTACTTACTCAACTTCGCCCTACGAGTTTTTCGACTACTCCGCGTAGTTTACTTTACTCAACCCGACCTTGAGTTTTTCGACTACCTCCGTAGTTTACTTACTCAATCACACACAAGCTTTCAGACTACCCCTGTAGCTTACTAACTTTTCTCTAGAGTTTTCTGACTACTCCGCGTAGTTTACTAACTCTTTACAACTCTTCTCACCAACAAACACACTCCAACTACCTTCTCAAGGGGTTTGGGGTTTCTCGGTTGGTTTCCAACTAGGATGAGATATCCTTTACAATGAAGCACAATGCAAAGGGTTAGGATATCTCGACTAAGCTTTGGATAAATCTTATCAAGCTAAGGCTTAGTATAGTGAGCTCTCTTCAATATCGAAGCACTTGGGAAATTCTAAGTTTTTCGAAAGTGCTTTTAACTTTTTGCAAGAATAAGTTTGAGCTCTTGAAGTTTGCGTATAAATTTCCGTAACCTTACAATGCAGAGGGTCACCGGTATTTATAGGCATACACCAAGGTCACTTTTTGAAAACTATCCGTTGGAGAGATAGCTCGTGAGTTCCCTCTTGTGGTGTGTGAAACGGCTATATTTAGGGTTTGAAACTCCCTAACACGTTTTAGGTAATAGCTTTTCATGTAGCCGATCTTCACTTTTTTGCGATGGAACTTTTGTACATCGACATCTTTTCAAATGACCGTCCTTTGTCGATGTCGATGTATGGTTGATGTCGTCTTCTTTTTTGACTTTTTGTCTCCGTTAAAGGTAGACACCTTCAACGGCTTTTTTGGTTACAAACTACGAGTTTGATATAACCTTAACAACACTTCTGACTTAGTTCATTTTGTCTGCATTTTAAATGTCTTGGCAATATCTAACTTCTTAAGGAATCGCGATCTTCTCAGTATTGCATCCTTTATATAGATATTATCAGTGCCTCGGAACATTCGAGTTCATATCGAGCATTCGATATATTATCGAGCCTTGATAATTCGCGTGCCTTGATACTTTTGATCTTCACTTTCTTGATCTTACATCTTCGTGTCTTGAGTCTTGTGGTCTTCTCGAATCTTTGTAGTTTATCTTCGACCGATGTCTTCGAGTCTTCGTCTTTAGTCTTGATTTACTCGGTATCATAATCGAAGTCTTGATATCTCGGTTTCATCCCGAAACCGGATACTTCGTAAACATCTTGAGTTCTCGAGTCTTGAACCTATCCTAAACTATATCTCACGACTATACATTTTGCGAGATAACATCGATTACTTCTAAAAACCGAATCGACTCAACTATCAAGATCATTCTGAACATGTCATACTTAGGGGTTTTGGGATCTTAATCAAAATCATATATCTTTATTAAATTCATCTCCCAACATCCTCCTATTCAATTTTATATTTTTTTCTTAAACTTGCATTATTTAATACTTTCTATCATTAAAATCGCAACTTCTCTCCTAGTTTTTTTCTTAACTACTTATGTTTCAAACTTCAAACTATAACTTTGGCTTCCTTTAAAAAAATATCATGTTATTCACGTTTTAAAATTTTCTCTTAATATTAAATTATTTATTAAACTTCCTATCGTTAAAACTACAACTCCTCTCCTTCAAATTTCTAATTTTCTTATAATTTTACATTGTTTAATAAACTTCCTATCTTTAAAATCGCAACTCTTATCTTAATTTTTCTAAACTACTTCTATTTCAAATCTCCCCTTATATCTATTTCCAATCTTCTTTATCCTATGTTGCTTATTAAAAATCCTCTTTTTTAATTTTCTATTTTTCTCTTAATTTTTCATTGTTTAGTAAATTTTTATCATTAAAACCTCAACTTTCTCTCCTATTTTTTGTAAACTTCAAATTTCAAATTATCTCTTTTGCTCACTACAAATTCTCTTATTTAAAACTGCAACTCCTCTCTAATTTTTCTACACTATTTTCATTTCAAATTTCAAATTATCTCTTTGTCTTCTTTCAAAAAAAAAAAATCTCTTTGACTAAATACAAATCCTTACTATTCCCTTTTTTTTTTTTATTTTTCTTTTAATTTTAAATTATTTATTAAACTTTCTATCCTTAAATTTTTTTTATCACTTTGGCTCACTGTTAATCCTCCTATTCAATTTTCTATTTTTATCTTAATTTTAAATTATATATCAAACTTCCTATCGTTAAAATTGCAATTCCTCTTCTAATTTTTTTAAACTAATTCTATTTCAAATCTTCTCTTACATCTATTTCTCAAACTTTGTCATCCCACTTGGCTTACTACAGATCCTTCTATTCAATTTTCTAATTCTTTCTTAATTTTACATTTTTAATAAATTTTCTATCATTAAAACCACAACTTCTCTTATAGTTTTTCTAAACTATTTCTATTTCAAATTATCTCTTTTGCTTACTACAAATTCTCCTATTCAACTTTATAATTTTCTCTAAAATTTACATTATATAATATTTTCTATGATTAAAACCGCAACTTCTTTCATATTCTTTTCTTAACTACTTATGTTTCAAACTTCAAATTATGACTTTGGCTTCTTTAAAAAAAAAAAAAAAAATTTTGGCTCACTACAAATCCTCTTATTCACTTTTTAAAATTTTCTCTTAATTTTAAATTATTTATTAAACTTCCTACCGTTAGAACCGGAACTCCTCTCCTATTTTTTCTAAACTACTTATATTTAAAATCTCCCTATATATCGTCCCTCTAACTTTGTTATCCTACGTGACTCGCTACAAATTCTCCTATTCAATTTTCTAATTTTATTTTATTTTTACATTATTTATTACACTTCATATATTTAAAATCACAATTCTTATCTTAATTTTTCTAAACTACTTGTATTTCAAATCCTCATATCTATTTCTCAATCTTCGTCATCTTATGTTGCTTATTGAAAATTCTCTTTTTTAAATTTTCTATTTTTCTCTTAATTTTGCATTGATTAATAAACTTCTTACCATTAAAACCTCAACTTCTCTCCTAATTTTTCTTAACTTCAAATTTCAAATTCTCTCTTTTGCTCACTACTAATTCTTATATTTAAATACGCAACTCCTCTCCTAATTTTTCTAAACTACTCTTATTTCAATTTTCAAATTATCTCCTTGCCTTTTTTCAAAAAATATAAAAACTCTCTTTTACAAACTACAAATTCTTCTATTCACTTTTTTTCTTCTTAATTTTAAATTATTTATTAAACTTCGTATCGTTAAAACCGCAACTCATCTTCTAATTTTTCTTAAAAACTTATAATTCAAATCTCCCCTTACATCTCCCCTCTAACTTTGTCATCCTACATGGCTCACTACTAATCCCTCCTACTCTATTTTAAGTTTCTCTTAATTTTACATTATATATTAAACATCCTATCATTAAAACTGTAACTTTTTTCTCAAAAAATTTTTCTAAACTTCTTTTGTTTCAAATTTTAAATTATCTATTTTGTTCACTAAAAGTCCTCCATTTCGATTGTCTATTTTTCTCTTAATTTTAAGTTATTTATTAAACTTCCTATATCATTAAAACCACAACTTCCCTCATAGTTTTTCGAAATTACTTTTATTTTTAATTTCAAATTATCTCCTTGTCTTCTTTTAAAAAAAAGTACATATATTCCTTTAGCTCACTATAAATCCTCCTATTCAATTTTCTATTTTTATCTTAATTTTACATTACTTATTAAACTTCCTATTATTAAAACCGCAACTCCTTTCCTAATTTTTCAAAACTACTTATATCTCTAATTAGTTCATTGCCTTTTTTTAAAAAAAAAAAATTAAATTATCTTTTTGGCTCACTAAAAATCCTCCTATTCAAGTTTTCTATTTTTCTCTTAATTATACATTATATATTAAACCTTCTATAGTTAAAACCATAAATCCACTGCTAATTTTTCTAAACTACTTCTATTTCAAATCTTCCCTCGACTTACATTTATTTCTCAATCTTGGTCATCCTACATTGTTCATTATAAATCCTCCTTTTAATTTTTTAATTTCACTTAATTGTACATTATTTAATAAAGTTCTTATCATTAAAACCTCAACATCTCTTCTAATTTTTCTAAACTATTTCTATTTCAAATTTAAAATTCTCCGTTTTACTCACTACAAATCCTCCTATTCAATTTTCTATTTTGCATTGTTTATTAAACTTCCTGTTAAAACCACAACTCATCTCCTACATTTTCCTAAACTATTTCTATTTTAAATTTCTAATTATCTTTTTTGCTTCTTAAAAAAAATTATCTCTTTGGTTCATTACAAATCATTCTATTCAATTTTCTACTTTTCTCTTAATTTTACATCATTTATTAAACTTTATATCGTTAAAATCGCAACTCTCCTAATTTTTCTAAATTGCTTGTATTTCAATTTCAAATTATCGCTTTGGACTTTTAAAATAAAAATAAAAATTATCTCTTTGGTTTACTATATGTCCTCCTAAATTTTCTATTTTCCTCTTAATTTTACATTATTTATTAAATACTTTCGTTAAAACTACAATACCTCTCCTAAGTTTTTCTTAACTACTTCTATTGAAAATCCCCCCTTACATCCATTTCTTAATCTTGGTCATTCTACTTGGCTCATTACAAATCCTCCTATTTAATTTTCTAATTTTCTCTTAATTTTACAATATTTAATAAACTTCCAATCATTAAAAACACAACTTCTCTCCAAAATTTTCTAAACTACTTTTATTTAAAATTTCAAATTATCACTTTTGCTCACTAAGAAACCCTCACTAAGAAACCTTTCTATTCAATTTTCTAATTTTCTCATAATTTTACATTATTTAATAAACTTCTTATCACTAAAACGCAACTTTTCTCCTGATTTTTCTAAATTACTTCTATTTCATATTTCAAATGATCTTTTTGGCTTCTTTCAAAAAAAAAAAAAAAAAAATCACTTCCTATCGTTAAAATCGCAATTCCTCATATTCAATTTTCTATTTTTATCTTAATTTTAAATTATATATTACTTCCTATCGTTAAAATCGCAATTCCTCTTCTAATTTTTCTAGACTAGTTCTATTTCAAATCGTCTCTTACATCTATTTCTCAAGCTTTGTCATTCTACTTGGCAAATCCTCCTATTCAATTTTCTAATTCTCTCTTAAGTTTACATTATTCAATAAACTTTCTATTATTAAAAACCACGACTTCTCTCCTAATTTTTCTAAACTATTTCTATTTCAAATTATCTCTTTTGCTTACTACAAATTCTCCTATTCAATTTTATAATTTCTCTTAAGTATTCATTATTTAATACTTTCTATCATTAAAATCGCAGCTTCTCTCCTATTTTTTTCTTAACTACTTATGTCTCAAACTTCAAATTATGACTTTGGCTTCTTTAAAAAAAAAAAATTTTGGCTCACTATAAATCCTCTTATTCACTTTTTAATTTTTTCTCTTAATTTTAAGTAATTTATTAAACTTTATATCGTTAAAACCGCAACTCCTCTCCTATTTTTTCTAAACTACTTATATTTAAAACCTCCCCTTACGTCATCCCTCTAACTTTGTTATCCTACGTGACTCACTACAATTCATCCGATTTAATTTTCTAATTCTGTTTTAATTTTACATTATTTATTACACTTTCTATCTTTAAAATCGCAACTCTTATCTTAATTTTTCTAAACTACTTCTATTTCAAATCTCTTCTTATATCAATTTCTCAATCTTCGTCATCCTATGTTACTTATTAAAAATCATCTTTTTTAATTTTCTATTTTTCTCTTAATTTTGCATTGTTTAATAAACTTCTTATCATTAAAACCCCAACTTCTCTCCCAATTTTTCTAAACTTCAAATTTCAAATTATCTTTTTTGCTCACTACAAATTCTCCTATTTAAAACCGCGACTCCTTTCCTAATTTTTCTAAACTATTTTTATTTAAAATTTCAAATTATCTCTTTGCCTTTCAAAAAAAAAAAAAAAATCTCTTTAACTAACTACAAATCCTTATATTCACTTTTTTATTTTACTCTTAATTTTAAATTATTTATTAAACTTCCTATCGTTAAAACCACAACTCATCTTCTAATTTTTCTAAAAAACTTTTATTTCAAATCTCCCCTTACATCTCCCCTCTAACTTTTTCATCCTACATGGCTCACTAATAATCCTTCTACTTTATTTTAATTTTCTCTTAATTTTACATTATTTATAAAACATTTTATCATAAAACTGTAAGTTTTCAAAAAAAAAAAAATTTCTAAACTACTTTTGTTTCAAATTTCAAATAATCTATTTTGTTCACTAAAAGTCCCCCATTTCGATTTTCTAATTTTCTCTTAATTTTACGTTATTTATTAAACTTCCATTAAAAGCGCAACTTCCCTCATAATTTTCCTAAACTACTTTTGTTTTAAATTTCAAATTATCTTCATTTCTTCTTTTTTTAAAAAAAAAAATTATCCCTTTGTCTCATTACAAATCCTCCTATTCAATTTTCTATTTTTCTCTTAATTTTACATCACTTATTAAACTTCCTATTATTAAAACCTCAACTCCTTTCCTTATTTTTTCAAAACTACTTATATCTCTAATGAATTCATTGCCTTCTTTTTAAAATATAAAATTATCTCTTTGGCTCACTAAAAATCCTCCTATTCAAATTTCTATTTTTCTCTTCATTATATATTTTATATAAAACCTTCTATTGTTAAAACCGCAACTCCACTTCTAATTTTTCTGAACTACTTCTATTTCAAATCTTCTCTTACATTTATTTCTCAATCTTGGTCACCGTACGCTGCTCATTATAAATCCTCCTTTTCAATTTTCTAATTTCACTTAATTGTACATTACTTAATAAAGTTCTTATCATTAAAACCACAATTTCTCTCCTAATTTTTCTAAACTATTTCTATTTAAAATATAAAATTCTCTATTTTAGTCACTACAAATCCTCCTATTCTATTTTCTAATTTGCTCTTAATTTTGCATTTTTTATTATACTTCTTATCACCAAAACCACAACTTCTCTCCTAATTTTTCTAGACTATTTCCATTTCCATTTTTTATTTTTAATTATTTTTTTTGCTTCTTAAAAAAAATTATCTCTTTGATTCACTACAAATCTTTCTATTAATTTTACATCATTTATTAAACTTTATATCATTAAAACTGCAACTCTCCTAATTTTTCTAAACTTGCTTGAATATAAATTTCAAATTATCTCTTTAGCCTTTTAAAATAAAAATAAAAATTATATTTTTGGTTCACTAAAAATTTTCCTATTCACTTTTCTATTTTTCTCTTAATTTTAAATTATTTATTAAACTTCATATTGTTTATATCGGAACTCCTCTCCTAATTTTTCTCAACTACTTCAACTTTGGCTTCTTAAAAAAAATATCACTTTAGCTCACTACAAATTCTCCTATTCACTTTTATATTTTTCTCTTAATTTTAAATTATTTATTAAATTTCATATCGTTAAAACCAATACTCCTCTCCTATTTTTTCTAAACCACTTCTATTTTAAATCTCCCCTTACATATATTTCTAAAACTTTGTCATCATATCTTGCTCACTACAAATTCTTCCATTCAATTTTCTAATTTTCTTATAATTTTACATTATTTATTAAATTTCCAATCATTAAAACTGCAATTTCTCTCCTATTTTTTCTAAACTACTTCTCTTTCAAACTTGCTTTGGCTCACTACAAATCCTTCTACTTAATTTTCTATTTTTCTCTTTATTTTGCATTATTTATTAAACTTCGTATCGTTAAAATCGCAACTCCTCTCCTAATTTTTCTTAACTACTTCAATTTCAATTGTCCCCTTACATATATTTCTCAAACTTTATCATCCTACGTGGCTCACTACAAATCCTCCTATTAAATTATCTAAATTTTTCTTAGGTATACATTATTTATTAAACTTCCTATCATTAAAACTGTAAATTTTCTTTAAATTTCTCTATACAACTTCTATTTAAAATTTTAAATTATCTTTTTGGCTTCTTTTTTTTTTTTAACTCTTTTGCTCATTGCAAATCCTCCTATTCAATTTTATTTTTTTCCTCTTAATTTTAAATTATTTATTAAACTTCATATCGTTAGAAACCGTAACTCTTCTCCTAATTTTTCTAAACTACTTCTATTTCTAATCTCTCCTTACATATATTTCTCAAACTTTGTCATCCTACGTGGCTCACTACAAATCCTCCTATTCAATTTTCTAATTTTCTCTTAATTTTACATTATTTATTAAACTTTCTATTATTATAACCGCAACTTCTCTCCTAATTCTTCTAAACCATTTCTATGTCAAATTATGTCTTTGACTCACTACAAATCATTCTATTCAATTTTCTAATTTTATCTTAATTTTTCATTATTTATTAAACTTCCAATCATTAAAATCGCAACTTCTCTCCTAATATTTCTGAACTACTACTATTCCAGATTATCTCTTTGGCTCATTACAAAGCCTCCTATGTATTAAATTTCATATCATTAAAACCGCAACTCCTTTCCTAATTTTTCTAAACCACTTCTATTTCAAATCTCCCGTTAAATCTATTTCTAAAACTTTGCTATCCAATTTTACATAATTTAATAAATTCCCTATCATCAAAACCACAACTTCTCTCCTAATTTTTCTAAATTATTTCTATTTTAAATTTTCAAGAATTTCTTTTGCTCACTACAAATCCTCATCTACTCAATTTTATATTTTTCTCTTAATTTTACATTATTTAATAAACTTTCTATCATTAAAACTGCAACTTTTCCTAATTTTTCTAAACTACTTCTATTTCAAATTATCACTTTGACTTTATAAAAAAAAAAATCACTTTGGCCTACTACAAATTCTCATATTCACTTTTCTATTTTTCTCTTAATTTTAAATTGTTTTGAACTTTTCCTCTCCTATTTTTTGTAAACTACTATTTCAAATCTCCCCTTACATCTATTTCTCAAACTTTATCATCATATGTGGCTCTGTACAAATTCTCCAATTCAATCTTCTAATTTTTTCTTAATTTTACATTCTTAATTAGAAGTAACTTTACAAAGAAAATAAAAAAATGTCAATAAAAATTTTCAATACTATGAAATTATAATAAATATAATTATGCTTTTAAATAGTGAAAATTATCTATAAATTATTTACAAATTTTTTCTTATCATAAAAATATTCTCATTCTTCAAATTTTATATAATCACATTGGCTACGAAAATAAAATTTATAGGCTAATTTGTTTCTAGACAATTTTGTAGACAAATATTTATAAATAATTTGAAGAATAAAAATACCTATATAATTACAAAAATAGTAGGAAATCATCATTACTTAAAGGATATAATTATTTTCATTGAACTTTTCTTGGACTTTCTATTTACTCAAGGGACCGGTTATACGCACCCCCAATTATGGTAGATACGCCCACCAAAAATTTAATTTTTAAATTAAAAAACGTAAATACCCTTCTAATTTCGTATAGCACTCTTCACTTCAGATGAAAAAAACCAGAGCTTTGCCGACGGTCGTAATTTTTTCCTCAAGCTCTGTTATTTGACTTCATCACCACCACCACATCATTGATGAATCTTAACTTATTTTTTGTATCTTCTTTCACCCTCCCACACAATATATCATGAAAAATAAGTAATAAAAATTAAATGAGAAAAAAAACCTTTTAAATTTTTATTTCAAATTTCATTCTCCATAAAGTTGAAAATAATTCGTTTGTGAACTTGTACTGCAGGGAAAACCACGCATCTTGAAACATCAATAAGGGTCATTAAATTTGTTCCTCGTCATCTTCATTTTCAGATTGATGATTTCAATCTTCCACAAAAATACTGTATATGAGAAGATGCATGTGGCGCTGGAGTGGCTGGCGGTTCAGGGTCGTCGGGGGGCGGGAGCGGCTGGCGGTTTTGGGTCACCGGTCGGCACTAGGGCGGCGGGAGAGACTGCGCTGAGGAAAGGAGAAAGAACGAAAAAAGGGTCAGACAGAAAAAGGAAATTTATGGTTTCATGAAAAGGGTACAATTGGTAGTTTAATATATATGTTGGTGTATCTACTAATTAAGGGGGTGCGAATAACTGGACCTTTGCGGGGAAAAAGTGAAAAGAAGATCACAGGGGTTTTGGGCCCGGTTCGTCTAAGGTAATAACTGCATAAGTATGTGATCCATTAATTAACGGCCCAGAAAGATGAGTTGAATCTCATTAACAAGTCCATTTTTGCGGCACATCAACAAACGATATCTAATGAATTTAAATCATAAACGAAACATAATTTCGGTCTTAAATAGGTGCAGTTCATAACTTTTTTTGTCATCAAAATAGTCTTTTCAAAATTACGTCGTTTGGTTGAATTTGGGACTTTTTTACTACAAGTGTGATTGGAATGTGTTTAACTAAAATGGAAATTTTGTTTTGATTTTAAGTGTTTATTTGTTTTGATTTTTTTTTTTAATTCTATGATTTGAAATTTCATGTGTAAAAAATTAAACATTATACGTGTTAGTCTAATTACATTCATAGTCGAAAAATCCAAAATTTAATTACAGAAATAATGTAGTTTTGAATTATTCGACAAATTGAGATTTAAATTGAACATTATTAAAGGTATTAAAACTAAATCAACAATACAAAAAATTATGAGAGGAAATCTATTTAGAAAAAAATATGGAACTATTTATAATTTAAATTGATATCTGTATATATATACATATATGTATAACCACTCCGTTTTTATGTATTAACATTTTTGTCACGTTTTAAATTTGTCATTATGTGTGTGCCAAAAGAATTTTCTTGGTATAATAATCAAGAATTAATGACTGGCGAAAAAAAAAAAAAAAATTATTTCTAATGCATAAACGTAATTTTTAAGAGCTTTAAAGGTAAAAAAAAAAATTGTACTTTTATTTAAAAAAAAAATTGACTTTTGACTGGAGAAGTCACAAAAAATTGCGTTTTTATCTTTATAATTTTTTTTTCTCCCACTTTAGACCTGAAATTTTTTCCCCAAACAATCAATCATCAATATCCTCTGTTACACAACTATACCGAATTAATTAATAATATAATTTTATGATAAGCAATTTTGTTCGACTTTCTTGTAAATTATTTGTCTAAGATAAGTTGGTAGTGTAACTTGTTCATTGTAAAATTGATTAATTTTTATATTTCAGTTATCACGACTATACTCATCAATATAAATTATTATAATATAATGACTTTTTTAATATTATAAGTCACACTCTTCAGTTATAATGACTCTACTTTTTGTTATAATATAAGTCACATCTTTCATTTTTATGAGTAATCTTCTTTATAGTAAAAGCTCACAATCTTCAATTATATAACTAATATTCTTTAATAATATAAGTCACAATTATTAACCACTTTCAGCATGAAACTTGTTCACTCTATACTTTGTCTTTCTTTAAATCAAATATAAAAGTTTTCAATAAAATTTGTTTATCTTATAAAATTTATACTCCCTCCGTCCCAACTCTTTCTTCATACTACCCTTTTTTTTTGTGTTTTAACAAACGAATTGTTTATTAGTATTCAAAATAATAAAATAACTTTTAAGAAGGGTTATGTGTTGAAAATTTGGTTTTGAAAGTGTTCTAACACTCATGTTTGACCAAATTATTGAGGAATTAAAACGTTGATTTTCTGGAAATTAAACATGACGAGATCGTTCTACTCGCTGAATAGATGATCGTGGTATATTTAATATCTCAAAACCGAATCTCGGTGAGTGAGAAATTAATTCAAGAAGATGAGACCTTGAAACTCTAGTGAGAGGGTTATTGGTGGGTTGGTGGTGACAGAGTGTAGTCTTTCCCACACATCCCACATTAGAAACAAGAAAGAAAATTTTCTTGTTTAAAGATAAGCATTTGCACATGTTCTCCAAAAAGGTGCATGGAGACTCTAACCATGGACCACACGAGCGCGTGTGTTGCCCGCCCCGCCAGGCCCGGGTTCTTGACAATTGGACTTTGGGACCATCTATTTTTTTGGAGACTCAAAAACTCTAAATGGGTCAATTAATCTTTTGGACTCAATTTTTTGAGTGGCCCATCCGAAATGGGTCGGCCTGGGAGAGGAAACTCATCCGTGAGCGGAGTGGACTCGCTCATGCTTATTCAGATTTTGAATTTTGAATTCGAATCAAAGGTTCAATGAATTTGGACGTCTCAAGCGGTCAAAACTGCCCCACTGAATTCGTGCAATCATAACCGACTACTATATTCGTGGGCTTCCCATGAAATCCTCAACTCCCCTTGAGTTAGTTCCATCTATATATATCAACCTTCAGGATTGTTCATCGTCACTTTTCACACCCTATGAAAAACCGACTTCTGCAATTCTGTATACATACGTTTACTATTTTCTGTCGTTCAGTTAATACTCCGTTTACGTTCGTTGAGAGTTTCCTTTCAGTGGTGCTACTGAATTGAGATTGTGAGTCGTTTTACCTTTTGGGGCATTTACGCACAATCCTGTGAGCAATATCCAGGGCGTAATCTGTCTTGCGGGGAAAATGATTTATCCTTGACTCGGTTCGTTGTTTTTCCGTGTTTTATTTTTCTGTGTTTTATGTGCAGTACGAGATTGTTTTTGAATAACAATCACAAGACAAATTATTCTGTAATCGAAATACTGCAATGTCGGACGAACAACAAGATAATGTGAATATGATAGTGCCTAACACCGGTGCCATTGATGGTGTTAACATGGCACCTGGTTTAGCTGCGGCTACTCCTACTCCGATCGGTTCAGGTGCGCCTGTTCCTTCCGTTGCTGGCTTAGGTGTGCCTACTCCTGTTAACGCAAACACTCAGTTCTTGATGCATCATTTACTTTGGCGTACAAGTTTGCTTTCAAAGGAATGTCTGCAAAATTAGAATTTGAAACCGAAGATGCAAATGAAATGAAAAACTATCTAATCTAATGCACCAAATTGTTTAAGCTGCTTACTGTCTTGCAATTGCACATACACAAATATAACAATTATAATCCCATGTGAGTGCATTTATGTATACTAATACTTACAAAACCTATCAATTAAATTACAAATAACCTCACAGTTTCTTAATCATTTCCATAAGAACACCATCATCAGTACCTTCTTGCAAATGATCCATCAACATGGAGGCAGTACCAGAATGGGCTGAGAATCCGCTTCTCCTCATTTCCTCCAAAAACGGCATCGCTTTACAGACCTCATTTCTCTTCATCAAACCTTGGATAATAACATTATACGTCGCACTATTTGCTGCAAAACCCCTTTCCTCCATATCTGTAAGCAATTCTTTCGCCTCCTCCACCAACCCTTCTCGACAAAGTGAACCGATAATCATATTATACACTCGTTCGTTAGGTTGCAAACCTCTAGAAGGAAGTCGCTTCAAAACATCTCTTGCAGCATTGAGTTTTCCATCTTTGCACAATCCGTGGATTAAAGTGCCATACGTAACTATATCAGGGTTAATGCCATCTTTTTCCTCCATTGTTCGTAGAAGAGAGAGTGCTTTGTCGATTTCTCCCTTCGTGCACAGACCATTCAACAATATAGTGTAAGTATGTAAGTCGGGATGTATTTTTCGAGCTTCCATATCATTGAAAAACTCCCAACCATCTTCAAATCTACCATTGCTAAAAAAACCATGTATCATGGTGTTATAGCTAGCTGTAGTATGTTGCAAACCTTTATTGGGAATTTCGAGAAAAAGACTCCAAGCTTCGTTCGCTTTTCCTTTCTTGAAGTATCCATTGATCAAAGTGTTGTAGCTGATGATAGTAGGTCTAAGCCCGGTTTTTTCTATGGAGTCGAACACTTTCTTCGCTTTATTTATTTTCCCTTGCAAACAATATCCATTTATCAACGAATTGTAAAACGGAATATCAGCACAAACATTTTGTTCCGTAATAAATTCAAGAAGATCCTCTGCATCTTTCACCTTTCCTTCCTTGCAACACGCATCCAATAAAACGGTGAAAGTGATCTCACTCAACGAAATCTTTTGATCTCCCATTTCGATTATCAACTCTTTAACGTCCCTCCATCTACCAACATCGCACAAGCTTTGAATTATCGGGTTGTACGTGACAACAGTGGGCGAGATACCCTTTTCCATCATCAGATACAAGAGCTCAAGAGCATTATCCACCATCCCGTTCTTGCAAAGCCCATCGATTATAGCATTATACGAACGAACATTGGGTTTATACTGAGTTCTCTCCAATTTACGAACCCATTTACACGCAGTAACCGTGAATCCAGCCTTGCAGAGCTCATCTATCATAGTGAGGATCATAACATCATTCGGCTCACAAAGTTTAAAAACCAAAACCCTCTTAAATAACTTCTCTGCTTCATCGACCTTTCGATCTAAAAACAACCCTTTAATGAGAGTGCAAAATGTGCCAACATTGGGTTCGAAACCGTACTTAAAGAAACTACACAAAATAGCAAACCCAAAATCTACACGATTCAGAAGGCAACATGAATTAATCACGATGTTCATCGTGTACTCATTTACAGGCACATTTCTTTGACGCATTTCGTCGAACACATAGAGGGCAGCAGAGAAATGCTTCAATTTAACTATACGATTCAACAGACTGTTGTATGAACGAACAGAAGGAGATGGCTGCAGTCTTAAGATTTCTTGAAACAGGGAAATAGCATCATCTAATTTGTGAATACAATTTACATCCATTTTGGGCATAGGTGAAAAGGGCGTATCATGGTGACAGAGATTATGAAAATTAGAAGGGAAGAAAGAGATGGGATGAGAAGAAGTAGGTAATTCATGGGAGAATTTAGGCGGAATTCCTCTGTGAATGAGTTTAATTGCAAAAGTAGCTATCTTTAGTCTCATCTTCTTGAATTTGCGTAGAATTTAAGGGAGGGGAAAGTTTAAAACTGCGATCGTATTGAATGGATTATTTCAATTTTAAGTGTATTTATACCTTTCAAAAATAAAATAAAATTAAGTGTATTTATCGGGGGAGGGCGGGAGTCCATTCGAATACGAAATTTATAACACAATGCTGACATGGAAATGATACAAAAAATGGCGACCATATAATTGGTGCATACATAATACTATTTAATAAAAATAATTAATAATGTTATGTGACGCCAACTAATGTTGATCAACTAATACGGTTTAATAATAACAACTAATATTGTTCACTAAAAGAGCTAATATTGTTTAATAAAAATTATACGTAATATTGTTCAGTAAAAACTATTAATAAAATACAATAATTGCACGGTGTAACTGGTGTGTACAAATCGTGTTTGTATTATTATCATGTTGACATGACAAGGACACTGAATTTATACTTCGTGTTCATGTAAATCCGTTAAATTTGGATAAAGTTTCAATTATATATTTGACTTGATATTTTATAATTTTATTAGAAATTTTGTATTTTTATCATGTGTTATCGTGTCATATCATGTAACGTGTATTAATCTGTCGCGTCGTGTCAAATATTATAATGTATGAAATGTACTTTTATTTTGTCATGTTTAATTTTATTGTTTCTGTTACTATTGTGTCGATAAAAGAAAACGAATTGACACCCTAATATCCATTAAACTGCCCCCCTTCCCTCTCCCCCCTCTATCTTCTTCTTTATTTCTCCATTTTTGTTTTTGATTTTTTTTTATCAAAATAATGATCACGAAATTTCGTAAACGAAATATTTGAAACCGTCCTCTCTTACTATTCTCTAAAGTCCAATTTCTATTTGCCTTAGTTTAAAAAACTGTCTATTTTTTCGGATGCTATTATAATAATGAAAAAAGCATTATCTTGCAAGATTGTCTCAGGTGTGACAAATCAAAATTCATTAGAAAATAATTATTTTTCAACTAATCTAGCCGTAGAGAGTATATAAGATTCAGGGCTTGTTTACAAATTCTACTAAATTAAACAAAAACACTTTTTTTAAAAGCTATTAGACTCAGTTTTAAAAAAAAATAAGTGTTCCACCCTTCTAATAGAATTTGCAAAACGGCTCTCAAAAACTTTCGATCCTGTCTCATAATTCATCTTACATGGCTCCCTCACAAAAGTTTGTCTAAAAAAATATATCTTCACATACGCTCTGAGATCATTAAATTTGCTATATATATCATTGTATACGTATCTTTAAGAATACTTACTACTGCACAATCCCATTTTAATAATAAAGTTAGTTTAAAAAACAATAATCAAAGGTAAATTAGAGTTCAATGGTTATAAAATATACTACATAAAGAGAGCACCGGTTAGGTAATTGTAATTAAAAAAAATGACTTCGTATTTTCGTCCATAAAAGGAAGCTACATGATACATCCACTAGAACTGAGAAAATGGCTTGTTTTGGTGAGAAAATGGATCAAACTGTGTGAATGTAATTGCTTGGACAGACAGAATATATGTACATCCGATTCTTGGTTACCTTGTGCTTCTTCACCACATTCACCTTCTATTCTTTGAAATTTGAGTAGCAATGTTCTCTTTCTACGAATCTTTCGTTTCTCCATTCGTAATAATCATGAGGGTGCAGCCTGCGAACATTAGAAGGGAGAGGAGAAAGCAAATTGAACATCAATGTCTCCCTTTGAAGATTTAATTATAACAAATTGCTTAAGTACAAGATGTCAAATCCACTCTCGAATCAATGACTAAACTTGGGTGCACCAGTTGCACGGGTGCACAACTAATATTGTTCAATGAAACCAACAAACTGAGCCTTTAATAATAAGTGGGGTAGGATACATGAACCAATAATAGAATCACGTTCGATCACGTGCACAAATTAATCTTCTCAACGTGCCTCTCTATTCAAGTAGACATCATATAGTCTCTTAGTCGTGAAAACACCTAATATTGTTCAGTAAAAACAACTAACACTTTTTAGTCGAACAATTAATACTATTTACTATGCACTTGAGTTGCATGGTGCAACTGGTGCATAGAAGTATTTGCCCATCTTCATTTACTACGGAGAAAGGATCCAAAGTACTGTAAGGAAATACAATGAATTTGAAATTACATATTTCTAGCTGATAACCTCCAATCTATAAAGGTTTGTGATGCTGCTACTAAATCAGACAAGAACCTAAATAATGCAGTTATAAAGCTAATCTAACATAAACGCAAATAAAATCACATCCATAATTTTTTTTTTTTAAAAAGTGAAGTAGAACTTGTTCATACCTAGGAATTCATGTAACACATAGCTTGTGCTTGAAGAAAATATGAATCCTTGTACTTTCTACCACTACCAGTATGAATCCCGTTCTTGATCCAGTCCTCACGATGTATCCATGCATCACGTGTGAAATCAAGGATAGCGAGCACCTACAACAAGATTTATGGAAAGTGAATACTATTAATCCTTTAGAGGTTCAATAACGAGGATGAGTAAGAATACTGGTTTGTACTGAGATAACTACTAGGTGAAAGATTGGGATAATATCATTTTGGTCCCTAAATTTTCCCTGTTTCTAGTTTTGGTCCCCCTCTTTCACTCACTAATCAAGTTTGGTTCTGAAAGTACACTTTTACTCCCATTTGGTCCAACCGTTAGTTGACCATTCATTGACTGACGGAATCAACTATTTGGTGGTGTGAAATGTAATATTTTAAAGTTTTTTGTTTTAATCACATTTAAGTACAAATTTTTTAAATAATTCCATTTAGCTTCCCAAAATAGTTGATTTCGTTGGTCAACAGACGGTCAACTAACAGTGGGATCAAATATGAGAGTAAAAGTGTACTTTCAAAGTTTCAAGTGAATGAAGGATGGGGACAAAAACTGGAAAAAGGTAAATTTGGGAACCAAAAAAGATATTAATCTGTGAAAGATTAGATTATACAGATTCTTCCAAATCTGCATTTGAAAAACCATCTTAGAATAACTTTCTTAAGTTTATCCCTTAGTCCACTATACTATCAAATAAGCAGAAATTATGGTAGCAATACAGGAGATAAAGCAACACCGTAGATGCTCCAATTTGGTGAAAATCCCACCAAATAAAGGGGAAAGAGTAAGAGGAAAAGGATATCATGAAAGTTGCAACTACTCAAGTATACAAGAACTGAACTCCCAAGTGACTAAAGATCAACTTTTCTGAGTGAGAACAGTGAAGGAAAATATTCAATTATATGCATTAATGTCTTTTAAAAGCTGCAAACCACTCCACTTTTTCCCCATACCAGCTTCCACCCATTGGTGGGTTGATGAGGACTTGCATATATTAATAAATAGACTAAACTACATGCGTTCATAATTTAGTAGTGCTTTTTTTGCACTTATTGGATGAAATAGGCAATCATGGCAAAAGCCCGACTGAGGAAAATTGAGCAATGTTATAATACTGCAAAGAGGGTAACTTAGACTTCTTAAAATTCATTAGACAGATCTTATGAATTTGCCTGAGTTGACCACTGACTTTTTCCTTATCCAAAAAATTGATTAAAAGGTTCATCTTTACATGCCTGTTTGGCTGTTTCATCTTTTGTTTATTTATTTTGGGTTTTTTTTTTTTTTTTTGGTTGGGGGGGGGGGGGATCTGGTAATTGCACCATCATGTGTGTGTGTGTGTGTTTCAATGCTACAAGATACTTCATAGGAAAAAATACTTACAGCTCCACCTTTCCAAGTGACAGAGGCTGGATTTGTTCTAGACTGCAGAACCTGCACATATGATAAATCAAATTACTATGGTATATAATTGCCAATAGGAAACAACGAGAAATGCAATATGAAAGAATGATGGCAAACAACTACCCTGATTTGGCATGATAAAATTAAACCCCAGCTCTCTTTCAAAACTTACAAGATTGCACCTATTAAGGGGTTCAAGAAAAATACAACCTTTTCCTTTTAAATTTGAAACATAATACGGATTTTCGTTAATGGGCCACACCTCAGGCGTAGTATATACAATTTCCCCTTAAAAACAAAGTAGAAAAGGATAATCTCTTAGTTCACCCATTTATATCCCTTGGGCTACCTATTCATGTTAAGGACACAAACATCTTTGGCAAACTTTGCGTATTTAACTGGGCCAGTTATATAACCATTATGCATCAATAATGAAGATCATTTAGCACAAGTATATAGGAAAGAATAAGATAGCTACATATAGATAAACAAGAAAGAAGAATCATGCTTTTGGCATAAACTTGTGATTGAAAGTGGAAGTCCTTCAGTTTAATTGTTAGTTCGAATGAGATACAAACCAAGGCCAAATTCTGGGGTTACATGAAGGAACATAGCATTGAGCAAAAATTACAAACTAGAAATTACAGTGTAGCATTCGTTGTAATTGTGATTAACAATAGAAGCCTTTTAAGTTAAAGATATCCAACAAACCAAGAGACAGATATAGCATTGTGTAAGCAAGATCATAGAAAGATTTTAGAAATTGATAATCAGACGGTTCAGAAACTTACATAAGTTGAAACACTCATATACACATTACCAAGAGACAGATATAGCATTCAGTAAACAAGATCATAGAAAGATTTTAGAAATTTATAATCAGACGGTTCAGAAACTTACATAAGTTGAAACACTCATATATACATAATAGTTTATGTTATATTGAAAAAAGATACGAAAATCAATCTAACCTCCACAGTATCAATGGCTTCATGAGAAGGAATTGCATGCAATACTCTGCAAAAGAACACAGGAAAAGAAATTTAAATCATTTAGATAAATGGGTGAGGTATTTTTCTTTCATACAACAATAGTGGAGAAACTATTTGCAAGCTAGAATGTAATCAAACCTCTCTTCCACTGCAGGGATGAGACCATTAGTTATAGCTACCCCACCTATCTGAAGAAAAGATCGTAAACTCCAATTTGTGAATGAAAACTTAAATCATAATTCTGAAGGTGATGTTTGATTCGGGATTTCAAAACCGGTTTTGGGATTTGAAAATCCAAAGACGGTTTTACTTAGGGCTTTTGAATCCAGTTTTAAGAAACCATCACTACAACACCTATAAATCTACTATCACACTTCCCAATAAAATCAATTCTCTCTCTTTACACTTTAAATCATAATCCACATTATCCAATCATTACAATCACACCCAACAACAGAATAATTTTTTTGATCAGAAAAAAACAAAACCGCTAACCGTCGAGCCACCAGGCCTTAGCACCCAATAACAGAATAATAATACAAGTATACAACATCATTCACTCTTACACATTGATTTGACATAAAGTTTGAAGCTCATCCTACTTAAAATCCCAAAACAAGAAACACATCATTACTCCCTCCATCCCAATTTAATTGTCGTTTAAGGATGTTTACACGAGTTAAGAAAGTCCTTAAATAACAATAAACATATGTGTAATGTGACATGTTTATTTGCTTAATGAGTACTATCATGGAATATGGTATTTATTTCTCATAGATTAGTGCAAAATGACGATTATATTTGGAAAAAAATTCTTCTCTAGAAGACAGTTAAGATGGACAGACAGTACTATTTTTCAGGATTTCAAAATCCACCAGACTTTGAAAACCGGTTTCTAGAATCCACTATAAACTCAAATCAAACATCACCGAAAAGATTGGGTGGGATAGAACTCACCAGCTGCATGCTACAGAACAACTTTCTCTGCAGGTCTATACGCCCTGAAATTTTAAAATTCAAGTAAGACAAACCAAAGCAAACCCAATATATATCATCTTAGCAAAGGTGAATGTAATATATACCTGTAGAGAGAATACTTTTAGAAATAGCATCTGCAAGACCAATGCAATCCTGTTTCTTTGGCTTCGCTTGAAATACAGGGTAGTTTTCCCACATGGGGAAAAACCCACCACTACCAGCATAGTAACCATCTGAAATGTCGGGTCTTCTGGGGTAATCCCAAGTATCTTCCAGCATATCCTCATTATCACTGAACCTGAGGGCACATGCATCTTCCGTTAAGAGATCATAATGGACTGGAGTATTAGAAGAAATGATCAAGGAAAAAGAAAGACAGAGTCTTGTATGCACCAGGTGCACCGTGCAACTCAAGTGCATTTTTAAGTGGTATTAGTTATTTTCACTGAATAGTATTAGTTGTTTGCTCTGACAAGTATTATTTGTGTACAGTTGCATGATGCAACTGGTGTACTTATGCAATACTGACAAACTATACTAACCAAGTCCTGGGTGGTGGAGGGTAAACATCTGGAGCCAAAAGCATTGGGTAGAATAAACCCATAGGAGGAACCTGTTTCCACATTAACAAGTCATAAAGATACATTGCGTTAGTGTCTCATCTTCCCGTACATTTATGATATATTGCTGAAGTGGCACTACCCAAGCCTTCTATTCTATTTTCTAATTAATATTTATTTTAAACTTCTAATCATAAATTTAATGAAGGCAAGAATCAATTACGGTCAAGCAATTAAAGATTTAACATTTATTGTATCAAATCTTTTTCCTATTTGATTTAGTAAATGCATTGTATTTAAAAACACATATTAATATATTATTATAATTTAGAAATAAGTTTGAAAGGAATATATTGCACATATATAAATTTTTTTTAAATGACCATAATTGAATTGAACTAATCGAATTAAATGCAGAGTTGAATCTACCCTAGATACCTTCATAAACTACCCTTTATTACATGACTTGACTACTTTACTCAACTGAAACACTCATAAAAAGTAAGCAACTTAAGTTCCCATCATAGTGTCTAAAGACTCATACATTGTGTCAGAAGACTCACAACTCAACGAGCACTACCTATCACGTATAGCATTCAGCTAAATAGCCTAAATTTTCAAAATGTCAAGAAGCATTAGAAACCTGATCTATAAAGGCTATGACGAATGTTGTAATTTGCAGATAAAAATCTCAATATGCTATTTAATAAGTATAATTACCAACATTTCATCTCATTGGATACCATTGCAATACCAATTTTGACTCACATACATTAAGAGCAGTCAGTCTTGTTCTGTGGGACCCAGGTGGTACACCTTCTTCATATGAGTGAACTACAGCAACAGCTTCGACTTCTCCTTCCTAAGCACAGAATAAGATAAATCATATGCTCACGGTAAAGTGATGGATATTGAATGCCATAAATAAGAATCATGGAAATGAAGTTTGAAAATGAAATCTAAATCTTGACAACTTTTCTCACAGTTTTTGTGGCTTTGCTTATCTAGGTTGCAATTTCTTATTTATAGAAAGTGTGAGCCAATTACAGTTAAAAGAAAAGAACTTTTCATAAGACCATATATAAGATAATTCATGCGTAACAATGTAACACAAGAACTTCATACTCATGGGAAGTTGAGATGGAAAATTACAGAGAGAATATACATACATACATATATATATATATATATGTTATTATTTAAAACTAAAACATCAATCCCTGATGAAGTTTCAAAGGTCACCATTTATTGTAAACTTTTTTTTCAAGGTATCACATGAATAATGATATCAGTTTCAAATCACGCGTTTCCAAGGTCCTTTGGGAAATCATCTAAATACAAACCTGATAGCTAATAACTAATTTGGATTGTTTTGTCTTCATTTCTATTTTTCTACGTAAAAAGTCCTCTAGTCCACTCACAGGTAGGCGTAGAGATAAAAGATTTTCCCCTATTGAGCAATTATGAATTGCGATAGCAGAATGCGAGGTTGGCTACAGCAGGAAATGCTGGTTTTTTCGTTTGTTTTATCAAGCTTTTTCAGGAAATTACGGACCCAAATATGGTCTCAATTGGCAATTCATATATTTGATAGTCAAACAAGAACCTAATAACTAACACCAGGTCTTTCAAAATTGTATGAGTATTAACTAAATATTTCCTTTCCGAATTTGTAGCTTAGAGATTTATATGACCACGATAATAGCAAACAATTTAAAATCTTCTCCAAAAGGACCAAAAAGAACAGTACAATGTCATATATTCCAGTGAAAAAATCAATCATATAGATTCAGAAAAAGATATCATCACTTCCATATGCCTTTTCAAGGAAGTTAAGAACACCAAGATATGCAAATCACATAGCACTAACACTAGTGTAAGAAAACATGTACATCGAAGGAATGAAAACCACGAGGAGAATTTGTGGGGACTTACTTTTAGCTGGCAGTGAGACTCTTTAAGCCTATTCAGCATCAGCAGGTCTATGGGTTTTGACAGAGAATCAGTACGAATTTTCGGCCATGTTTGGTGATGTCTCTGAGTCCAAAGAAGACATCTTGATATATCCTGAAAAGTTGCAAGTATAATTCAGGCTTTGTTTGAATTTCTAGATCAGATTAATTGGAGTATTACATGTAATTTTTCATATAAAGATGGAAATTGAAGAACTTTATGGGAGATTGAAGAATGATGCTCCAGGAGAAAAAAAGAGACTACAAAAAGCAACCTAGTCTCCTAAATCCTTTGAAAGTAATTTGGCTTCTATTTGGAGTGAAGAATCATTAACATCCATTAAACAACATAATATAATCACACCTCTGCATGCTGAATATGTTATTGAGCTCCTTCCATTTATTATACTTTTTTGAAGTAAAATTAGTAACTAAATAGCTGTATGTTAATCCTTACCTCTCCACCATATCGTAGAGTGATCTGAGTAGTAGGTAGAGCAACTCCATCCTAAACATCACCAGAAGATAATCAGGACGAAGTATAGAGTATCTGTTGTCTACGTTTTTTATGACATGCTATTACATTGCGAGGACTGGTTACATTACATTGATGAAATACTGTATTTCTCAGTTCTCACTCCCAAAATAAAGAAAACGAGAGAGAGAGATTAAAGTTTGATGACCTCTGTGGGGTAACTAAGAACTAGACCAAACAGATAAAAACTACATAACAGGTAAAATAAAGCACACCTCAATGCAGATAACAGATGTCACTTGAGCACCAATATTCACTACACATGCAGTCAATAAGCCATTTCCAAAAACTGCAGCAAGGCCTTCCTGTGTTATATATATAAAAAAAAAGAGAGAGAGAGAGAGCAAGAAAAGTAAAATAACCCGTCAGACACTGAACAAAGAGATTTTTTGTGGTATGTACCACATATGAAACGACATCTAAGAAATCAAGCCAAGAGTAAGTTAATCCAGTGACATTTCATGTGTCTGCAAGAGATGATAGCTCCTTGGTGAAAATCAGTAAGGTTTGGTAATATCTTAAAATATTTTAGAAGTTTTGACAGAAGATGTGAAATACTACCTGATGGACTACCACTGTGCTGAAACGCAAGTCTCGAAGTACAATAGATAGAAGTTCCTTGATTTCTGCACAGAGATTACAATATAAAGTAAACATATTGACTGCACGACTAATTGCAAAAACTTGGTCACAGGTTAGACTCTAGAGGCAAGTAAGCACATGAAAGATGGATATGAAACTCAAAATTAGAAGCAAGGCCAACTATATAAACAAATTGAGTTGCGAGCATGTGAGAGAGATCTAAACATTATGTGCATTGTAGAGAGCGGGGATAATAATGCTTATACATAGAAGAGTTCTAAGCCCACAGCAGTTTATGTTTTAAGGATTTTAAGAAGAGCGAAGGTAATAAAACGCATTAATAGATTTGGAAAATGGTGAGGAAAGTAGAGTAAACTATGAGAGATGCTATTTACCACGGCTATCAAAAGTTTCAGGAACAACAAGAACAGCAGAATACATATGCCTTTCACTGTGAGGGATGTGTAGCTTTTCAGTCAAAGTCCAATCCCAGATAGCATGTATGTCCTCAATTACCTAGAAAAAAGAATGTAATTTAGATGCAAAGAGCTTATACTAAATTCCAAAAAACTTCAATCAACTTCTCTCCTAAAGATTCAAATAAATTACAGCTATACTTTAGCATGGATTTGGATGAATATTTTCAGATAAATATGAATTGAAGAGTCAAAATCAGTAAATCAGAAGACAAAGTATAAAGGAGCCAGATAATCAGGTGGACATGGGGCGGCCTGGGGTAGAGCCCTAACCATCACATAAAAAATCTTCCCTCCATGCATTGAAAAATTGAAGAAATAAAAACTTTGTAGTCACCAAAAGAAGTTCATAGAGTAGTAGAAGTAGTGATGTAAAAGAATCAGATAATTTTAATCGATTTGGTATTCGAATATTACGATTCATCGAAATAATTGAATTCGACTTTTATACAAACTAATTTTTCTATTCGAAAGGCATTCAAATACAAACACTAGCTTCACTGTTTTCGATTAGATATTAGCGAATATTCGATCAGTATATTTATTTATAATTTAATAAATTATTTATAATGTGTATTATTAATTAATGAATAACTAAAAGTATATAATATTAATTAATTGATAATTATTGATACATATTATTTTTAATATTATTTTTATCTGAATAATATATTATTATTTTTTTTTTAAAAATGCATAGTTTTTTAATAAAAAAGTAGTAGAATTAATATTTCTAATCGAATACTCGAATTATTCAATTGCCACTTTTGGATCGAATAACGAATCAGATTTAAAATTCAAATTTCAAACAAATGCAAACATTCAAATATCTTATCGAATCGACATTCACCTCGATTCGGTTCATTTACATCCCTAAGTAGAAATCATATATCAGGGAAAAACAGGAAAAGGGAACAGTAAACACCTGTTGCATGGGATAATGCAGAGAAATATTTAGGTGACCTCTGCGAATAGGTCGCCGCAAGCAATATGGTTCAGTAGGAGATATCCTGAGAGCTTCCTCACCACAAATATACTCCCTATATTTAGGTTCATTTGAACTGGGCTCCTCATAGTCATTTACATTACCTTCCATCTGCGCTGAAGAATCACCAGGTTCCAGTGAAGTTCCTGTAACAACACTGTTATTGGTACTTCAAAACTATATAAAGATATCTGCCAATCACCAAAATTGATAGCTGTGAAAACATCAGATTGCATACATTTTTGTTACAGAACAACATCAAATGATACCAATGTGTAGTTAAACTAGAGACGGAGTCAATAGATTAGTCCATAACCCCTCACATTGGCAAACATGTCAAAAAATTAACAAGTTTAACTACAGAATTAAGGTAAGGATTAACTTTTTTAAGCTTAGAAGATAAATTGAACAACCATTTATTCAACAATTAAATAGATGGAATGAGCCTAGTATCTTTTAAGCAAACACGTTTATGAAAAGATAAGAGTAATGTTATCCTGTAAGAGTAATGTTATCCTGTTATGCAACTAGTTCAAAACAAAACTGGTTAAGATGATAACATTTTACCTCAGAGCAAAAACATATTAATGCTTGTAACTTCCCCAAGACACGTATAGATATAAAATGGAAATAACATTTCAGCCTTCACTAAGATCCTACTATGTTGAAGTACATTACCGAAAATAACCTCCCATGCACATACTGACGCTACCTGAGGCAGTACATTAGGAACTTTACAGCCTCACGTAGTCAGATGAGGTTGCCAATTTCAGGCCAAGACGCAAACAATAAGTATCAGGTGTCATAATCATTTAACATGCTAAACACAACAACAATAATACTAACTATATTAAATTAAGATCGAAGACTTAAACCAGTGAAATATATTTGATAACTACCATGCAAGACATCCAAATAATAAATAAATAAGTATGTGAAGCACCCTAAAATCTTATATACCTTGCTCCGAAGGCAATGAATGTTTCTCAAACACATTCGTCCATGGAATAATATTCTCCTTCTTGTTATTACTTTGATGAGGAAATGCATCCACACGACCCATCTGCAAAAAAAATAAAAATCCCAAACTATTGTCACAATCAAGTAATAGAACATAAGAATCTTCAACAGCTGCTACACCTAAGATGATATTTTAAGTCCTTACCTTTTGTGAGTACTGATTGTCCGTCACCTCCTCATCTAAAAACCGAATTTTCAACAATGATGCAATCTGATGATAAGCACATTCATGAGTTCCAGTAAATTAACATAACATGGTGTTCAAACAATTATTCAGCTTTTTAAGTGTTGTATAAACTAACAATGTCATAAGCCCTTTCGCGCTCCATGTGCTGCGTTGTGGTAACCTGAGAATTAAGCAACTGCAAAATAAATTGAAAATTAGGAATAATCAGACGAGAATATGGGTGAGATTATATGTAACAGCACCCATTATACCATAATTGCACGAAATTGAGAAAGACATTAACCTGATCTTGAACATTCCTTTTTGGCACTTGAGAAGTGCGTCTAGAAATGCAATGCGGGATGCTAACAGGAGCATCGTGCTGTGCTAGTCCAATTCTTATATTCGCTGAACCTAAATTAATGAACCACAACAAACAAAACGGAATTTAAAAAGCAAATTAAGACCATTACAAAACCTAAAAGTTGGAGATTGGGGGAAAACAGTAAATTGATTTAGTGTGTATTTGGAAACCTGGATTGATGACGACGAGTTTGGAGCCGCGTTCGGCGAGGAGTTGAGAGGGGACTACTGTTTTAAGGTAATCCTGCGTGCAGCCAAACAAAACCCAAACATTGTTAGATAATGGTTGAGAAATTTTTGAGCGTGTGTTGAGTGAGATTTTGCGCTCACCATATTCGAAGCTTGGAGCTGCAGTTCATACACCTGCAGGCTGCAACTCAGAGCCTGCGAGTTTTATTGCGTCGAATTTTAACACGACTCTTCGCCTAAAGCGTGTTTCATAGGCGGAACGACTCTGTTTGATCTAATAGAAATATAGAATCCTTTAATAGCATTGAGAAATAGGAATGACAATGGAGCGGGTTGGGGGCGGGTGTGGTTTTTATAGAATTCGTCCCGCGAACGCACATTAGGACTCGTCTCATAAATTATTAATATTAATATTATGTATTTATGCGTTTATATAAACTATATTTGAATTAATGTATTTAAATTTGCGTGTACATTTTCAATAAATATTTTTATATTGAACATTTTCACAACGATTACAAGCCTACATCGTACTTATAAAGTAGTTACTTGGACATAATTTAAGACTTACAATATAAAGAGTACAAACACCCTAGTTCTTGAATTCTCCCACCATCTGAATGTGTAGTTGAAGTTGTTCCAGAGTCGTGTTTGTGGTATCTTTGAAAATGATTTTGTACTCACATTTTCTAACAAGTCATTCAATAAAGTTATTCATTTTTTAACCCATTGTTCTGTCTTTCCTTAATCTTTTTCGATTTTCTCGATCAACTCCTCCAATTTTTCCGAATTGGCTTCCACTTCACCCTTAATCTTTGTCCTTGATGTATTCTTCCCGATTGGATGAGTACGTTTTGTGACAACATCCACATTTGCTATAGTCTAGATGGGACTATGTGTACCTCCTACTCAGAGATCTTCATCTTCTTCGCAGGATGAATATCATTTCACTTTGAACATTTCTCTAACAATCCATATGATGAAAACCTTTCTTCAGGTGCTCATTATTTTTCAAAATATCAACATTGTTGGAACTGCTCCCCCAGAACTTAAATTGCTCATTTTATATTCCACAAAACCATGATGTTTGTTTTTTATTGGGTAGATTGTTTTTTATTGGGTAGAAAATTATCTTTATCATGCTTCACGACCTCTATATAGGGTAATAGTAGGACAATGTTTGTTGCACTTAGTATCAATCTTTCTCCACATTTGCTCCAACTCTTGATCATTTCTGAACACTGAATTTGTACTCATATTGACCAAACACATTGTTAGACAATCATTTTCTTCTGGAGTATGAGTGTTCGCAATCTCATTTTAATAGTGTAGAAGCACTTATTTTAGAAGTTAGTTAGACCCAACTTCTTTAAAAAAAATAAGTGTTTCTAGGGGTGGAGTAGTGTTTGAAAACACCCCTATATGATGATAACTTATTCTCATCAAAACCTAACTCAATGTAAATTTATGTAAATTTTTTCTAGTCCTGGAGAAGAGTAGTGGGATGATCTCTCACAAAATAGTCACACCCTCTTTGTCAGTGCATTCAAATTTTATGGATTACAGTTGAGAATTTGTAAGATGGATTTTCTCCAAAAGTAGTAGAACTATACAAATTCATCCAAGCATTGGTATCCATTTTGAAATTGATAGTCAGCAAACTTTTATAGAGTATAATATAGGAAACTTGGTAGGGGATTTAGTTGAAGATAAAAAAAACTGGCCATGTTCATTTTCATTAATTTTTTAAGCCAATTCATCATTTTATCACCTATTAGTCTTATTTCATGATAGTGAAACATAAAAAAATAGAAGCACACTTGCGTGAGACCGTCTCACCGTGAGAGCAGTGCAATTTGGATATTGATTAACATTTTGGGAGGGGCGGGTGTTGATTGTGCTAAGTTGTACTCCGTCTCACGCATGAGACCGTCTCATACAAATTTTTGCCAAAAAAGTAATATATAAAACAGCCCGAGATATATTCCGAATAAACAAGAATTTTTGTATAGAATGAAATGCATCCCAAACACCCCCCCTTACACAACCTCTCCTTAATCAACAGCCATGTTTGATATGCTAAAATTTGACTGTAACACAACACCAAATATTGGGCACAGCAATTTGCGAGCTGATTATCGAATAATTGCAGGGTTCTAATTATCAACTCTGTCTAATTTAATTTAAATCCTAAGTTTTTTTTATCCCACAATCAACCTCGTGTCGTGTCGTGTCCAAACAGTCTCCAAGAGCCTCGTGTATTGATGCCATTAAGCTGCCTTGGGTTTAACCGTCTTTTTCTTGGGCTGCTTTCTTGAAAGAGTGTTCTTCATCCCCAGGAAAAACAGCAATGCACCACCAAGTGCCGCACACTGTCAACAAATTTATAGCAAGTCCATCAAGCTCAGCTCAACTACTCGTTTTAATATCATTTTTGGTCCCCTAAAGTTTACCTTTTTTCTAGTTTTGGTCCTCCTCTTTCACTCGCTATGAAATTTGATGTTGAAAGTACACTTTTATTTAGCACCCCCCCAAGTAGTTGATTCTGCCAGTCAACAGATAGTCAACTAAAGTAAAAGTATACTCTCAGGACCAAACTTGATAGTGAGTGAAAGAGAGGGATCAAAACTGGAAAAATGTAAACCTTAAGGACCAAAAATTATATAACCCCTCTTTGCATACAACTAGAAGAAAATAACAGTAGGATGGATGAGTAATTTTGCACGGTTACCTGAAGGAACTCGTTTAGGAGTCTGAAAAATTGTGGTTTCCCAGCAGTGTAGTTGTAGAAGTCATACAACAATGGAGTGGTCAATATCAAGTAATACATCTGCATAATCGGGGGAGAAGAGCATTATATTTTTATTAAAATTTTCAGGCATAATGCATCATAGACTCCTAAATCTATCAATTTTTATTTCAATAGGTCCTTAAAGCTATTTTTGTTTTAAAAGCCCTTAAAGTATTGAAGTTTTATTTCACGAGCTCCTTCGAGACGAAGATTGCTGGTAATTTTTGATTCATCTTGATGGTCCGTTAAGTAATAGACATGTTTTTTGCAAGTCGTTATAACCCCAATATTTCAGGCGATGACTCAGTACCTAAAATAGCTTGCAAAAAATAATTTTGTATATTAAACATTATTTTATGGGACCATCAAGGTGGTGAACCAAAAAATTCTGTCAATTTTCATCTCGAGGAAGCTCGTGAAATACTTAAAGGGCTTTTTTAAAGAAAATATAGGTTAGGGACCTATCAAAACAAATAGTGTAGGGACCTTTTGATGCATTATGCCTATTTTCCCTTCAAAAAGTCGAGTGAACGGAGAGTTTTGTGCATAATGGATTGGAGTTACTTACCAGAAGATAAGCACCAAAACTGCTGCCGAGCACAAATAGGAGACCGCCCAACCCCTTCAAGAAGATACAAGCGGCAACAAAAGTCCTCGCCTGCAAATTTGTACACCACATACAGCATTAGAAGAAGACACTATTTTGTAGGAAAATGGAGGATTAATCAAGTTTTTTTTTTTTGGGAGATATACATCAATGTGCAAATTGGTTTTCCCAATTATTCCATCGATGAACTTCTTGACACGAGCCAATTTGGGGGCCCACTCTTTTGCTGTTGGCCCACCGTCCTCTCCAAAATCATTGAACCTGAAGAAGAGTAAATTGTAGGCTTATTGAATGCAAGACAAGAAAAATTTAGAATTACATGCCCAAAAATTTCGAGTTCTGTTATTGCAAATAAGGAATTTTAAAGATTAGCTTCTCCACTTTCATGAGAGACTATAGCACAAAGCCAGACACTTCTATGCACCAGACCAACACCGGTGCATTTTCAAATAGTATTAGTTTTTTTATTAAAAGGTATTAGTTGATCAGTATTAGTTGTTTCAACTGAACAATATTAGTTGTTTTCATTGAACAATTGTCTACAAGTTTCAGGTTGCAACTGGTGCACCCAAATATTACTCAAGTACAAAAGCATATACAGGAAAAAAAAAACCATAGATGACAGAACCAACCATCTCTTATTAAAGATCAATATGCAACTACAAATGATATAACCGTTCCGAAAAGATAAAAAATGATCAGAAGGTTTTGACTTACAGATAACATGAGTTCACAAGTCACAACCACGCATTTCGACGCTGTGTGCTAGCATAAATCAGTGGGTTTTTTTCTAGACAAAGTCTTATGTAAACTAGATTTACCATGCAACTGATTTGCATTTTGTCCGTATTTATAGACAATATTAGTTTTTTCATTGAAAAGTATTAGTTTTTTCACTAAAAAGTATTAGTTGATTCATTTACAAGTATTAGTTGTTTTACTATAAAGTGATAGTTAGCAAACCAATTGAACAGTAAAATTGTTTACATTTTAGACCAACTCCTTTTTCTATATAATGACACCCAACAATCACCAACTTAACAAACACATCAAGCAACTAAGTGTAAGTACATCAACTCTACACTTATTCTGGATATAAACTGGCACAGGAAAAGTGTTTCCAAAAATAAATGAACACAAATACCCCAACGAAAGTTTTTGTTCCAGACATTAGCAACTCGACTGTTTACGGGAAAGCAAATTTGTAAGCCATAAAATAATTCAAAAAATAAGATTAATGGTTTCTTGACATCATTCATGCAGTTGGGTCATCGATTATATAGTCCAGAATCAGTCTTTAGTTCTGTTAATCTGATTATGAAAGCTTATAAGTATAACCAGCCAAACAAGACAATACATAAATGAGATATTCTAAGCTCCTGAAAAACATCCTATATAGACATACTTTTTACAAGCTTAGTTAAAACCACATGATTCTAGACCATTTCAAATTTTGAAAAAATGACTCATTATAATGAATGCACCACTTTCTGATAGCACCATAATCATTTCCACCCAAATGATGAATACAGTTTTGCATCACTTAAACATCTTAAAAATGCTATCCAGCTTAGACTATCAGTTTCAACAACCGCCAAGAGAAGCAATCAATGTAAATTGCTTTCTTAGAAATTTTCTTGTAAATTATAACTGTGATATGTATGCTAACTAACGTTCTCATCGTCTGAACATCAAAGTACATTGGAAAGAGCAGATTACTGTGTATTTGTATTTTAACTTTTTAAATAAACCTATCTCACATCCAAATTCCAAACCTTATTGGCATCTTTCCACTTCCCCGAGGCAAGAAAAGGAATCGTCGTCCATATGAAGAGTAAACATACAAGTGTAAACAGCAATTTCTAGTGTATCCTTTCATTTCAATAAGTATCAAGTTGGGGTTTGACTAAAAATAGAACCTTTCAGAAGGAATCTATTAATGCTTCTTTGAAGAACACAAGAGTGCTTACTGCTTAAGTTTCCAACAAAGTTGTACTTAATCCACAGATTTCTAATAATTACTGGCAATGTCGAAATTTTACGATTTAAATGACTTCATTGACACCCCAGTACCCCACCCCTTTCAGCCATGTGATGATCTATTTTTCTTCTTTTTTTTTCCCTTTTAACAAATGTAATAATGTTCACTGTTACATATTTCTGAATGAAAATAGAAAGTACAAGCTGCAATCACTAAAGACTCATGCTTACACAAAAATGTGAATTTCTTCACAAAATTAACTAGTGAGAAATTCTGTACATACATAGGGCTACATACACCCAAGTTCAATGTTCAAGATGTTCTCCTAAATTTTTCAAAATTAAGTCAGCTGGATAAACCCACCGGAACCCCTCCCACTCTCTCTAGAATATACTGATATCAAATCACCAACACCACCAAAAAGAACAAAATCAAACCAACAAAAGAGAAATTCCAAACTCCAGCTGCACAAAATAGCTAGATCTGAACTACATAATAGCTCCGGAACACAGAACCACACCAATAAGCACTAAAATTTCCACACACAGAAGTAAAATCAAAACCGATCTGATTAAAGAGCGAAAGCAAACAAACAGAAAAGAGAGTGTTGTTACATTTGCCATGCAGAGAGGATGAAGATGGACGCGAAGAGCACTCTTCCAAGAAACGAAAAGAAACCCATTTCTTCGCCCTTCGCCCCTTCCACTGCGGATGGATAATGGATCGCTCTGCTCAACGAATGTGTGAAAGGAGGGGAAGAGTAGGATTATGTAGTACAGTTTGGGGGTAGGTGATTTTTAATGTTATTTAATTCGTTGGGGTTTTTCATTTAATTTGGATTTATTGGTTAGATTGGGGATAAATCATAAATTTGACTTTAGTGTTTGTTTTTGGGAGGGATTAGGTGGGCTGCTGTCTCCTCCAATTATGTGCATTCAAATCTATATTAATAATATTTTTACACTGTCTATTATTAAGATCCATTATTTATATTGTTTTAGGTGTATTTTGAAATACAAGTAAAAGAGTAAAAGTGTTTTTCAAAATAAAATAAAAATTGGATTACACTGGCATTAAAAAGAAAACACTTCTATACATTTGAGTTGATGGAAAACAACCCCTTAATACTGAAGAAAAATAAAAAAACACAAATTTCCAAGTTGATAGGCTAGAGATCTTTCCATTAGTGGAACTAATGAACAAGAGTGGTACAATTTCAAATGTGTCGAGTAGGGGTGAACATTCGATAATTCGGTTATCGAATCAAGTCGAACAAGATTAATCGAACTTTTTATCATTACAAATCGAGCTGAAAATATGTAAAATCGAGATTAACAGAAATCGATTTTCAATTTGGTTTCGATATAAAATCAAAGCGAAATGTGTTGGTCCTAAATTGTCTTTTTTTAAGCAGAAACTTGTCAAACAAATCAATAACAATGCATATCTCAAATTAAAGAATGTATCTAAATTATAAACAATAAAAATATTTTAATTTTTAGATGATAAATAATAAATACAATTCAATTTATAATTAGCTAACTAATCAGGTGGCTTAGCCCACCTGACCATTGGGCTTCTCATTTGAGTGGAAGACCCATATTCGATTTCCTCTGTGAACAAATTAGAGTTATAAGGTGGATTGACGATTTCGTGGAGTATTTGGGTGATTTAGTTTTCGTTTTCTTGGTATTTTTACCTTAAAAATCAAAATCAAAATCGAGTATCAAAATTTTTAAATTTCAAATTGATATCAAATTAGCCGAACCAAATTTATATATCAGTTCAGCTCGATTTTCTGATTAAAATTGAATAGAGCTCACCCCTATATGCGAGGTCCGAGTTTATTCCGTGTGTCTTTTTTTTTTTTAACTCAATACTTGAAAGTTGTAATTGTGTTTATATTAGGGTGATAAAGAGTACAATTGCGAATTGACATGAATAAATAACTCAAACTTAAATTTGTGGAATTGTAGTATATGAAATGCATAATTAGAGGTACCAAAGTAATGAGTTTTGTGAGGAACAATTTGTAGATTGACCTTCGAATAGTTGGAATTGGTAGTGGTGACAGTGACAGGTGGTGAGATTTATTTTTTCGAGCGAAATTGAACGTAAACTACATAAAATTGGTAATTGAGGGACATAAATTGTTACCAATGACATGACATATAAATTTTACTATCTCTAATTTAAGGCCTGAAAGATGACAAAACTATCAATTTAAGACCTTAAAATTTTTTCCTATCGATTTAAGGCCTAGAAGATAGATAACTATCGATCTAGGGCCTAAAAAATACAAACTATCAATTTAAGACTCACACATTTTAAGGTCATGTTTGACACTTATATTTCATATTCTTATTTCATGTTCTTAATTTTTTTTATTTTTAGGGTTTACGATTAAAGATTTACGGTTCAGGGGGTTTAGGGTTCATGGTTTAAGGTTTAGGGTTCATCGTTTAGGGTTTAGTGTTTAGTGTTCAGGGTTTAGGGTTTTAGTGCCAAACATGGCCTTAAAATTTATAAGCCTCGAATTGATAGTTTATCTTTTTTCGTGCCTGGATTGATAGTTTTTTATCTTTTCGCCTTGAATCGATAGATAGGAAAAATCTTTCGCGCTTTAAATCGATAGCTTTTCTTATCTTTCGCGCTCGAATCGATAAAACTCCTAAATTTTACTATCTCTAATTTAATGGTCATGTTTTGTGATTTTTCTTTTAAAACAATGGATATATTAGGAAAATATAAATAGGTAAAGTCTTATATGTATTCAGGTGCACCGTACACTTATATTGCATTTTAGAACCATGCAATTATTAATATGAAAAATTAGATCCATTCAAAAAATTAATATTATTAGAAAAAAAAGGAAAGAAATTCGGAAATCCAATATAAGAAAAAAAGAAGTGGATATAACCTAAATCAACAATTCAATTATTCAACATGACGACCAAAATTTAAGAATGGAACAGAGAAACTTTTCCTCCTAGTTGATCGAGACACGTCGATTTTAAATTCAAATGAGGCTGCCGTCGAGTTTTGTGTATTTACTACTCCGTTAGTCAAATTGGAAATATTTTTCTGTCAATAGGATATGATTACATGTATATTTTGTTTTACTGAAAAAGACAACAAATATTTCTCATAAATCTATTATAACTCCGATATTGCGCAGATAGAAAATAAAATTATATTTTAAAATAATATTAAATTTCTTAGGAGTCAACATGTTATACAATTTAAAATATATTACAATTAATAATGAGCTTGTATGAGACAATTTCATAGTGAGATGGGTATAATTTGGGCAATTACATTTTAACATTTTAGAAATAAAGATGTTGATTTGTTCTCGGTATCCCATCTCATACGATTTTTTTATCTTTGAATACATAGTATTATTTATAGATTAACAATGAAAATATAATTATGAGTAAATTGAATTAATCAAACTAAATAAACATCTAAAATATTTAATTCGAAGAAGATTAATCATATAATATTATACTACTTTTTATAATCACAAAAATTATAAATAAAGTGAATACTTTAAGAGATGAATTACAATATTAAAAAATAATTCACGTCTATACATTGAATTAATCAAACTAATTAAACATTTTAAATATTTAATTTAAAATTAATATTTTCGATCTAGATACGTGCTAGTATTAACTATAATCTACAATAGATAAATGACAGATTAAAAATTTAACAATCGATAATTAAGATGCAAGTTAAACTCATAAACTATCTAAAAAATTAATATTTATTTTTTTAAAGTGAATGATTAAAATTTTAATAGTAAAGTACCATAAATAACTCTTCATAGTATTTTTAAAATTTGAAATAGAGGTTTTATAGAGATTGAGAGTGATGCAACTTTAGTAGATTGGGGATATTATAAACCCAATATTTTTTCTAGACATGATAAAAAATCTCTTCTCCTGTAATTTTTTTCTAGGTAAGTATTTTTTATTTTATTAAACGAATTAATAAATATATCTAATTTCATGAAGAAAAAAGTACATATTTACAATTTGTAATATTTTTATGGGAATTGTTTGTGTTTTTTTGGTCCAAAATTAAATTTGAACCTGTAATTTATAAAATTCAATAGTTTAATTATGTCACCTGCTGCTTACTACAATAGCGGGTGACATATCTAAATGTCGAGCTTCTGTGAATTATAGAACTAAAATAAAAATTAGTTTAGAACTAAAATAAAAAATCGTAAATTAACGGGGGTAAAATCAAAATGATGTGCAAATTACAGGGAAAAAAAAATCAATTCTCCCTATTTTTATTTATCTATTAGGGTTTAGCTACATATAATTACCAAGTTCATTAACATACAATGTATACAAAATTTTATATATCTGAAATTTTTTGATGAAGCTGGGGCATTTTTTTTTCCCTTATAAAATACAGCTTGCTTTAATTCTAACATCACGTTTTGATCATAAGCCAACCATTGTTGAAGTTAGAATAAACAGCTTTTTAGGCAAATGGCAACCAACAAGAACGTGCTCAAAATTACACAAACTTGATCATTCTGCAATTATTATTCCAATAAAATAACTATATATAGATATTTAATGCTGAAACCTTACCAAGATCAAGATCTATGATCTGTCTCACTACCACTAGTGTGCGATCACATGCTTTACCTTTTATCTTAGTTTGATATTTTTTGAGGTTTTGATCTATTGAAGTAATTAACCATTTTTCTTCCTTTCCTTTGCAACAAAGTATAGGGTGAACACACAAGAATTTGTGAAATTAATTAAGAAGCGTAATTTATATTATTAAAGGTATTAATTGTGATAACGAAGGGTGTGATTTTTTTATTATAAAAAATATTACTCATAACACTGAATGCATGAGTTATAATACAATAGGGGTATTAGTAGTGATAATCGAAAGGTGTGATTTATATTATAAAAGAATATTAATCGCGATAAATGAAGAATTATGCCTATAAAACAATTTTACGGCATACCAACTCTCAATTCCTTTATAAATGTGTGTGTATTATTATTGACCAAGGCGATACCAATTTTTTTATTAAGACCCCATTATGCTCACCATTAAAAAAGGTAAATAAAAAAAATTAAGAACAAAAAGTAAAATTTTATAAGTTGTCTGTATAACACGAATGCATGAGATTTCTTTATATTTTTGTTCTTAATATATATACCAGTCGTTATTTGGAAAAGTATTCTGCGTAATAATGGTGGCATTGGCAAACTTGAATTTTCTGCATTGACTTAATCTTGAAGTATGACTCGACCATTTCCTCCATTTTGTTTATTGGTGAAGTGGTGGAAAAATGTCATCTTTAATTAATTGACTGTGTGAATCTTCTAATATAATTTATATTAAGTTTTATGAAGTTAATAGCAATTTATCATGTCGTAATAAGATGGCGGATTGCACTCGCCCTGACATTACAACCCCGAAAACAGAGAAGGAAATGAAGAGAATAAGTTTAGAGGAAGGAGTGTGCAATGAAACAATGTTTTCAAAACTGAATTGAACTGTTAAATTGGGAACCGATCATAAAATTGATTTGATTATCCCCAAAAAACTATTTTTATGGATGAACCGAAAAAACTTGGCCAGTACCGGAAAAAAACGGTGTATACAGTTTTTTGTTATTATTATTATTTTTAATTTTAAACTTAATTAATCATAATTTATATTATTCTTATTTTAAATTTTAAATTGTATTACAATATGTTGTTTATGACTGTATTGTGTTTCTTTCAATATGAAACTTATAAGTTATAATTTTTTTTTTATAAATGCATATTTATTTTATTATTTAATGTAACATATGAAATATTAGAAACATAAGCAGGGATTATGTTGGAGCGCCGATACAATCAATTGAACCGTCAACCGGTGCCCAGTCCAATTTGATCGCCGATCTAGTTATAATCGTCATGTCAAAACTGAAAGCTTCACGCTCTCCGAAAAACTCAGATACACTGCTTCAAAATCGCCGAAGAGAGAACAATGAGAATGAATGTAAATGGTGAAAATGAAAGCCTCTATTTTGTAAAAAAAAAAAACAGATGGGGAAGAATTATAATTTTAAAAATTCGTGCATGTGCCTCGTGTCGATTGAGTTTTGTGCGTGCCGGTCTGCCATATAACCTTCATCATGGTTTGAGTGGGCTTTGAGGAGAATGACTTGATTTCGCACGGTTAGTGAGGCGTCACCTCAAGTTCTTTCACGACCAAATACTATGGCTGAGACATCAGTTGATGGATTGCAACAATCAATGTGTTGCCTAGATGTTCACTCACCCTCAAGATGCACTACATGTAGTGTTCCAACTCGGTTAAATAGCCAAACACGTTCAATTATGACAACTGCTCGGTTTTCTTCAGCCAATCATTTTGGTAGGCCGCACCAACAAGTAAATCGCTGACAAACTCAAACCAACTTGACAAGGAGCGTGGGTCGACTTGCAGGTTTAACTTGTCCATTCTCGTTCTCTTCTCCGGTCCTTTCTCAGTGCAACACACAAAACTCCTAACCTCTTCGCTTAGATATGATAATGGGTAGGGTCGGTGCGGGTACTTAGATACCCGGACTAGCCCCACTCTTTAAACGGGGCGGGGGCGACCCATTTTAAATAAAAAAAAATATAACTTTTTTTTACAATTTAAGATATGAATATCAGTAGAAATTTTAATTGAAATGCATATTATATTTCAAACTGGCCTAAAAAATATTTACGAAGTTGAACTGTTGTTATTTACATATTAATAAATATGAAAAATGTAGAAATATATTATTTTTATATATATTGTATAACATATATATTGATTTTTAATATATAAAACAGGGCATGGGTCCGGGGCACGAGTCAAGAGTGATACCCAAACCCACCCCGTTCCATTACTGGTACGGTGTTGTGTTTGATATAATAAATCAGGATTAATCGATCATCAAAGTGCGACACGTGTAATATTCGAATATAATAATCATGCCCGGTGGATGAGTTACTTTTTGTTCGCCAACCGATCAGAATTGCTCGGCCAGCCTACCGAACAAACGTATCCGCTACTCAGATCGGAAAGAAGGAGTTAAAAGAGCCAGGTCAGTATGTTCGAACTCAGATCTCCTGAAGAACTCAGACATCCTAAAGGGTCAGAGTGCTCGACGCTCAAATATCCCGAAGACCCAAATATCCTGAGGAATCAGTGTGCTCGAGGAGGACAATTTTTCAATATAAAACTGACAATAAAACTGACATGATTAAAGGGGCGAACAAAAAGTCCAACCGAACAAAAGATTAATTTGGACGATCAAAAGAGCGTCCTACAGACGAAGCTAGTACAAAGATCGATCTAGAAGATGAAGTCAGAAACGTGGCAACACCACCGGAGTTCTTGCATGATCCAAAGACTCCAGCACATGCTATACCAATCCAGCACATGCTATACCAATCCAGCTCATGCTTGCCGAAGTGCTATAAAAGGAAGAAAAAAGAAGAAGAGAAAGGTTCAGAAAATAATCCCAGAAAAGTAGCCTACAAAAATCCCTAGAGAGGTGAGGAACCGAAAAATTAGAGTGTTTATTCACATATACGAGAAACCCTAGAACTCATTTGCTAATCTGCATCGATTCATCTTCATAAGATGTATCAAGAACTGTACGTGTAAAGCTCGTAATACTATATCCTGGCTTGGTATGCCCCTAGAGTAGTCATTTCTTGACGAACTGGGTCAACAAATTCATCTTATTTACTGTTTATTTTACACGTATATGTTTTGTTTGCGAGTTGTAATCAAATTAGCCACATAATATTCATAAACCAAAACGACTCGCGACATACGGGAAAACCGAAACAGTGCGAGTCAGGACGGGTTGGGGTGATATTGTCATCCTTAGGTGGAGGAATATCAATCATTCACCATACTTGAATAGTGTTACGGTAAACCCTAACACAAGGCACATGCCCTGCTAGGGGTGTAAGTGAGTCAAGCCAACTAGCGAGTTACTCGTGCTCGACTCGTGAATAGATCGAAATCAACTCGAGCATAACCGAGTCGAATCGAGTTCGAGCTGCTCGAGTAGCTATCGAGTTCGAGTTCAAGCTCATAAATACTCAGCTCAAGAGACTCGCGAGCTTGATCGAGCTTGCACAGTAATTACTATTATGCCATTAATTTTACTTAATATGTATATTTACATTTTAATAACATATTTTATATTTAATTTTATAAAATTATACAAGTAATCAAACCGAGTTCGAGTATATCTAGTTTCTTCTCGAGCCAAGCTTGAGCTCAAAAAATTGAGCTCGACTGAGTTCTAGTCGAGTTTTGAGGATTCTATCGAGTCGAGTTCGAGCTCAACACTACTCGATTCGACTCGACTCGTGCCCTGCTATTCAGAAAACAATTCCCTAGTAACAGTGTAACCTTCGAATCCTAAAAACAATGTCTAATTTGATTTGACGTTTTAAAAGAGAATCATTGTATTCATTGTAAAGGGTTGATGTTTAAGGACAATAAATACAAAACAACACATTTTAAGCTTGTGTTAAATACTAGGAAATCCATCATCAAGTCATGTAATATTTTGATATATACCTTTAAAACTTGAGTATTACAAATACCCCAAAAAAAAAAACCAAGAATTTTCAATACATGACTAGAAAATTATGAAAAATCAATATAAGTTACAACTTGTCATATTTTTCTGAAAGCAATTTTACTATTATTCATTACTATTCAATCTAATGATTTTTAATATATTTTAATAAATTAAAATAAAATCCATCACTCCAAACATAAAATAAATTCAATTAACGGACAATCCAATTCTGTCGAGATACTTTACTTTATTTTATTTTCTTATTTATTATTCCAAGATTTCCAAATTAAAGAAACATAAAGTAATTTACATATCAAAATGTACAAGCACAAGTGTACAACTGAACATTGCATGTTTTCAGATTTCAAAAAACCCAAAAGATCAAACAAAAATCCCGGAAGAAAATAAAAACTTGAAAATTCTTAGGTGTATATATATACAGTTCATTCTCATTTTCCAAACAATCACAATTCACAACGTCGCTTGAATCTCTCTCGCCGCCCCTTTTGAATTGCCCCAAATCTAGACAGAGAAACCTCGATTTGGGGGGGGGGGGGAGAGAGAGAGAGAGAGAGAGCAGGGGTTTTTCAATTTTGAGCTGTTCCGTACAACAATGGCGTTCATATCCTTCTTCGGTCGATTGCTGTTCGTCTCCGTCTTCGTTCTCTCCGCGTATCAAGAGTAAGAGCTGCTACTGCTTTCTCTCGCTCAGATCTGTTCTTCTTTGTAATTCTGCATTGATTGTCATGATTGCTTCTTTTCCAATTTGAATTTTCAGTAACTGTTTCTGGGTTCATTGTGAAGTATGAGAAACAGGAAAAATAGGGTTGACTTAGATTTAGGTTGAGATTTCAAGTTACATTGTTTGATTGGATCTTGTGGCTCGATGATTTGTCCAATGATCGTTGTTTTAGCTTAATTGAAGCCTAAACGAACCCATCTATTAGGTTTAATCGAGTTAAGTTGATGTTTTTTTCTCAAAATCAGTCTATCTGTTCTATTAGTCTTTCCCTTTTAGTACTTGTTTTAAGGGATCTATTGTTATTTAATGATATCAATGTATAATGTGGAGAAAATTATGTTTAAGTTCTGCCGACTAAAATTATTGCTGTTGTTAGAAATGGGGTTTTTTTGATTGTGGATCTTCAAAATAGGATCTTTAAGTTGGGATATATACTATTAGATGTAATTCTGTATTCCAAAATTGTTTTGGTTTCTAAGGATTTGATGGAATGTATCTAATCCTAGAACTATCTAAGTTTGTTGGAGTAATGCCATGTGAAATTTGTTCACTTTATCTAGTATCTACTTTTCTGCTACCGCATTTTCTTGATTAGGATATATTGAACTCTTTCTTTTTTTATTCATTGATGTGTTTCAGTTAATTATTAACATTATGAACTAAGAATAGAAGTAGTCTTTGCTTTTTCACATTAGGAAATGAGAAATGGTACACCTAAGTAGTCATCAATTTCCACTCCTTCTATTGATTAAGAGCATCAAATAATGATATCATATGTCGCTTCCAATGAATGAAGTCTTGACGGACCAGTTTTAAATTTTAGTTGCAACTTTATTTGAATTGTATGTAGCATCTTGTATATTTTGGTTGTACGTATTTAAATATTAAAAAAGGTTTATGTACAATTTCTTTTATGTCATCAATCATACCCCATTTTTGATCAAGGAGCTCTCTGTTTGCCCATTACAGTTGAGTTGGAATACTAGCTACACATTTATTGAGCAATATCTTATGCATTCTAAGTTTATCCGTTTGTAGGTTCACTGAATTTGGAGTTGATGGTGGGCCAGCTGCAAATAGTTTGAAGCCAAAATTCAGCATATTTTCCAAGCATGTTACAGCCCAAACTAGGATTCAAGTGCCTCATGTAGATGTAAGGCACTTACATTTGCTTAATCTGATATTGCAAACCATAGAGACACTCTTTATAATGTCATTTACGGTAACTCGTAAAATTAATATTTCAGATGAAACATTTGATATTGGGGGCCATCATCACGAAAGCTCTCGGAAGCCTCTTGTTTGTCTTTGGCAGCTCTTTTGGAGCTTTTCTCCTGGTTTGTGTGTTCCGACCATTTTTTATACGTTCTCTGTTCCTAATTATCTGTTTGATTCCAACCAAAATGGTGTTCCTAATTATTTGTCATTTTGCTAATATCAACAAGAAATTACCCTTTTTCCATCAATACCCTTAAATTACTAACCATTTTCTTGTAAATAAGGGTATAATAGTCTTATAGAATCTGAATAATGGAAAATTGGTTTGTGCGGATAAAATCAGACAGATAATTAGGAATAGAGGAAGTATTGATGTTGTGAGCTTTTTCCTTTAAAAATTATTTCTTTGAAACGAGAGCTTTAGTATTGTTATTGACGGGTTCACTCCTTTCCCACAGCTGGTTCATCAAGCAGTTGCATCCCCAATCTTGTACGATTTCTACAACTACGAAGCTGACAAGAAAGAGTTCAATCAGCTCTTTGTCAAGTTTACACAGGTGATTATTGAATCTGAAATATGTTTTACCATTAACTTAATAAATTAGTTTGATTTCCAGTTTGGTTATTTGTTGGTCTGTTTTAATCAATACCCAAAATGTTCTTTTTTAATCAGAATTTGGCGTTGCTTGGAGCGCTGCTGTTCTTTATCGGGATGAAGAACTCAATGCCACGGAGATCATCAAAGAAGAAGACTGCTAAAGCAAAAACAAATTAGGATGTATCCAACGATCAGATTTAGTTGGTTTGTTACAGTTTACCTGATCACCATAGATCAGCTTTTGTAAGGTTTTTATTTTCACATCAGTGCAACATTTTTATTTCGTGCCTTCATTTTCCAAGTATGTTTAAATTTCAATTAGAACTCATACGTAATTTTAATCGAGGATTAGTAATTTTTCCCGACTATTCTTCTGTGATTATTGGCTCATCAGTTTAATTATGGCATCTGCGTTTATTTTTTGCTTCCTGGATAATTTAGGTGGTCAATATTATTGCAGGAGATGATGAGGGCTTATTACATTTTCTGTGAATTTTGATGGATTGCGTATTAGCAAAGTTTATGTTCTATATTTCCAGATTCAAATGCACATTGATTGACTTTGACTTTAACCATTCAAGTCTTGTATTTTGTTCGTTGTTTAATGATTTTTTACTTTTCGTTTTAAAAAATAGAATAAAACTGATTTTTTTTTATAACTCGATATCCGGTCCAGGACAGACTATTTTTACTTTTATTTCCCCCATCAAGTTTTATTTCGATTGAACGTCCAATGCCATGCTTTCATGAGCATTAGTTTCGTGAGTTAAATTTTAATTATGTTGTGGGATGTATAATTTTTTATATTGTTAATGGATGCAGAGGTCAATGCTAACTCCACCTTAAAATCATGGTCAAGATTGGAGGTTTGCATTGAGTCCTTTATTCAGTAACATCCTTGCATCATAATGTGATGTGGGACGCTTCCTGAAGCTTACGAGCCACCAAAGAGTCCTCTTTTGATCCTAGGAGCCAGGTCGATGTCCCTGCATCATCCGCCCGCCCTTGACTCCAAAACCCTGGCTCTGAGGTGGAATCAAGGTTGATCAATCTGGATGATGTGGGGGTATTGATCTAGCTAGCCCGTGGGACCAAGTGAGGAGGACTCTTTCGTGGATGGTAAGCCAAGATATAGGGCTAATCCGAGATAAAGGGGTCAGTGCAAATCTCCACTCTTGATCATGTGTTTGAGGTGGAGTTAGGGTTGACCAACCCGCATCATTAATTTGTAGGAGAAGTTATTCTACTTCTATTAAGATAATATGCGATAAAGCAGATGCTACTCCCGGTAAATTACAATTGGAAGTAGTATTTGCTTAGCATTTAGCATAGACACACAATCTTCACAGGCAAATCTTTTACTCCCAACCTCAATTATTTCCATATCATATCCATAGGGACCATACTCTAAAAATTGAATGGTTTCTGTTGTCTTTAATGTTGCCTTCAAGAGCCACCTCAAAGTCAAGCTGCCTAATCTGAATGCAGCTACAAATATCTACTTCTTTAATTTGAGCTCCAAAACAGATGAAAATTGAGAAACAAAAACACATGGAAGGCACTACAGAAACCATAGATATTATTCCATCCAGATTCGAACAATTGAAAGCTTTCGATGAAACGAAAGCTGGAGTAAAGGGACTCGTCGATGCAGGAACAAAAAAAATCCCTCAAATCTTCGTCCTTCCCCAAGATAAAGATTCCAGAAACGGAACGAACGATACCAACAAGGCGGATATCACCATTCCAGTGATTGATCTCGAAGGCTTCGAAAAGGATTCAAGAATTCATGAGGAAGTTGTGGGGAAGATTAGGGAAGCATGTGAGAGATGGGGGTTCTTCCAAGTGGTGAATCATGGGATTCCGGTCAGTGTACTGGAGGAGATGCTTTGTGGCGTACGCAGGTTTAACGAGCAAGAAACGGAGGTGAAGAAAGAATTCTATACGCGTGATGTTGGCAGAAAAGTTGTGTATAACAGCAACTTTGATTTGTATAATGTAGCTGCTGCTAACTGGAGGGACACTTTTTTTTGCTTCATGGCTCCTCATCCTCCCCTGCCCCAAGATTTGCCTCATTCATGCAGGTATGAAAGCAGTAATAGACTTAGATTTGCAAGTATTGATTGATTTAAAATGTTGAGTTCAGATTGAAAGTCATTTGCATTAGGGGTAGCAATTTATGACCCTAAATTACCAATTTTTCGTAATTAATGCCAAATTTACTGAAATTTTTTAAATTCGGTGTCGCTATATTTTCTGGCGAGTTGAGCGACATGTGATGTGATAAATTGTTCTCTTTCTAAGCATGTTAACTTGGTAACTCCAATTCCTCATTTCGTATAATGCGACTCCACGAATTTAAATTTAAATTATTCATTCACTTCAATTTGCGACCACCTTCTTTCCAACCAAAATTCGGCAATTTTCTGGCAAATCTTGAAGGTGAATCCATATACATTAAATTGTTGGTCTCTCCAATCTCATCATTTTGAATTTTTGATATATGACTTGTCCTTTAATTCACCGGAAAACAACAGAAGATTGGTTGGGAAAGCACTGTGTTACACTCGATCGTTTCTTTTTCACTTTTCATATATTTTACTTGATCATTAGTTTTCATCACTTGAAAATTGAGCATCTTATTTGCAGAGACATACAAATTGAGTATTGCAATCATGTAATGAGGCTGGGGGTTAGACTATTTGGAATACTTTCGGAGGCTCTTGGTCTTGAACCTAGTCGTCTGATCGACATGGAATGCGCCAAGGGGCTTACCTTCGTGGCGCATTATTATCCGGCGTGCCCACAGCCGGAATTGACATTGGGAGCTACCGAGCATACAGACGATGCTTTCCTTACGGTGCTCCTACAAGATCAAATCGGAGGTTTACAAGCGTTTCTTGACAATCGGTGGGTTGATATCCCTCCTGCGCCTGTCGCGTTGGTAGTTAACGTTGGAGATTTGCTACAGGTAATTGAAATATGATGAGTAACACTTCTCCACTGTTTGCACGGTGAAGTTGGTGCACAACTATCACTATATACTAAAAAATTAATATTTTTTAGTCAAATGAACAAATACTAACAAGTTTAGGGCATGTTTGATTCAAAATTCTTCGATGAGAATGATAACGAGCATAATTGTAGTGATTACTCAGAAACAATAAAAGATCAATTTACTTGCATCATGCTTAAAAAAGGGTAATGAGATTCAAAAGTTTGAACTTGTAGAGAGTTGTAGAATTAATTAATTTATTTAATTTCCCTAACAATGTTTGATTCAGCTCATAACAAACGACAAGTTGAGAAGCGTCGAGCATCGCGTGTTAGCTAATCGCGAAGGCCCAAGAGTGTCTGTCGCGAGCTTCTTCAGCACTTCTCTGATGCCGTCTTCCAAGAAGTACGGACCAATAAAGGAGTTGGTATCAGAAGAGAATCCAGCAAAGTACAGAGAAACAAGTGTGCAAGAGTTTGTTTCCTACAACTACTCTAAAGGCCTTGATGGAGTTTCCCCTTTGCTGCATTTCAAGATTTGACCTACCTATCTTTGTTAGATAATGTCATGTACTGTTCGAAAGATGTTCATAGTCATATATTAAGATTAACACTTTTGTGAACCAGACATTAAGGGAGGAGCTAAGATTGAATTAAGGGGTGCCCAAAAAATTACAAGCGAATGATTAAATGTTTACTGCACAATTATAAAATAAATGGTACTACCTCCGTCCCGGAAAAATGTGCACACCACTTTTATTATCGAGTTTTTGTGAGCGAGTTGTTTATTAGTATTTCAAATGATAAAGTGATTTTTAAAGAGGGTATTATAAACCTACCTCTCATCTATTGCATGCATTTTTAAAAATTATTTTATCATTTCAAATACTAATAAAAAACTCGTTCGCAAAAACACGTGAAAATAATAAACGTGCACGTTTCTTTGGGACGGAAGAAGTATTATTTCTTTTAATAAATAATATATTAATATTTATAATCATCACAGTTGTATTATTACATTCATAATCTATGATTAATTTCGTAAATCTTAAAACACGTCTATATTGTATATTCACAATAGTTTGTGAATGATCAATTTATTTAATATTCTACCGAAATTGTATTTTAAGTATGTACTTGCAAAAAGTAAATTATTCATGCCAAACATTCATTCAAATAGATTAATTATAGTGTGGGTCTCATGTGCATTCAGGTGCACCATACACTTATAATACATTTTAAAAAATTGCAACTTGTTATAATGAAAGCAGCAACTTGTTTACACTAAACCGTGTAACTATTAATATGAAAAAATAATCACACGATTCAGTGTAAATAAGTTACGTATTTTTAAAATGTATTATGAGTGTATGGTGCACCTGAATGCATACTAGACTTAGCCTTAATTATATTACAGGTAACACTAAGAGGAAAATTGATGATGAAATATTCTCTTTCAAGACTTTGGTTTATTAAAAGATAAATAATTAAAACCTACTAGATGTAGCATTGTGACAACCCTTAAAACAGAAAATATTATATACATATATAGAGTAAGAAGTAAAAAATTATTTTGGATTGGTTGGGGGTTGGGGGAGGGGGTTTGGGGGGTGATGGGCACCCCAGCCTATAACGTGGCTCTGCCACTGCTAGATATATACATGAACTATATCATTGTTATGCATAAATAATGTTATGTGTTTTAAAATATCGCACAATATGGCCACATATAACACGGAGTTACGCCTCCCTGACTTTTTCGAACTCAGACTCATACATTTCCCTTTACGTTGACGCGGCGTTCAAGGAAGAAGAACTGGAGTTTGACACGAGTTTGCGGTTTTTGACCCGGGTGTTAACCTATTAGCGGCTGGGGGTCATAGTATAAATCCTCAGGGCTCGGTCCTGGCTGTAGAACTGGAGACAACTATCAAATTGGGCATTGATATCAGTTTAGAGAATAATTTCAAAAGGATTCAGATTCTATCAAACTCAATGGATATTGTTCAGGCGATTAGAAGCAGTGCGGACTTTTTGGGCGTTGAAGAATATCTCATTGATCTCCTGAGAACAATGAACAAAAATACCTCAGTGAAAGGTATTTGGTATACGCCCCACACCAATAATAAAGTGGCGCATAAACTGGCGAAGTTTGCTTCTAGATCCACCGCTCTTATGCTTGGATTGAGAATGAGAGTGGTAATATACAACAAACCAGTCACAACATACACCATAAAGCCTCAAATTGAAACGACAAAACGACATCGTTTTGAGTTTTTCGATCGATTTGAAACTAAAATTAAACACTGTAAAAATTATCGGGACTAATTCGATGATAAAAAAATTTATAAAACTAAATCTAATTGAGGCTAAAGTTAAGGGATCGTTTGTGATTCAAATTCGGTACATATGTATGTCATTCAACAGGTTCGAATGGAGGTATAAATTAATAAAGGTAATATAGAATTTTTTTTTATAAATGATGAGCTAGCGTATCTAGTATCTACTAAGTATGGAGGCGAAAATAACCGGACCCTACAAGTTGCAACAACGGCAAACACTAAGTCAACAAAACACGTTGGTTTATGAAGTCCAAGATTTTACACGTTCGAAAATAGGAGCCACAAGTGCGAATATACAGACATCATTGCGGCCGTCACCATGAACGGATAAACCTGATACTATAAGGGCACGTTTGGTTAAAGAAAATAAAAAAAGTTTAAAGGAGTGCAGATGTCTCTTCCGTTTGAAAATAGACAAAAAATTTCGTGTCTAACCGTTTTATCGTAAAACGGAAACGGTTCATAAACTCAGGAATAAGATTGAATTATTGGACCAAATTTATTTAAATTAAGATGTGCGTTTGAATTGTGGAATTTAATTGAGAGTTTAGATGAGATATTTTATTAAAATTTCATAAACACTTCTAAATTGAATTGAAATAACACACTAAATTCTTGTGAATCTATTAAAATAATTAATATAAGGACAATTTATAATATTGCATTTGAAATATATTCTATTCCACATTTCTTATGGGATTGACATATCCCTTTATGAAGGAATTTGATACATTTTTTACCCGAACTTGAAGTATATCATGAACTCTTATCCCATAAATCAAATGGTAAATTAGTTGTGACTTATTCCAATCAATCCCGCGAACTAAAAGGAGCCTAATACTATAAATTGATTTTTCATCTCTTTTAAAATTGTAGGATGTTATTCTCAAATTATAACATGTCTCAAATGTAACGCAAAACTTACACATTTCTATAGCAATTTGGACTAATTAAAATGACAAGGTCTCATATACACTTGGTGCATGAACTTTAGATTCGTGCACTCACTTTGACCCTGCCCATTTTATTGTGAATCCTCATTTTCACTTAATGACAATGTCTCATTTTTTTAATAGGTAACTCTTATACCCGAGTGTACGGTGCACACTTGATGCATAGGAGACCCACTCAATTAAAATACCTACTCATCTCTTTAGCAAATTAATTGGACTAATTAAAATGTTCATAAATAAGTATTAACACATGCCAAAACAAAACTCGTAAAATCAAACGAGCTTAAAATGCTAATTTAAACCCGTTTTACGTTAATGTATATATTACTACTTGTTTGATCTATTAGACGAATTTGAAATTAAATATTTTTAAGATGTCTTCATTTTTTACGAGACGTTGATAATTCAAATGCACATACACTCGAGTGAACAAAAAATCTAAACAAGTAGTTGGGAGATCTTTTTACGTGATCAAACAATGAAAAATGGTGAGAAACAAGTTTTAACATACAAAATCACATGAAAAAGGTATTAAATGACTAGTTTAGTGAGACAGAGAAAATAATATAAATCTCAACTCTCATCTAGACGTAAATCACAAGTTAGTCACAGACAAAGAAAATAATATAAATCTCAACTCTCATCTAAACGTAAATCACTTGAAGTTAGTCACGGCAATGAATGAAACACGTGATGACTGAAATTCGTAATTTTGAAGTTGAAAATGTGTCATCAAAACATGAAATTAATTGAGAGTTTTGCTTTCACGATGAGAGACAATTCAAATGAGAGTGTCGATGACCGTCGATGTGACCATAATAAAAAGTCAGACCATTTATCCGATCAAACTTTCAATTTTCAGGCGGAAATGATTAAAATTGATACCAAAATGACCAAAATTAATAGAGTAAAAAGGGATTATATAATTTTTGTAGTTCAGTAACTTATCACGATTTTGAAATTGGTCACGATAGTTTTGACTTTTTAAATTTGATCCTATAAGTTTGCAACGTCCTTTTTTTTTGCTATAGAAGGTCACATTTAGGTCAAGGCTTATTTGAATTTTTTTTTCATTTTTTTTCTTTTATGTAATATTTGCCTTTTTTTTTACCAACTAGAGTTTTATTTATGTTTATTAATTCAAAATAATATAATTTAAAAAATATAATTAAATTTTAAATAAATATTTTTAAATTTATTAATCTGAAATTTTTTTATACAATATATTTAAAATTTAAATTTTTTAATGTAGTTTCAAAATATTATTTAATAAAAATTAATATAAAAATTAAATTAATTGGCCTAAACGTAATTAAATTAACCAAAAAAATATTATGTCAATTAATTATAATTTTGACATAGTTTATTTTTATTAATTTAATTTAATTTAGACCATTTAAACTTTTTTATACTAATTTTTGCCAATTATTATTTTAATTTAAATAATATTATATAAAAAGTAATTACATATTATTTAAAAATATTGTAAAATTCTGAAAATAATTATTTTATAAATTTATTGTATCTTTAAATTATAAATTATATTATTCTAAATTAATAAATATTAATAAAACTTTAATTCTGAAAAACACGTCATATAATACATAAAAGAAAGGGAAAATGAAAATAAAAATTCAAATGGGTCTTGACCTGAATGTGACCTATTATAGCACGTAAAAAAGATCAATTTTAAAATCGTTGCAAACTTATAGGAATAAATTTAAAAAGTTAAAACTATCGGGACCAATTTCAAAATCGTGACAAGATATAAAAATTTAAAAGATCATTTATGTACATAAATAAAATTATGCGATCATTTGTGAATTTTTTGGAGACTAATTTTTACGTGATCAAATAATGGAAGATGATATCTGTATGGCGTGTGTCTCACGAGTCTTTATGAACTAGTAACCAGTTTGACAATAACTTCATTTATTTCCTTCTCTACAAATTCAAACTCCCGCAACTAATTCATCAAATTTCTGAAAAATTGACCCAAACTACAACCGAGAAACAGAGCTAAAAGCTTTCGACGCCCGGCGTTAAAGGCCTACTCGAAACCGGCATCACCACTGTCCCCACAATTTTCATTAACCCCCAAAATAATAATAATTCACACAACAACCCCAATCCCCAAAATACAGAGCTCAAATTTCCCCTGATTGACCTAAACGACGTCGCACAGGATCCAATCAGGCGCAAGGCTGCCGTCGACCAGATCCAGCACGCGTCGGAAACTTGGGGCTTTTTCCAAGTGATCAACCATGGAATTCCTGCTTCAATTTTGGGGGAAATGCTGGATTGCGCGCGCAGATTCTTCAAAGAAGACGATGAGGAAAGGAAAAATTGGTACACTAGGGATTCGAATCGAAGGGTTGTTTACAATAGCAATTTTGATTTGTACAGTTCGCCGGCGGCCAATTGGAGAGACACTGTTTACTGTCGAGTGGCTCCTGATTTGCCGTCCCCTGAAGAACTGCCGGCAGTATGCAGGTATTGGGATTTGGTTGGTACAACGCTGTGCCGTGTAATCGAAATTCATTATTTTATACTCCCTCCATCCTATTTTTTATTGACCATTTTTATTTTACTTTTGATTCGTGTTTTAGCGAGCGAGTTGTTTATTAGCATATGAAATAATAAAGTGACTTTTGAGGAGGTGTGAAATAGATGAGGGGTAGGACTATCATACTCCACCCTAAAAATCTATTTATCATTTCAAATATTAATAAACAACTCACTCACTAAAATACGAACCAAATAGTAAATGGACAATCTAAATCAAGACGGAAATAGTATAAACTTTCATCGTGAAACTTGTTCCTACTACAAAATTAAGTGGTGTGGTAGTATTTATTTATTTCAATAAAGGAGACATATCACAAAAACTTAAGAAAGAGCCAAACTTGGTAAAAAAACCATTTAATTTCTCTTGAAAAATAAAATACTGACAAATATTTTAAGATAATTTTTTTTTTCATTTTTTAAAAAGACGATTAAATTGGAACGGAGGAAATACTGATTAGTAAAGTCATTGGAAAATATAATTCAGCTCACAAATTTCCTTTTGAAATTTATTCATACTATAAAATTGATATAATAATTACACTTAGAAATTGATACCACTATTTTTATAAATAAATATTTACAATATTTAATGCTATGATATCAGTTTACAAGTGTAATAATATCAGTTGATAAGTGTTATGATATTAATTTATAAACGTAGTGATATAAGTTTCATACAATGAACAAGTTTCGTTAGCGACCTACTTCAGCATTATGTTGTATGATTATGTTTGTGTGCAGAGATATAGTCGTGGAGTACACACAACAAGTTCTAAAGCTCGGAAAAAGTTTGTTTGAAATGTTATCGGAGGCACTGGGTCTGAAAGCAAATCACCTTGAGGAAATGAAATGTGGGGAGGGGCTTGCTCTAATGCTCCACTACTACCCAAAATGCCCTCAGCCGGAGTTGACCATGGGCGCTACACAGCATGCTGATAGTGACTTCTTGACCGTCCTGCTAAACGATCAAGTAAAGGGCCTACAAGTCTTTTACCAAAACCAATGGTTCGATGTTCCCTCTCTTCCTGGATCTCTAGTCATCAATATAGGAGATCTTCTCCAGGCAAGCATTTTTATTTGGAATGCTATATATATTTAACCTTTGATAAAAAAAATTAGTGTGAAACGATTTCATGCATGAGATGGATACAAACTTAGCACAAAATTAATGTGCACAAACTTATGCTTTGTCTCAACGTAACAGCATCTCACACAAGTGTGCCTCATTTTTTTTTATCCCCCGCACTTTAGTTTTTAAGTTAGCTTAATTTCCGGAAGAATACAACTTTTGATTTAAGTGCATTTTTAACAATTTTTTTAGGTATATTGCAAAAAAAAAATGCAAACGATGTCGTTAAATTCATAATTTTTGTTATAATTATTTTGTTAAAAGCACAATTATATCAAAGATCGTGATTTTTTTGGCAAAATTTAGCAGGATAAAATGACGTTGTTTGTATATCGGGCAGGACCCAAATTTCTCGGAGTCTCAATTACAATTGAGATGTTAAAGTTGTGATTTTTGTTGCAATTGTTCATTTTTCTTTTTAAATGCAATTAATTAGTCAAATGTCATACTCTCTCGGTCCCAATCATAATGGTAAAGTACCTCATATTTTCATTTCAATCATAATGGTAAAATTACTTACACACTTTATTACTTTATCACTTTATCACATAAAATATTAATAAACAACACTTTCTACTCCCAATTACTCATCACTTTATCACTTTATCATATAAAATACTAATAAACAATTCTTCCTACCCCACCACTTTATCACTTTATCACTATTTCACTAAATTCTTGTAAACAGTAAAAATGTCATTATGATTGAGACGGAGTGAGTAATACTTTTGGCACAAGTCAGCATGTCAAAACCAATGTCGTTTATATATATATTGGGAAAGACCCAAATTACCCGGGTCTCAATTGCAGTTGAAGTGTTAAAATTGTGATTTTTTTTTTTAACATTAAGAAGTTTGGTTAAAATTGCAATTAAATCAGATGTGGTGTACTTACTAATTTCCATTAGTGAGGGGTAAAATTAATAAAAATAAAGTACTAGCAATTTTAAGATAAAAAAAAGTAAAAAGGTGGTAAAACTTAAAAACTGAAGTAGTGGGGTAAACTTAAAAAAAATTGAAAATACATGAAGCAAATATAAATTTCAATTTATTAAATAAAAAGGCATAATGCACTATTTGACCCCTGTTGGTTCATTAATGTTCAAAACATTTGAAGTAATCCTGCTTTAATTTCCTTGCAGCTTGTATCAAATGACAAATTTATCAGTGCAGAGCACAGGGTGTTTGCAAACAGTGCATGTTCAAGAGTTTCAGTTGCATGTTTCTTCAGAAACAACGAACACACATCCACGGAGATATATGGACCAATCGAACAACTCTTGTCCGAAGATAATCCACCAAAATATAGGGCGACGACTGTGAAAGAGTACGTCGCCCACTATAACACGAAGGGGCTCGACGGAACTTCAGCCCTCTCACATTTCCGGGTTTGAACTCTTGTAGTTACTGCTAATATTTGTGTAGCTAGCTTCTTTAGGTTATATTGGTGTATTATGGATACTATTATTAATTATGTGATCTCCATGATAAATTTTTGGTTTAGAATTCTAGCTAGTAATTTGGGTTGGTAAGCCTCATTTTCAATGCAATGCTGTGGTCCTCTAATAATATATGTTATGGATTTTTGTACACATGGTTTCTTGTTTGCAATATTAATTGGTCCAAAACACACAAGGCTAAGATTTGAAGGAATAAGCAAATCTTTATTAGTTGATTCTCATTTATTAATATAGCAACTTTCATCAATTTATTCAGACGGACAAAACACTTGAAAAGAAAGAGTGGATGACTTAGAGGTTCAAAATAGGATACTTTGTTATTATTCAAGCAATTTTTTTTTAATTATTATGAGATACAATATGATGCTTGAAAAGATAAAAATATTCTTACTTTCTCCCGCTCTCTTTATGTCAAATCTTCTATTTTTGTTTTTTTTAAAGAATTTTTTAATCTTATTTCCTCTTAAGGGAGTAAATGAAATTAAAAAATAGAAGTTTAAAAATTTCGTAGACAATTTTTTATAGTGTTTTGGCAACGTGTCAATAAATAAGTTTTAATAAAAAATTAATTTAAAAATTTATTATTATTATCATGTTTAAATAATAATAATAATTAGAAAATTAAAGGAATAAATAATTTTTTAAATTATTAAAATTGAAACAATTGTTAAATATTTGATAAATTTTCTAAAAAAACTGAAGTTTGGAAAATGAGGATAAAGGAATTTAAACAATTTTGTCCACATAAAGAATCCAGATGGGACATAAAGTAACCCAGATGTTATATAAAACAACTTTTGTTTAAGTGATTTGACAATAATTATTTCTCAAAACTAAAAAGCATCAACTTTTTTGCCTACAAAATAATAAGTAGAGGTTAAAACGGATCAGATACGGACGGATATTGTTTATACCGTATTTTAAACTATATTTTCTTCTCGAATTTGGAGTCGGATACGAAAAAGTCGGATTCGAATACGAATTCGGAATATTCGGTATACGGATACGAGACGGATATCGGACGAATTCGGGCCGGATTCGAATAACTATAATCGGATAATATATTTCAAACTAAAATCATCAAAATGTGATTGAAACACATTAAAAAAAAACTACCTATGCAATATTTCATAGAAGTTCTAATGCAAATTATAAAAATTATATCTACTGCTAATAATATGAAACTAAAAAATATATCCTTCGTAACCTTCACCACTCCAGCACAATATAACACCTAAGAAGATATATATAATATTATACTGAACTTTCAAGTTGAGACTACAACACCACACTTTTCAACAAGTCATTAACTATGAATTTGGAATTAGAATTTAACTAAGTATAAGCACGGCTTAAGCCTATTGCAGTTAACTGAAATGTTAGATAAATTATTAAAATTAGATAAGTATTAAGTACTAATATTATATTATTATATATATATATATATTAATATAAAATATAAAATAAAATATATTAAAAAATTCGGATATTCGGATTTATTATCCGGATAATATCCGATAAAATATGGGAAAACTCGAATACAGTTGGATATTATGTATTTCGAATCCGAAGTCAACTATCAATAATCGAATCCGTATCTGCACGGATACTAATTTTTTATACCGAATTCGATACCGACCGGATACGGCTCCGGATCGATCGGGAAATATCCGATCCGTTTTCACCCCTAATAATAAGGGGGTGAAGGGTAAAATAGACAAACAATACACCCCTTTTATAGTGTGCAATAATAAATATAGTTGGTAGTAATTTTGGGTTCTGAAATATAGTGAAACGTCGGGGCCCCAATAACGTATCACATACATATCTAAAGCTCAAAATTCTTGAGTGCAGAAGTTCCGTCTACTCCCTTATCACGAACATAACTAGTGTATCCCTTGATCGTAGTTGCACAGTATTTTGGAGGATTATCCTCTGATATGAGCTCTTTAATAGGCCCGTAGACCCTCGAGTTCACCCCCGTTGTATCTCTCCCAAAGAAGGCAGCTACCGAGAGTCTTGGACCAGAATGGCACTTTGTCATTTGATATCAGCTGAAAAATATAAAATCAAACAAATTTTTTTACGAGTAAGACTCTTGTGTATGGATGCACCGTGCAATTCAAATGTATTTTTGAAACATGCAAGTTATTTAATTGAAAAAACGTAAGTCTTTGCATGTTTAAAAATTACACTTGATTTGCACGATGCACTTTGTGCATTGACTTTTTTTTTTTTTTTTTTAGTATGATGGAAATGATATCAAGAAAATAGTCCAATAAATTACTCCTATTTTAATTTTAATCCGTTGATTTTTATAAATTGAAAAAAGTCCCGTAACTTTAATCTTTTCGACATTTTGGTCCAATGACCAACTGTTAGAGGTGAAACATGCGGTTTAAAAATTACACTTTACCATGCAGACTAAATTAGACTAATGCCACATAAAGCGTGAACCGAATATTTCACCGCCTACAACTAGTTATCATACAAAAATGTCCAAAATTGAAAGTTATAAGACTATTTTCGATCACTACAAGAAAATGAAAAATTGAAAATTTTCAAATGACTACGAAATTTTCCAACAAAAATAATTTATTACTTAAATAGTGAGAATTACATACGACTTGCTTACAATTTTTTTTGAATTTTAGTAGACAAACAAATTACGTATGAATAAATTGGCTACACATTTGTGATTTCTGTAGATAAACAAATTAACTACACAAATAATTCCCTAAGTAATCATATTTGTGGTTTAGATACTTAGATAAATTGTTTGTAGGTAGTTTGAGGAATTGAAAATGGCTATATGATTAGAAAGTTTTGTAGGCAATTGGTAGACGACTTACCTGCAGAAGATCTCCGATATTGACTACTAAAGCTTCGGGTTTGGGAGGAACATCAACCCACTGATTCTGATGCATCACTTGCAGGCCCCCAACATTGTCTTGCAGAAGAATTGTCATGAAAGCATAATCTGAATGCTTAGGGGTGCCTAATGTGAGCTCGGGTTGCGGGCATGGCGGGTAGTAATGGCCGAACAAGGCAAGTGTTTGTGCACAATCTATATCTATGAGGTGATTTTGATTTAACCCAAGTGCCTCTGAGAGCAACTTGAACAAACACAGCCCTAGCTCCATCACTTGCTTTGAGTATTCCATCAAAATTTCCCTGCTCCAGTATTATAGATTCAATGTGTCAAGGATTTTATACTCGTTCATAAGAAAATTTGAAACATACAATGGAAAGTATTACTTCATATGAATAAGAGTATTAGTCTGTTAACTGAACAGTGTTGGTACTCTTTTCAAATACAACTAATGTTTTTAAACACATGAGCTATTATTCAGTATTCGATTTCAAGCTATCATCAAAATACAAGTACCATGTATAAAATGTGTTAATCCTTCCATAGAAGGATATGTCAATCCCATGTGAAAGGTGGGATAGAACATATCCCAAATGTAATATTACAATATTGTCATTCTATTGTTTGAATAGATTCACAAGAATGAAGTGTAGTTATTTCAATTCAATTTAAGGGTATTTATGACAGTTCAATAAATATCACATCTAATCCCTCAATCCAAACATAAATATTGATTTTTCAGTACAAGATTAGTAGATGCAATCCTACAATTCAAACAATCCAGTCATATCAATCAAATCTTAATAAATCCAGTCCCGTGAACCGAAAGGGTGATGTTCAGTTCCGGCTTACAAGAGACAAGATGTTACTTTCAAAATCTTATTGTATGTTATTTGTAGAATTGTGTAAGCTAGATTTCAAAATCCACAAAAATCCTTACCTATAATAATCCTAAAACATCTTTATTTTTCACAATATAATAATCGCACTATCACAATATTATTTACTTTTTCACTATCGTTTTCTCATTTCTACCCTGCTACATCTCATCAACCAAATATACACAAAAATCAGAATCGCAATTTTACTATTCAAGGATTTCACAATCAGTATTTTCGCAATCCCTCTTGTGCATTACTCTTTAATGATCACAATATACAATGCAATTCATAACAGATTGTAGAAAAGACTTGCTTACCTGCAAACGCAAGGCAACTCTTCTGGATCTGGTCCATCTGGTGCCATAATGCAGTTAAAAGAGTCCCTCCAAGTAGCCGCCGGCGAACTATACAAATCAAAGTTGCTAAAATACACCATCTTTCGCGTAAAGTCCTGGCTATAGTACAGCTTCTTCACCTCCAATTCTTGCTCGTGGAATCGACCAACACCTTCCAACATTTCCCTCAACACACTAATCGGTATACCGTGATTCAACACTTGAAAGAAGCCCCATTTCCGAGATGCATACGCAACTTTCTCGACTATCTCTCCGCGTTTACCAGGATCATTACCAATGCCGGTAAGATTTATCACGGGAAATCTAAACTCTGTATTATTAATGCCTTATCCTGTAGTGTTTCGGGTGGACGATGGAAAATTGGTGGGACCCTGCTGATCCCTGCATCAACGAGTCCTTTCACCCCTGCTTTCGTTTCGTCCAACACCTTCACTGCACTTTTTCGATCGTAGTTTGCCTCATTTGTGGCCTGATTTCCCACCATTTTTCTCTGTTTTCTGGAAATGGATAAAGAAGCTTTTTCTAGTGGTGTATAAAATTGATGCGTTAGCATCTATAATTATAAGGGGGAGAAAAAAAGTTTTTTGGTCTCGTAACTTTTCTATCATCCGTTTTTCTTCTTAAAAAATTTAACTATCTAGTTGTGGTCTCATAACTAATCCGATTGTCTAATTTTGGTCTTAGTTTATCTGGAAAACAGAAACGACGTTGTTTTCGGCCACGTGAAAATTGAAGGTTTTCGAGCTCGTAGCTGATGTGGATATTGACTATGAAAAAAATAATCATTTTAATTTTCTTTAAAAAGGGCAAGAAAATTCCCCATAATTTGCAAAAAACATGATTTTCTAACCGTCATCGTCCAAATCAGCCAAGAGTCTGGGAATCCCCCAGTTTTTTAAACTTGTACTGCCTTGTGTGTGATCGATAACGAAGTCGTTTTCTGTTTCACGGCAAAAATGAGATAAAAATTGGACAATCAAAATAGCTATGAGATTTGTATTTTTTGGGACGAAAAACAAATGACAAAAAAGTTATAAGTGTCAGCGGGACCAAAGTCGTATAGAATAAATCTAGGGTTTCATTTTATATTGGGTATAGGTTTGAGGTTTGTGGCGTTAGACGCGGGCACGGCCTCTTCCAGCTTGGAGGATGTAGTGGAAAGAGACGGGGGAGGGGACGGCAGCGTTCCGGTGGATTAGGACGACGTATCTTGCTAATAGTCTTATAAGAGAGATAGAGTTTGAGAGGGAGAAATTGAGGATTTTAGATAGAGATCTAGAGAGATAATAAAAAATGGAATATGAGAAAGAATAATGAGAGTTATCCATTTTTTTAGTGGGATAAATGGAGTATTTGACACACCACTTTGTATCTTTTTGTAATTCAAAAAGCAATTTGTACCTAACTGCTATTAATTAGTCTTGGGAAGATTGTATCTAATTGTAATTTTCCCAAAATATATTGGTGTTTTGACTATTTGATCCCAATTAATATGTTGTTTGGTGGTCCTCTAATATCATGTGATGGATTTTTGTACACATGGTTTTTGTTTGCAATAATTGGTCCAAAAATTACGAGGCTGGAATTTGATGGTGGACAGATGGAAAACTGTACAAGGAGAAGACAAATCTTTTCTAATTGGGCAGATGGAAAACTTATGGTGATTCTTTTTAAAGTAATACTTTTTATTGTCAAATGATATACATTTTCAATTCATGTACAAAAATGTGTTTAATCTGTTTATGGAGAGATAAGTATGTTCCATGTGGAAGGTGAAATATAACCCGTCCCAAATACAATATTATAATATTAATTAGTTTTAATTCATGTTATGAAAGTTACCTAGAAAAGTATTATCTTAGTTCACTTCAACTAATACCTTTTCATATACGAACTAATAGTCCAAGAACCAATCAAACAATCCACACAAACGAAACAAAATATAAATGGGTAATCATCTACATCCACGGAGGATCTGGGTTAAATCCACTATCAACACGCAACAAGTTACAGATTACACTCACTCAATCCACCCGAAGCAATCCGAGTTCTCAACTCAATGATTAATACGAACTCTAACTCCTGAACCCTAAGAAGTGACCTTATAACTGATTGAATACAAAGATGAACTGCTACTAATAAATGCAACCAATTCCGCCTTATCTCTATTGAGTCGCGCTCTGCAGTGCAACAGAATCCGGTTGAGCCCGACTTTAGAAGATGAATAAGGAGAATGAGTTATGTGGGCCGACAGAATGAGTTAAGGCCCATGTTTAGCAAGCCCAAATTTTCTCTAGTTGTATTAGTCCAACAACAATTCAATTTAAAGATATTTATAACATTTCAATAGATATATCATTTAATACCTCGATTCAAACACGAATATTGATTTATTGTCAAACGGGTTCCATCTTCATAATGACACACGCATACCGCAGATTTCTTTATCTTCTTCCATTTTGATCATCATGTCCAACTTCTACGTACTTCTTTAGATCATCACATAAATTTATTTCGTACAACAGAGAAATTGGTGTCACTTTCAAAAGAATATGTCTAATGTTACCTTCAATTTTTTATTGAAAAGATACAAAATGAAAAATCACTGTTGCTAGGGACGGATGTAGGATTTAACGATGGGGTAGACTGAATTTTTTTGAAGTTTCGTCACATTATAATTTTATATTTACATATAATATTTTTAATATATTAATATAGGTGGTGTCATATAGGACTTCAAAACATAAAACTCATCATTATATTCGAATTTATCTCTATTTTTAATAAAATATATTTTAATAGATTGATGTTCATTTATAAAATATATCCCTAATTATAAATAATATTCAGTTAAAATAAAATCAAACAACTTATGCTCAATATTTTTTTAAACATTTCAAGAAACGTTTACCAATTTAAAAAAATATCTCATTTAACTCATGTTAATACATTATTACATTTACAATTTTTTTTTCTAATATTAAAGTGACTAAAATTTTATCATTATCACAATATATAACAACTAAAAAATAAATTATTAATACATATTCCTCAAAAGAAAAGGGCAAATATTGAGAAAACAATGTAGATATTTAACAATGAACAAGTTAAATAAATAAAAGTACTAAATAAAAAAAATAGAAACATATTCAGATTATTAAATTTTAAATTTTTTGGTATAAGAGCCTCAAGAAAGCACATTCAAAATTACAATAAAATAAAATCTTTGTTGTAGATGAAATTCTTAAATCTCAATATTTTAATTAAATTATAATAAGAAAAAAAAAAGAGAGACGCGATAGATCAGGAATTTTTTTTATATTAAGTTGTATCTTAATTTAATAACTGAATATAGAGTGTGGGGATGTACTTTAATTTTAAATTGAAATTTATAAATTAATATAAAATAAAAGTAACATTGGGTTGAACTTAAATTCATATATTGAATTTTATTCACATGTTATATACAGATATATAATAAATTAGTGAGGGCTTACACTGACTGGAGCCAGGTGCAGACTGTTGCACGAAACACTTTCCTTGAGACAATACAAGACAAATTCTGATGAGATGAACTTTTCAAAAGTTAACCGATATATAAGTGGTATATTCGATCAGGGAAAACGTATTTACGTTCAAGCCCTTCCATCTCCATCACCATAACTTGCACAAATATGCAACCCCATGATCTCCTTACCGGCTTCAAAACAAGTCGAAGAATCGTGCCCAAAACTCTCAATAATACGATAATCATCGTCAATGTAACTCGATATAATATCACTTTTTTCATTTTTTTTAAATTTCTTTCGATACGAATTTGGTCTTTCTTTGGGGCTTGGTAATTGATTGATATATCATATATGTATATAAATAAACATATTGAGAATGGATGGATTTGATGAAACAAGAACCACAAAAATAAGTGGATGTGTGTCTAGGCGTAAGGATGAAGACATGGAGTCCACATGTTACAAACTTAATTAGGTGTAAAATACAAAATGAATGTTATACTCGTGCATAATCAATTTTAATATCCCAATAAGTCTGCATTTGATCGATGTGCACTCATGAAAACTTGGTTTTTAATTCATGCATATGAAATTGGTTTTTAATTCATGCATATGAAAACTTGGTTTTTAGTGTGAGCAAAGTTTTATCTTTATAAATTGATTTTTTTTAATTAAATGCAGCGTGTGAATTTAATCGATGTAATCTAGGTAAAGTTTAGTGGGTTAGAAAAGTGTGTTGGAATTGATGAAATGAGTTAAATAGTCCAATTTCATACTATGAAACACTGACTTTTAATGAGATACTCTTATGAGATTGTCTATATAATGTGAGATTGATCAAAATTTATTAATAATCAAAAAAAGAAAATCAAATTTGAATTTGTGTGTAAGATGGTTATAAGTTATAAGTAATATAATTCATAAGTTGTTTGTTATTATACGATCTCACACAAGAATTTGTTTTAAAAAAACCCTCATGAATTGTGGTGATATATCATTTAACTCTATCATTTATTTGCTATGTAAAAACTATCATTTGTTATGTCAAAAAAAATTCTTTGTTTTTAAAATATAAAACATTTTCTACTAGTGATAATTTTTGTGCATAACAGTCAAAGTTTTTATGTATAACAGTGATAGTTTTTATACATAACAGTGATACTTAAAAAATCGAGTTCACGGTGAACTCGGGTTAACACAAATTTTGTCTTTATTTTATTCAATTTTTTATTTTTTATTAATTTCTACAAGTGGTTAAAACTTGATTAAACATTTAAACTCAAATTAAATATAAATTAATTAAGAAAAACGTGTGTTAGGTTTTTGTTGGTCATATTAAATTTATCGTGCAACTAATTCAAAACAATCATTTTATAGTATAACAATAACCAGTGGCGAGTCGAAAAAAAAAATTCATTGAGGGGCCAGGAGTGTATATCTGTTTTCAGTCTTGATCACAAAGTCGTTTATAAAGATTTTAGAATTATCTTTCTTTGTTATACACAAAAATGCAATTTATTATTTTTCCATATTAATAGTTGCACGATTCAACGTAAATAAGTTACATTTTTCAGTATAACAAATCACATGTTTTAAAAATCACTCGGTCTTGCAAGATTGCATGACATGAAAAAAGGGCACACTTTGAAATTTAAATAAAAAAAATACGGTGTTTGGGACTTGAATCTAACACATTTATCTTTTTAAAGGTCACCGCAAATCTAAACGATCACAAAATAAATTAATGATTTATACCATACACTAATATATATATTAAAGTTTCAAAGGGGCCAGGGGGGCCCAGTGACCCCCTTTGCCCTCCGCCACTGATAATAACTAATACTTTTGAATAAAATAAATCATGTGTCGTTATGAACACGGAACATATTAAAGTATTATTCATAAATTGTATTCCATTTCACACGATACATATTCATTTTGTATAAATGTCATAATTATTGAGAATTTTGGGCACGATTCTTCGACCTCTTTTGAAGCCGATAAGGAGATCATGGGGTCGCATATTTGTGCAACTTATGGTGATGGACATGGAGATGGAAGGCCTTGAACGTAATTACATTCTCCCTGATCGAATATACCGGTTATACATTTAGGCCCATTTGGCACAACTTATAAGCTCTTTAAAACAGTTTATAAGTTGTTTAAGCTTACAAGCTCTTTCATTTTGTTTGGCAAAAAAAATGTTAAACATCTTATAATCTTTAAAAAAAAGCTTTTTAGAGCTTATAAGCACCAAAAAATATAAGTTAGGATATCTCAACTTATTTTATAAAAATTATATAAGTTCTAACCTACCTCAACACACTTCAATCCAAACCCAACCCAACCCGTCTCGTCTTTAACGAAAAAAATTAAAAAATAAAAAAATTCTTTTCCGGAAAAATTTAATTTTCAGAAAAAAATATATATTTAAAAAAAAATTATATTCAGAAAAAAAGAAGTTATTTTCAGAAAAAATCCCAAAATAAATATTTAAAAAAATTTAATTTTCGAAAAATCAGAAAACAAAAGTTATTTTCAGAAAAAAAATTTATTTTCAGGAAAAAAATATTTATTTTCGGAAAAAAAGTTATTTTCAGAAAAAAATAGGGGTCCTCACTCTAAGGTACAAAAAGTATGACATAATTACTATAAGGTACAATGTGCAAAAAAAATTTTGCACTTTAGTTCATAGTTTGAACTAAAGTGCAACGTAATTTTTGCACATTATACCTTAGAGTAATTTTCCTATAAATTTTGTACCTTAGAGTAATTTTCCCAAAAAAATATTTTAATTTCGAAAAATTATTTAAAAAAATATATTTATTTTTGAAAAAAATATTTTAAAATATTATTTTCAGAAAAAAAAAATCGAAAATTTTTTATTTAAAAAAATAATATTATATAATTAAAAAAATATAAGTTGTATTAGCCAAACACTTTAACAACTTATAATCTACTTAAAAATTACATCTTATAAGCTCCTAAAACAACTTATAAGATGTTAGAGCTTATAAGATGTTTAAAATAAGCTTAGCCAAACGGGCCCTATTATTATCTTTTCTCAAAAGTTTCATCTCATCAGAATTTGTGTTGTATTGTCTCATGGAATGTGTTTCATGCAACAGTGATTTTTCATTTTGCATATTTTCAATAAAAACGTATCACTCTGAAGAGGTAATACATATTCTTTTGAAAAGTAACACCATTTTCTCCATTGTAGGAAATAAATTCGATTATCCGACCTCACATTTTCATTTTGGGAGATTATAAACATGATGATCAAAGTGGAAGAAGATAAAGATATCTGCAGTATGGCGTGTCATTATGAAGACGGAACCAGTTTGACAATAAATTCATCAATTCATTTCCTTGTATATATATGCAGGCAACTTTGGGATTTGGTTGGATACGTGTTGTACAACACTGTGCCGTGCTATCCAAAAACTCTTGAGTGAAGTTCATTCATACTACACTTACAAACTGATACCACTACTCTTATAAATAAATATATTACATTAATTGTGTAACAGACAACAGACATAAACCGTTGTATAATAAAAAATATAACAGATAACAAATATTTCACCATTGTAAAATTCCGTTGTTAAAACTATAATAGACAACGAAGGGGCTCGACGGAGCTTCCGCCCTGTCACAGATCCGGGTTTGACCTCTTGTAATTGCTGCTAATATTGGTCTAGCTATCTACTTTATGTTATACTCCATTAATTGGTGTATGATGGATACTATATTAATTATGTACTCCATAGTAAATTGTTGGTGTAGAATTATAGCCAGTAAAGGATTTTAATTGATATTATAGAGAAACTGAAAGATACTGAATTAAATAACATAAATTTGGTGACGGAATACTATATTAAATAACGCTACCAAGTCAGAATATTTACTAATATTTTCAATAATAATAAATACAATATATCGGATGAGTATTTATAAGCGAAACTATGCCAAATCCTAAAGGTCCATTCTAATCGAATACTACTAAAAAAAAAGGTCCACTCTAATCGAGAAACTGGGACATAAAGCAGTCGATCATGCTCCATAACTAGGCTTGGTAACGGGGCAAGGCGGGAGCGGGGAACAACTCTTCATCCCCGTCCCTGCGAAATTCGGGGTGGGGACGGGGAATCCCCGTGAATCATTCGGGGAACAAATCAGGCCGGGGAATTTTATCCGCGCGGGGATTCTCAAAATCCCTGCCCCTCTTCTTTTTTTTTTTTTTGAAAATCTGATTTTCACACTTTTAATGCAAAAGTATACAAACTCAAAGTACAAATTTAAATATACATTTGGATGTCTTTTAATACATCAACACATTTAGATAGCACTAGTAAATATGCAACCTTACAGTGTCCGCTACCCCGTCATCTGGACAAAATAGCATATCATATGATGGGTAATTTTTAACAAGATAGGCCACTTCTTAGAGTTATAATCAAGACACCCACATATAATCAAGGACTTTATAATAAGAAAAAGAATCAGAACCATCCTTGTTTTTATCACTATTCAACAAAATTAAAATTTATTTATCCCTCTTTAACAAAATTAAATTTAAAAAAATCAGATTACGGTTTAGAAAATTTTAATACATATTATGCATATATATACTAGCATAAAACCCCGCGAATTTTGCGGGATTGGAAGAAAAAGTGCAATATTATTTTAAACTAAATACTTTAAGACTTGAACTCGTATGAGATGATTTTATGCATGAGACGGAGTACAGCTTAGCACAATTAACACTCACCCCTCCCAAAGTGTTAAAGTGTCAATGCTCAAATTACACTCCATAAAAAAAAAAAAAAACCGTTCATAATCAATTCAGAACTCAAATTACTTACCTCAATCCTCAAAATAATTCACAAAAGCAGAATGTAAACAGAAAAAGAAAATAACAAAACAAACCTTTTTAGGTACTCCAAAAGTAACATTAAGATGTGAATCTCATCGGATGATATTTGTATTCACTTGAAGCAACGTGATCAAGATTTAAAAAAAATAAAAGATTCAATTTAATTAAATATATTAAAAAATTAAGAATATGAATCTCAGATGATATTTGTATCCACTCAACGTGACCAAGATTTTAAAAAATAAAAGAGTTTAATTTAATTAGAGATATTTAAAAAAAAAAAAAAAAATTTTAATGAGATTGCACGATTTTGAAACTAAATAATTTTGTTGAATTGAATCTTACGTAAACTGACGTGGTTTCGCCACATAGTCTGAATCAAGTTTACCTATATAGTACTAAGATTAAGATATATAATTATATATATATATATATATATATATATTAATTTAAATAATAAAAAATCGAGCCCCACGTGGAACGGGGCGGGGATCCCCGCGGGACGCGAAATACTATCCCAGCCCCGCCTGGCCAGCCCACCTTCGGGTGGAAAAAAATCTCCATCCGCTCTGCGGGAATTCCCCGCCCTACCTCCAAGCCTATCTATCCATAACATAACTCAACAATAATTTCGATTGGTAAGCCTCATTTTCAATGCAATGTTGTGGCCCCTAATATATGTGATGGATTTTTGTACACATGATCATTTATTGTTGGAGATCTACTAAAATGGGTATTATATTCTTCACAAAGTTAAGTGGGAACCATCCTCAACTAGGCCTGTCGTGGACAAAAACTGGTCCGGATTGCCCATCCTCTAAAAAAATACTATTAAAAAGATTCATGGGCCTCCTTCGGCTGATTATAGATGATACTCCAACTCGATTTTGTTTACCAAAAAATAATATAAAAAACAATGAAAACTCAAAGTTTTAAAATGAATTGTACAGGAAACAAAATTAAAATACAAACTTAATTGCGAGATTCATGTAAAATCAATTTTACTGTACAATTAACCTTTAATCAAGTTTTAACCATTAGTGAAAATAGAAAATAAAAAAATTGGATAAGACAAATTCTTGTGTGAGATCATATAATAACAAACAACTTATGAATTAAATTACTTATAAGCATCTTACACACAAATTCAATTTGATTTTTCTTTTTTTGATTATTAATTTTTTTATCAATCTCACATTATATAAGATAACCTCACAAAAGTGTCATTAAAAGCTAGTGCATTGGGGAGGGGGTATTTACATTGAGACAAGGCCCAATTCAGGCTCCTACTGATATTATTATTAATTTCATTAATCTTTTTGTTCAAGCCCACGATTTGCCTGTTTTTATGTCAGATGAAGCTCGTTTGGATAAAAAAAAATCTAATTTTAGTGATTATTATAAGAAATTTGAATTTGATTTTAATTTAGTAGTGATGATAGACCATATATGATAAAAATTATTTTCATACACTGCTATAGTATACCACTATTCTCTCATAATTATTGAATTTATATAATTTTCGCATTTATATAATATGCATCATCATTTGATAAGTTTGAAGAAATAAAACTTTTGCATTTGAAACTACTATAATTATTTTCGCATATGAATTCATATGATATGTATAGGGATACAAATTTTTTTAATATTTGTGGCTTGACTGGACAAAAGTTCCCTGAGTGCATTAATTACACGTTAATAATATTTGTAATCGATCACATCAATCAAATGCAGACTTATTGGGACATTAAAATTTAGTATTTTGCACGAGCATAACATTCATTTTGTATTTTACACCTAATTAAGTAATTTCTAGCATGTGGACATGGGTCTACATCCCTACGCCTAGACACATCCACTGGATTTTGTGGTTCTTGTTTGATCAAATCCATCCATTCTCACTCAATATGTTTATTTATATACATATATCAATCAATTACCAATCCCCAATGAAAGACCAAAGTCGTATAGAAAGAAATAAAAAAAAAAATGAAAAAAGAGATATTATATCGAGTTATATTGGCAATGATGATAGTATTATTGAGAGTTTTGGGCATGATTGTTGGATCTCGTTTTGAAGCCGGTAAGGAGATTATGGGTTCGCATATATGTGCAAGTTATGGTAATGGAGATGGAAGGGCTTGAACGTCAATACGTTCTCCCTGATCGAATATACCACTTATACATTTGTAATTATTAACTTCTCAAAAGTTCTTGTATTGTCCCTGATATTTCATTTTGCATCTTTTCAATAAATATGTATCACTCTTAATCTTTTCCAGCTCATAAGTCGCATACAGTTTGTCATTTACATTTTACAGTATCAGTCTTAATTTTTTTTTTAATAGAATGTCTTGGGCCTAATGGATTTTCTATTGTTTAGTAACTTATTTATATCGGACCAAATGCAAAGATAAGCCCATCAAGCTTCTCAAACTTCATTTTAAATTTAATATATAGTTTTTTATTCAACAAATGGTGACTTGAATTCACGACCTTATGACATAGATAGTAATGCTCTAAGTCTAACCGCTTGAGTGATTCCAATTCGTCATTTTAAAAGTATTCATTCAAATGCATCGTGCACTCATAATGCATTTTATACAATTTAATTGTTATGCTGAAATATACAATTTGTTTACACTAAACCGTGCAACTATTAATATGAAAAAATAGTTGCATGGTTCAATGTAAATAAATTGCATATTTATGTATAAAAAGTTGCATAATTTTAAAATGTACTATAAGTGCACGGTGCACCTGTATGCATATGTCACTCTTTGATATTTGAACTTTAGAGGATAGTTTTAGTTTTATTACAGCCACCATCTTTTTTTTTAACAGAGAAAAAAGATATCATATATCTATCAATGGAGTGCAAGGGGTACTACGATCCATCCTATACATCACAAAGAAACGTTACACACAATTGACAAGTAGTAACTCCTGACCCCAATCTGAGAAAAATTCATAAAACAACAATTTATTATCCTACAAATACGCCACAACATGCTACAAGAACCTACAACCAATTCGAAAATGAGAAAGAATTGGCTATGGAGAATCTAAAAGACAACCATGACCATAATCTAGCTAGCTTTTAATTGGTCATGATTTCCATTAGGAAAAGATAAAAAGAAATCTCAATTTGCACTAAAAATGTTAAAACGAGTTATGGCTTAATGGACTCACCAGTTTAATCTTAGAAATTGTAGGAATAGACTCGATATTGTCTCCATCTTCAATTCAACTGGTTTATTTTTAAATTTTGAATGTTCATTAACTTTTTATAATTTTTGTAAATTCTAGTTATTCGGGTGCTCGTAATCAACATCCTTTATTTTGGACAGAAAATTCCTACGAGACCAAAATTGGTGAAAGAAGAGGGATCAATTTCGTGAGATTATATACCCACAGGACTGAAAATGCAATTAGCTAACCCCATATTTATAAGATAGTGGCCCACGAGATGGCACAATTTGCATATATATTGTTCTTAATTAATATTGAGAGAATTTTGTTTCATCTAAAAGTCCTAACTTATAGGAGTGAGTCTCCTGTACACCAAGTGCGCACCGTGCACTCGGGTATAAGAGTGATCCATTAAGAAAATGAGACATTTTCATTAATGAAAATGAGGATCCACAATAAAATGGGCAGAGTCAAAGTGAGTGCACGGATCTAGAGTCTGTGCACCAAGTGTATATGAGACTTTGCCAACTTGTAGAGAGGGTTGAAAATAATCCATTTATTTAATTTACCTCAACAAATATGTCTTTACTTTTCTGTAATTAAAAAAAAAAGTACATTGCAGAAAATGGTGAAATAAAATTTATTGTTAAATATAAAATTTGTCATAGCTAAGATAACATTACGTTGATTTTAATTTTAATATCATTTGAGAAATATTTAGAGTAAAACTATTGAGATTTACAATTAAACATAACAGTTGGTTTATATATATATATAGGGGAGAGAGTTTGAATGACAAATTGTGTTATAACTTTGACCTCAGATAGATTTAGTCTGAACTTTTATTGTTATCGATTTAATTTTGATAATGTCCAATTTTAGTCCCAAATCGATCGAAACAACGTTGTTTTTCCGTTTTAATTTGGGGCTTTTTAATGGATGCTATCAGCTGGGTTGCCACATATATTTTTTATTTAATAGCTGAAATTTTAAGCATATAAAAAAAACTTCAAATTAAAACAGAATAGACAACAAAAATTAGTTACACACTTAAAAATACAAGTGGCAGTCCAGTCACAACATCCGTCAAAAAGCATCGGACTGAAATGGTAAAATTACGTTGTTCAGATCGATTTGGAACTAAAATTGGACATTGTCAAAGTTTTTAGGACTAAATCGAAGACCAAGAAATTTATGGGGTCGAAGTTATGAGACCATTTGTGATTCAAACTATATATATGTATTAAGAGACAGAAAATTGATAAGTTAATTAATTGGTGTTGCACGATCACATAAATAATTTTGCACTCTTTAAGACTTTTAATATAATGTGGACTCGAATGCTCTCTCCGTCACTATAAACAATTTTTGTTGGTTTCTTTCCTGATTAGCTAACCAGTAACGTAAGTGCATGGACGTGTTTATTTTCCCAAATTTTGTGGCTATTATTCCAAACATGGCCATTTTCATTATCCCAAAAATCAATGTAGGATGCATGTATTTAATCAACCCAAACCCTTCAAAAAAATACCATCAATAAATCAAAAACTCATAAGAAGGAGGGTTTGTTATCTAAATAAATATGAAGAGAGTTATATGTTTAATCACAGCTATACTAATAGTAGTGTTGAGTGTTTGTCGCAAAATTTTTCGAGTTTTAGGGAAGCCGTTGAGGAGGTCGTGGGGCCGATTGCAGCTACTATTCATGGAAACGGAGATGGAAGGGTTCGACTCGAAAAATGTTATCCCTGAACCGATTTACCAGTTGTACCGAAATTATTGAGTACCGAGTTGAATCTCAAATATATGTTTTAGTTTGCTTTATTTTACATGTTAGATTATTTTGGGTTAATTCTAGCTATATAGATATATGTATCCTTTTGATGTAATCTCAAATTTGGTTTTGAAACTTTTCAGTATAATGTTTAATTTTATCAATTGGTGCAATTCGATAAACAATTTGCATTTCCGTCACAACTTTGGATTCTATATCCATAAGCAGAATTGTGATCTGGAAATACAAATAGTTTATCGAATTATAACAATTGATAAAATCTTGTATTTTACTGAAAAGTTTCAAAGGACTTTGACTAAATTGAGATTTGATCAATGTGTCGTGTATTAGCATGAACTCATTTATGTATATAAGAAATTCGTGGTTGTATACTTTTAAAATATATCCAGAAAAATGGTATGTTTTAAGTTTCCTCTGGGCTGTTTCAAGAATTATGGAATAATGCTTTAAATTTAGATTAACAGTGGATTGAACTCAATCAACGCATGAATCCTTTGTGCTATAATTATAAATTAGTACGTCTTTATTAATCTATTTTATCCTTTGAGGAGAACTTCAGGAAGAGATCTTAATCAGTTAATCTAGTTGAAGTAAACAGTTGAAAAATGGAGCCCATTTTTTAAATAAAAGTGAAATTAAATTTCAAATTAAGCAAGAAATGAAAAAGGGAAAAGACATTGAAAAATTAAAGAACGTTTGTCTTGCATTGAAAAAGCTGAAATGAGATAGTGATTATTTAAGAAGGCATTCAAACGTAGCTTGTAAATAATTATGAGATTACATTCCTTCATTTTTTGGGGAAAATGCAAATTTTGATTGAATTTGACCTTCGAATTCCAAACTTATATATAAACTCGAATTACGTACATAAATGTCGAACCAATTTAGTGACGGATTCATAAGCTAACTTTTGCCTCGATGTTAATTTTCAGTTGGCATGTAACTGGTACAGCATGCATGTTTTTATCCTTTTTAAATGCTGCAACAAGTTAAATGGTGGGGTCTGAAAACTATTGCTACAAACATGAAATTTACCATAATTACAACTATCAAACTTTAACTCGTCAAAACCAGCAGCCCAAACCGGCAGGCCCATATAGACCGACCTTTAAATGGGCTAAAATTTTATTGACCCAATCCATCTCTTTAGCCAGGCCTGCCTTTCATGAGTCGGACGAACTTGTTCGACTCAAGCCCAAAAATTTTGTCGATTTTTTGGGGCCCAAAATTTTATAGGCAATATATATATATACAGTTTTGATATGGAGATCACGTGTGGTCACCTTATGGATCCCAATTGATGATTTGACTTTCCAACTCAACTTATTATCTAATTAAATAATTTAAATTAATTTTGAAAAAAACCCTACACCCTAAAATCTAAATCATGAACCGTAAACTATGACCCATTCAGGCCGGGTGAACCATGAACCACTCGGACAGAGTGAACCATAAACCACTCGGGTCGGATTTGGATTCATAATTTAATTTACTTAATTAAATAATTTAAATTAAATTTTGAAAAAAATATTGTTTTGCACTAATTAAATAGTTTAAATTAAATTACGGATCCAAACCCGACCTGAGTGGTTCATGATTCACTTTGTCCGAGTGGTTCATGGTTCATCCGGCCTAGCTAAATAATTTAGAATCGATTGTCCAGTATCAAAAGCTGAGTTGAGACTGCTTCAAATAATCAACTTTTAAGTGCTTAAAAAATCAATTGCAAACACTTTATAAGTGATTATTTTTAAAATAAAAGCGATTCTACTTACTAACTAGTAGTTGCCCCTAAATCAAATTTTGAGGGTGCAAAGGTCCCGAAAATAGACCGATTAAGGTGTAAACCAAGCATCGAACCACGACTTTAACACTTAAAACAACACAATTACGTTACAAATTTCGTGGTCATACTTCAAAATTCATCAAATTGTTCAATGGTTGGCCACATTTTAAATCTCCAAATTCTCCGCAATCCTTTTAGCAAGACAATAAGCAGTAGACTGAATAGTAATCATAGGATTAACCCCAATGGCACCCGGAAGAACACTCCCATCACAAACAAACACCCCCTTAGCCTCCCAGCTCTCCCCATTTCCATCAACTGCCCCTGCCTTCTCATCAACCCCCATCCTACAACTCCCCATCTGATGCGCCGAGCTGTAACTGCTCCACTTCTCCACCGCCGCCTTCGGCCCCTCCGCCACCCCCACCGTCGCCACAAACTCCTCGACCTCCTTCTCCCCCGAGCCGCCGCATATCAGCCGCTGTCCGTCGCTCCGGTGCGTCCCAACCTCCGCCGCCCCGGCCGCGATCAGGATCCGAATCGCTGCACGTAGTCCGATTTTCAGATTCGCCTCGTCTGTAGTGCTTAATTTGTAACTGATTCTTCCTTCGTTCATGATTTCCCCTTTTCCGGTGTCTCGAATCATCGAGAAGAGATGGCACGTTCGGGAGTATTTTACCATTCTGTCCTTCAGATCTGTGCCGGATTCCCATGGGCATAATGCCGCAAATGCCCCTGGCCCTAGGCTGGGGCTCTCGATAACCGCCCTCACGATTGAGGGATCTTCATCGTCGACGACTTTGTGTAATGAAGTTATTATCCCTCCTTCGTAGGATTTCCCGTCGGTTACTTCAGAAGGGGGGAAATACCCCCACGCCATTAGCACCGGATGGAGGTGCAGATTCCGCCCAATGTTTTTGTTCCTCAAACCGCTTCTTATCAGTAACGGAGGCGTTAAGAGGGACCCACACGCGGAGATTGTGACTCTCGCTTTGATTTGAATCCCTGATTTGATTTCTTCGTTGACGGATCTCGTTATCACGCCGTAACATTTCTTCGTCCTCCCGACGGGGCCGTTACCATTAGTGTTTTCTTCGATTAGAAGACGCTCTGCTTTTAAGCCGGAAACAATAACGGCGCCGTGGTTGACGGCGTCAACGAGCCATGTGGTGTCTGTGCCTTTCTTATCGCCTTTCCTACAGCCGTAGCAGCACGATCCGCAGTAGTGATTTTCGATGAGTTTCGTGGGACGGAATCCGCTTTTAATCCGAGATTTTGGCAGCCTTTTCTTAAGATCTGGTTCTGAAACCCCTCTTTCACGCACTTGTGCGTGACGCCGATTCTCTCGCACACTTTCTCCATAGCTTCCGTATAATCGGAGCTCGAGAATAGGGGGAGGTTTTCGCCGTTCGCCCACGCGTCGAGCACGTGATCGGGGGTTTTGATCGAGGCGGACCAGTTGATGGCGGATCCGCCGCCTACGGTGGATCCGGCGACGATCATTATTTTTCCGTCTAATGTCGAAAGTACCCCTCCCGATTCGTGGAGCTCACGCGCCGAGGGCCCTTCCAGGCCGGAGTAATCTTCGCGCGTGAAGTAGTTCCCCTTCTCGACGACGATGACTTTGATGCCGGATCGGGCGAGGACGGCGGCGGCGACGCCGCCGCCGCAGCCGGAGCCGATAACCACGGCGTCGCATTTGATTTTGTACTTGTTTTTTTGGGGGCAGTGTGTGGCTTTTAAGCCCTTGTTTGTGAGGGATTTTAGGAGGGTCGATTCGGTTTCGTTTATTGTTTCGATTATTCCCTTTTGCAGAGGCCTTTCTGTGGGTCCCGTTGATGGGGTTTCCGTGGTGTCCACGTGATAGTCTATGGCTTCCCATGCAGGGTTTTTTGAATCTTCTCCTACCTGTTCAAAAATGGAGGATGGGATTTAAGAGACTGTAATTTGAGTTCAACATATGTCGTAATTTGTAGAAAATTTGTATTCTAAATGAAAAATATAATATGATTGAAGATGGAAGTATTAAAATGATGGGAGGCATAGGCTTTCTATCAACGCAAAGTAGAGGTTGAACAAATTTTACACAAAAAATTTGATGTATTAGTCTTGACTTGCGATAATTGAAAAGTATAATTTATTATTATAGAAAAAATATTATTCGTAATAGTGAGGGTACAATTTATTATGACATCCTTATTAATAGCGATAAATAAAAGAAGAGTAAAAAATGTAAATATGAAATCATTTTTAAATTGAACAAATTTTATGGGAGACGTCCTACTCCCATATTAATATCCATTCTTGATTGGCGAAATAAAAATTCATATAGAATTATTACTTCAAATATCTTCACTTTAATATTCTATAAAACAGATACTGAATTAGCAGCTGCAGATGAGAACTGGTCTCCACACTATTGGGTTATCTGCATGAATTGAATAATAATTTACTGCCTAATCGTCAAAGTAGTAATTTAGCTACAACAATTATAAGTCACTGATCTATATAATAGGATATATGTGGCTTTCTTTCGCTTTGGAGAAATGTGTGACGAGCCAAGATAAATATATTTTAATAAGCGTTTTAAAACCACACGTTTACTTTTCTAGTCATAAGCCATAATTACTAAGCTAAGAAAAGTCTATTAATTTGAAGTCACCTTGCTATTTATGAAATGATATTTCTTTTAGCAAACATAATGCATGGAAAACGACATACTACGAAAAGTAAGTCTCGCAAAATAATTACCATTAAAAAATGGTGAATAAGTCTTAACACACACTAAAAATGGTGAAATTGAGGTGTATCGGGACTTACTCCCAATATTGAATATTATTATTAGCTACCAGTCAATATATCTAATTACAGGGACGGCGGAACCAGGAATTTGGATGATGGGGGCCAAATAATACAATTTAATTATAACAAGGTTTATATATGAATTTTTATAATTTATAACGTGCATTTAAGTGAGGTTTAATATATATAATTCAAATAACGAAACAACATATATATAACAATAATGAAAATTGCACATTATAAGGTAAAAGAGAACGAGATATCCCACGTCTAACCGACACTGCAAAAATAATAAAGGGTTGACTACGAAATATTTTAAAAAATAGAGGACTGTCTAGAAAATATTACAAAAAAAATAAAGGGTTGCCTATGAAATATTCCAAAAAATAGATGATTGCCTAGAAAATATTTTAATTTGCCTAAACATTTTTATTCATAAATAAATTTGCCTACGGAATGTAATTCGCAGGTAAATTTATTTTTAAGTTATTTTTAAGCCATAAATATAATTGTCTACAAAAATATAAGTTGCCTAGAAAATAATCTTTTATAGTTAATTAGTTTGTCTACGGAAATTAGGAATGTGTAAGTAGTTTCATGGTAGTTAATTTGTTTGCCTCTGAAATTATTTAGGTAACTTTTCATAGATTTTTCTAAAAATTGATAGTCAAATCCTAGACAATAATCACTTTTAAGGATCAAATTATTTTTATAGGAAATTTTCATAGGTATTTGAAAATTTTGGTAGGCAATTCTTTATTTTATTATAGTGCAAGAATCTGTAATAACATAAAACTTTGAATTATTCTCAAAACTATACATAGTTCCGTCCCTGTCTAATTATATAAACACAAAGTCTCATATCTATGATACTTGTTTATATATAGCATGATACGTATATCATTATATAAACTAGTATATATAATATTTAATATTATAATCTCAATTATTAAATATAATAATATTAATTAATAATTATAATGATATTAATTTGTAAAGGCTAATACAATTTTAAACTATGTCTCACGGAGACCTACTCTTGTACAAGATATTATATAATTCCGAATTGAACCACTTTTTTTCCCCTAAATGACGTTAAACAGACTGCTGATTTCCAGTTAATATGACCGAATCTTTTGCTACTTTGTTTCGTGATCTCAATCTCAAAAACTATTAAATTTTGTAAACAAAATAGTAAGTAGCTAGTACGTGATAATAATAGTGTAATTAAATGAAATTAAAATTAATTAACCTGAGTGAAGAAGACAAAAAGCACCAATATCTTGATGAACACAAAGGCAAGCCTGATAGGCGTAAGAAGCCAATGCTTCAACCATTTCTGCAGCACTTTCTCTCTCTTCTCCAAACATATTTCTGAGAATTTTTTCAAGTATGGCCATTCTTTTCCAACGCTGTAGGTCCCACACATGAACAGTGTCCCCACCCTTGTTGAAAGAATTTTCAATAAAAATCTGACCAATATTTTTGCTTCCAAGAAAGCCCTTTTTACCACAAGCTCAGCCACCTAAAAAATACAACAATCTTTAGTTAAACGCTATAATTAATTACTAAATTTTAAAGGGAAATTTCTATTTAAAAAATTTGTTTAATTAAATAAGTACCTCATCAGGAAGCGGATATTGGGAGGCGGAGGCTTGGAAAAACGAGTTGAGGGGCGACTGATCGTGTTCGTGTTTAGGATTATCGTGTGGTATTGGAGGTAACAAAACCTCTGAAATACTAGCTAGGGCTTGCATTTGAGAGGGAGAATAACCATGGCTGTATTTGGTTTCTCTTCTTCCACCCTTGAGCAATGGATGACATTTTCTACCCATGTTATTAAATATTAATTAGAGTTTTTTCTCTCTCTAATTAGGGATGGAGGAAAAGAAGTAGGACGACAAGGTTGGATTTATATAGGGTTGGAGAGAATAAAATAATTGATTAACATGTATGTATATTAATTATCTTTTATTAAATTATTTTTGAGAGATGTTGATACTAACCCCACCTCTGTAGCTCAAAAAAATAAAATAAAAGAAGAAGAATATAATGTTTGAAATTGCTCATGCCCATTTTTTATTGGGATATATATTATGTTAATATCTTGTTAGTTATTAATACTATTATTTTTAATGGTCAAAGAAGAATTTATTGTAAAAATAAAGTGGAGTACAGGGGTACCCTTTACAAAGTATAATTAAAAAATGATCTTGACTTCAAAACGTAAATGATGTTGGGTTATGGAGTCTGATCGACTGTTTTGGGGTCTTTTTTAACAGACTCGATCAGAATGGACCTTTAGAGTTTTGACCCAATTTCGCCTATAAATATATATCTGATTCATTGTATTTGTGATCACCGAAATATTAGTAAATCTCATGGCTTAATAGTGCCTCAGACGTAGTCATTCCTAACGAACTGGGTAACAAAATCTGTGTTATTTAATTTTGTTTTCTCTCAATTTCTCTATAATTACAGTTTAAATCCTAAGAAAAATTTTAAATATTGAAATAAGTTACAAAATGAAATCCTGATGCATGAAACTGCTCTCTTACTCGGGAGTTTTCCGCCATTTTAAGAAGAGTATGTTTGTTGCACGTTGATTTTTTGTCACGATCCAGGACTAGGTTTTAGCTTTGATTTCGTCAACGATCTTGCTCACTTCGAGTTTAGTATTCTAAAAAATATGCTCGTTTCTTGCCTTTCAAATCGACCAAATAGTGTCGATCCATGTAATTGCCGGAGTTTTGCCTCTTGAGGATGGCTCCAACAGTATGTTGTGCTAAAGAAAGTGAAAAAATGGACTTGAGTGAAGCACCAGTTTGTTAGTTATTTATAAGTGATATCAATTTATAAATATGATAATATCAATTTTATAGTATAAAAAAGTTTCACAGACGAACTTGTGTTTCTTAATTAGTTAGAATAGGAATCCTTTTTTGATAATTAAATTTCTCTAAAAAAGAATTAGAATTTAAAATATTATCGTTAGTTTTGACTCTTGTTTCACCTTCAATTAAATATATTGTGGCCTTCTGTTATCGCCAAAAATGGATTATTAAATTTGAAGTTTATTTTGTTTAATACAGTTTGTGTTCTTCGTTGAAAATTGAATTAATTAATTGTATTGTTTTGTTATCATTTGAATTAATATATATAGCTTCGGTATGTGTCACAATAATGTGTGGCAATATATATTTACAATTGACTTTTTAAAATGCCCACCCCTAATAATAGTGATAGCGTTTGTTAATAAAAGTGTAATAAAACAGTGTTTATCATTATTACTCCAAAGTTTTGATCGATTCAATCAAGATAAAAGAGTTTAGCCGTGCATGACGTCCATAAGCAAATGTAGAGTATACGAAACATGAAAATCAGAATTTACGGTGCTAATGAATAATTAATTTAGCAATTAGCAATGTCAAATTGTCTTGCTACTGTTTTTCCTAATGGAAGTAAAGTAAATTTCATTCAATCAATAGAAGTAGCCATCAACAGAAACAATACAATGGGAAACCAAAGTATTTAGCTACGTCAGATAACAGATTGCTTTGCTCTGGAAAGTGGGGGACCCAAGCAAGAAGTGGCTCACAATTATACACAATATAATCATAATTATAATCATAATAATATAATAACGATACCAATCAGAATTTAAAAATATGTTGATATTTAGCGTCGATAAAGTCTAGTATGAAAATATTCATAGATAAAAAAATCTTTAATTAATTTACAATCAAATTCTGTAATTGGTGAATATAAGACAAAAATGAATGATTCATGGTTCACTCGGTCCAAGTGGTTCATAGTTCACCTGACCCGAATAGGTCATAATTTAGGATTTATTATTTAATGTTTAGGGTGTAGATAATTGATTTAGGACAATTTTATAAATTTTTATACATGAAAATTTTCACACTGCACCTATCACATTAATAACAATGAAAAATCCAGTTGCCTGGCGTATATATCTACTAATTAATGCGATTGGATAGTGTAGCCTCTGTGTTTTCAACTAAGAATAGGCAACTAATTTGGACCATTTCACATATACATTGAACTTGAGGCCATTGAAGGAGCTAAGAAGATAGAAATTTGGCGTCATTCATTCATAGATCACAATTTTTTTTTTTAAACTTGTTAATAGTATGAAATTCAACGTATCATTACACTTATAAATTAATATTATTATTTTTATAAATTAGTACTTATAATATTTAATATTATGATCTCAATTTATACATATAATAACATCAATTAATGGGGTGTAATAATATAAATTTTTTTAGTGTTGCAGTTTCACTTACTCTTAGTATATACGAATTGGACCCTTATTTAAGTTTAGGGAAAAAAATATTTTGACCGTTGAGGTCACTGTTATTTCGGCTTCAACCATATTGGTTTTCAAGAATAAATAATAGTCTTGAAACTTTTAATTTCGACATTTCTAATTCGGTAATTATATAACAATATTTATATATATTCTAAGTCTTGTATGCATTCAGGTGTTCCGTGCGATCATACTATCATAGTAAACTTAAAAAACATGCAACTTATTATATTAAAAGATGCAATTTGTTTATATTGAGCAGTGCATTCATGTCAATTATGCACTCATAGTGCATTTTAAAAACATGCAGCTTGTTATACTAAAAGATGTAACTTGTTTATGCTAAAATAATTGCACAATTCAGTATAAATAAATTGCATCTTTCAATATAAAAAACTGTATGCTTCTAAAATGTATTATAAGTGCATGATGGACCTGAATGCATATGAGACCCACTTATATTTATAATTTCTTTCAAAATTTATAAATAAATGATATAGTCGTCTGATCAGATCTAATTATGTTGATAAAATTTAGCTTTAATTAATATATTCAGGATTTTCGTACACCAGTTCTAATTTTGTCAATTCTTAAAAAAAAAAGATTTTGTCATATATTAATAGGTAGTCAAAAACTTGTATGCAATATTGCATACTAGTATTATATGCAATTATAGTTTAAATTAATATTTTTTTTAAAAATTTACGGTCGAGACGAATCAAGTCGGATCAGGCCCAGGCTCAGCGCTTCTACTTTCTTCTTCCCCGCGATTCTAGATTTTTCTTTACTGGCAACATGAATCTGGTGCTTTCAAATTCTTCTACCTCGCGATTTAGGGTTCTTCTTCCTAGCAACTAACCAGATTTTACAGCGGTGCGTCTGCAGGTTTTTCCTTCTCTTCTCTCGTTCTCTTTTTTAAATTCTTCCATAATCCTCTTGTTTTTTTCAATTTTCTCATCCTTTGCAATTTACAGGTCCTTCCGTTCTTTTTCCTCACGATTTTGTGAAGCACTCTTTCAGATCCTTCTACACTCTTCTCACGTTGTTTTTTAAATCTGTAATTTTGGACTGATAATTTTTTTTTCGTGCTTGTACGGGTTTTTGTTCATGTACTAACACTCTTTTGTTCATAGGGTAACACTCTTTTGTTCATGTAGTAACACATGAAGTTGTTCTTTAAATCTGTGATTTTGGACTGAGGATTTTTCTTTCGCAGCTTCTACTTGTTTTGTTCATGTGGTAACACATTTTTCTTCATAGGGTAACACTTTCTATTAATGTAGTAACACATATTTTTTTAGTAATATCAGTGATGTAAAAGTCCCGACTAGTCTCCGCCTAGGCGGCGTCTAGGCGCTAGGTGGTCGTTGGCCGACCCGATTTTGTCTAGGCGCCGCCTAGGCGACCGAATCGGGAGCTAGACGGCTAAGTTGGGAGCTAGGTGTCCAACACTAAGCTATTATTTGATAGTGAAAGACTTTTTTCTTAAAATAAATTGATGGTAAGACAAATATTGATAATTTTCACTACACTAAAATTCCAAAACACAATTTTGTTTAGTTTTCATATGTTAAATTATTTTTTTTGTACTCTATAATAGATAATAGATATAAGAAAATGTGTTTCAATTGTTATCTAGATTTAGGTGGCTGTATAGTGAATTTATTAATTAATTTTGAAGTGTATTTTTGTTATAATATATTGATAAGTAGTAAATAAAACTCATTTAGATGGAAAAAAAAACGAACCGACTTGTCCCCGATTAGTCCCCGCCTAGACGGCCTAGGCGCTAGGCGATCCATATCCACCCGACTACCGATTTTCAACTTCTGCACCCTTGAGTAATATGTAACATTGTACACATGACGTTGTGATACTAAGTGAATACTCATGCATTACCATATGAACAATAATGTGTTACCTTATGAACATTTATGTGCTACGGTATGTTTTAATACATGTTACGTAAGATATGATGTTTTTTCAATATAACAATGTAGTAATACTTACTTATCTATTCAGTAACACATGGAGAATGATAATATATTTTTTTAAAATGATAATGTAATTTTTATTTCACGTAGTAACACATTTCGTTTCTATAAGTATCACATTTTTTTCATGTAGTAACACAAAAAAACTTGACAAAAAAAAATATTTTAAAAATTATGTGCTCAATAAGAATTAAACATGCGACCAAATACATTAACAACAGACCTAAACCACTACGTATTCGATAAAAATATCCCTCTAATAATATATATCTGTCCCGCCAACCCACGGCCCACAGCCCTAGCCCGCCCGCCCGCCACCTTTTTGACCCGCAAATTTTTAAATTATTTTTCTTAATTATAGTGTATTGCACATATGAATAGGATGCAATATTTTATAAGAGTCCTACTCTAATATGCAGTGTTGCAGAAGGCGGCCTAGGCGGCGCCTAGGCGCTGGGCGGCTGCCGGCAGCCTCGAGTTCTGCCAAATCCGCCTAGGCAGATTTCGATTTTATTTTTATTTTTAATTTAAAAAAAAATCAAAACCCAACTTAAATGTATATATTACCAAATCGGCGAATGTGAGAGAGAAAGAAAACAAAAAACCGTAGCCCTGCTCCGCCGCCGCCTGCGTCGCCCAAGCCTTTCGCCCGCGTTGGAGAAAGTAGAAAGAAGGGTGAAGAAAGATGGAGAAGATGTAGAGATTTAGTTGGTTTTGGAGAAAAAAGAATGCGTCTTCCCATTGATTTAGGAATCCGATGGAATGAACCTTTGATTTAGGGATTTGGTTGAATGAGGCTTTGTCTATTTGACCCACTAACAGCGTACTATATTTATTTCTATTACAAATATCTTAAATTATTTGTATTATTAATAATAATAATTTTTTTTAAAAAAAACTAAATTTCTATTTCTAGAAAAGGCCAGCTGCCAAGATTCACTTTGACGATTTCCGCCTTTCCGCACTTGGCTAATAGGTAATAGTTAATTGAAAATATATACTAGTTAGTCCCATATTTTTATGTTAGTCTAAAGAATTATCACAAAACCTTATTTTTAAGGTATTTTTACATATTTTTGTGATACTTTAAAAATTATAAAAAAAAATAAATTGTAGAATGAAGTGTCACATATTCACGTCCCATTTATAAAACAGTGTCATTTGAGAATTATTATGGGATCCACTGGAATAATCAATCTTATCAAGATCTAATTAGTAACCAGGTGGCTTAGCCCACTTGACCACTATGCTCCTCAATTGAGTGGGAAACTCAGGTTCGATTTCATTTGGAAACGAATTGGAGTATGGGAGTTATAAGGTGGCTTGGTGAATTTGTGGAGTGTTTTGGTATATGGTGTACTAATTACTAACAATTAACTTTGTCCGATCAAAAAAATAATAATCAAGATCTAATTAGTGCTTGGCCCCGGACTTTAATTTTCTTTTGATTTATAAATCATTAATATCATATCTGACTATTTTTTTCATAATTATATTATTACCAGTTTAATTTAAAAATATCATTTCTTTTGTAATTGTGGCTTTTAGGATTGGGAGAGGATCCTCCCCAGTTAACCGGGGGGTCCAATTGAATCTGGACCCTCTAGTTCACACACACCCACACGAGTATATGTGTGTATGTGTAAAATGGAGGTCAGATTCTTTAGGATTACACAAATACTCTTGTGAAATTGATTCATAGGATGAAATTAATATCATTAAACTTATAATTAAGCTGATATCGTTATTCTTATAAATTAAATAAATGTAATTTAATATTATAATTTTAATTTATAAATATAATAATATCAGTTGGTATGTGTAATTATATTAATTTTTAAATATAATGTTATAAATTTTATACTATCAACAAATTTCGCTAGAGATTTACTCTTTAGATTATACTATATGAAGTAGATAGATTAAATCGTCTGTGGTCTCTTCAAACTGTCTTGATAAGATATTCTTGAATATATTTAATATAATATTTAAACCTAGAGGGTTGGTCAAGTGTAGGCTTGAAACTTATGAATATACTTCTCCATAAATGTTAGGTTCGAAATTTCTTAGATGCGATCAACTTTTGAGATTGATTAATCCATACAGAGCATTGCTCTGATTTGAAGTTGGGACTGCACTAATGAGCGGTGGATTTTGATCCCCCAAATTAGTCGATCTTTCGCCGAATACCAAGTTATCAAACAAATTAATATATATTTTATTATTGTTTCTATCAAATGCGTAATTTCTTATTTCTTTTTATAAAAATACCGACTCTAATATTTTACTTGGAAAATAGCGGCACACTAGCTGTAAGTTGATCTTTATGAAATATTAATTTAATAGGAAAACTTAGGTGAAGGTTAGTGGCCAGTGGAGTTAGTCAAAATAATAATATTAAAATAAGCATACTAATTAATAGCTAATTAACTTAAAGCAACGGCTGACGAACACTCAATTTTGAGGGGCTGATTCCATTCAAAATATAGTTTGCATGCATTATTATAATATTACGTTTTTACTAATCCATGCTTATTAGGTACAAATTCAACCATGATATGTCGACTTTGCTAAAACAATAGTCAAATTCTAGGTTGCACTTGCATATTTAGTGTTTTTTTTAAAAAACACAAACTATTACATATTTAAGTACTTCTACCATCGAACACATGACACATCTTTTTGTCTCGTTATCAAACATAACCGCACTGTAACGACAACACCACCCCCACAAAAATACCTTTTCGTCTCCCTATCGATTGAAATTGTAACAGCGCACTGCAACGGTAACACCACCATCACAAGAGGAAGAATATCACCCCACCACAAGGAGACCATCACTAAAGAAAATAAATTTTTCTCTTCGTTTTCGAACCTAAAACCTCGAATTTTAAGTAGTGGAGCTCTACCTAATTAAGTTATCCACATTTGACTTTGCACTTGCATATATTACATAACACAGACAACGCGTGCAATTAATGTCTGCAAGAATACAATAATACGACTTTTTTAACATTAAATTCCATATCATTACTCTATTATAACGTCTTATAAATATAAAAAATTTACCACATCCACAAATACTGTTTTAAGTATCACAAAAATTTGAATGCAATATTGTATACAAGTGATATATGCAATTAGCCCAAATAGAAGATATATTTATTTTTCGATCAGACCCAAAGCCATTTCAGATCCGGCGCTGCCCGTTTTCTTCTTCCTCGCGATTCTAGGGTTCTTCTTTCTCGCGTTCTTCTTCATCGCGATTCCAGATTTTACCGTAGTGCGATTTTTTCTTCTCTTCTTTTGTTCTTCCTTTTCTTTTCTTTCTCTTCCTTATTCAAATTCTTTCATATTCTTCTCCATTTTTTCAGTTTTCTCATCCTAACAAATTTGCAGGTCCTTCCGTTCGTTTTCCTCTTGATTTTTTGGCGCAATTTTTTATATGCTTCTGCACTCTTTTCACGATGTTTCTGTAAATTTGTAATTTTGGACTGAAGTTTTTTTTCGCATTTGTACTGGTTTTTATTCATGCAGTAATACTATTTTGCTCATAAGGTAACAATCTTTTGTTCATGTAGTAACACATCAAATTGTTCTTTAAATCTATAATTTTGGACTGCAGATTTTTTTTCGCGCTTGTACTGGTTTTGTTCGTGTGGTAACACTCTTTTGTTCATAGGGTAACACTCTTTTGTTCATGTAGTAACACACAAAAATAACTTGGAAAAAAAAAATTGGACTGAGGATTTTTTTTCGCGCTTGTACTGGTTTTTGTTCATATAGTAACATTTTTTTGCTCATAGGGTAACACTCTTTTGTTCATGTAGTAACACATCAAATTGTTCTTTAAATCTGCAATTTTGGACTGAGGATTTCTTTTTCGCTTATCTTTGGTTTTGTTCATGTGGTAACACGTTTTTCTTCTTAGCGTAACACTTTTTGTTCATATAGTAACACACAAAAATAACTTGAAAAAAAATAAAAAATTATGTGCTTAATAAGAATTGAACCTGCGACCAAATACACTAAAAATATACCAAAACCATTATGCTACAACAATTTTTGATAAAAATATCCTTGCATGAAATGTAATAGTTAAATAGCCAAGTGATTCGCCTTATGACCAGCCTCCCGCAATCATTGACCCGCAAATTTTAGTCTTTTTTTTTAATTGTGTGGTATTGCACATAATACTAGTGTGCAATATTTCACACAAGACCTATTCTTTAAGTATTTACTACCAACTAAATTATAAGAATTTCAATTGTAATTTAATTTTTGGGATAAATTCTTTTTTGTCCTTTTTTTTGTAAATTAATGTTTATCCCACTAGATCACCCATAGATCACGCGATCCATGCACTATCCATGCACGACCCACGCGGGACCACCATGCGTGAATCTTTTAATAAGAGTAAACATGTCATAAAAGGGTTTTTATTAAGAGATAATAAAAAAGAGTTTGCACTATCAGATATGATATTTTTGTCAATTTTCTATTAATTTTTCTTATAATTTGTACGTTGAACCTAAATAATTTATTATAATCGAACATTTATTTGGAACGATTCCTTGTCTAATTCTAGGGTAATCTGTTAATCACGTCTAAGATGAACTAGAGTTAACACCATTTTTTTTTTATAAAAATATAAAATATGTATAAAATTATTATGTGCAAAAAAATTATCACTATTATGTATAAAAATTTCCGTTGTTTAAAAATATAAAATATTTTTTAAACAGTAAAAATTTTTATGCATAAAAATAATATTTTTTGTAAATAACAGTGATAGTTTTTATAAATAATAGTGATCCTAAAAAAACTGCGTTTATGGTGAACTCGAGTTTACAAAATTTTGTTCCTAATTCTTTCATCCTATAGCGCTGCATAATATTTTAATGTTGATTGCATATGAGCTACATCCTCAGAGAAAATATATGGAACGTCGAAAATCAATTTATATAATTCCAAAATTCAAACCCAAAATTTTTATTTTTAATCCTCATATGTGCGCACAAGACGGGGTTGTACACGTACAAATCTATGGTTCGGAAGCTCAAAATGAACCAATATTTACATTCTTACATTAATCCATCAATAATTATCCATGAACTTATTTTGTTAAAGTTACCTTTTATTAATATCATTATTGTTCTCATTATAATTCACTATTAAAAATTTCTCTCTTTTTTCATTTTTCTTTTGAATGTTTGAACCGAGTGTATCCCAAATGATTTACCTTGGTGACTGTTTATTATTTAAAAAAAAAAAAACCAAACACGTTCCAAAAATATTAACACGAGAGACACCGATCAGGAAGGCAGTCCACATAAATAGGATTCTCGTTCAAAACATATTAAAAAAATAAAGGGAAGGATTACAACAGACCCAAATGTATTTCAAAAGCCCAAAAGTAGAATGACTTAAAAAAAATTAAAAAAAATTAACCAATAAGTTCGGCTGACGAAATCGCTATAAGGCAGGCAGGCTTAAAGAAGCCCAAGAAAAGGCTTAGAAGAACCACTACTAAAATAATCAGCCCAATAGGCCCAAAAGGAAAGCGATAAGCCCACTAATAGCCCAAAAAAACGTGATTACAAACACAGAAATATTCAGCAACATAGCACATCAATTTCACCGGTGCACTATATAATATATTTTAAAATTATTTAACTTGTACAGTTTAATATAAACAAATTGTATGTACAGTACAATAAATTAAATTTTTCTTTAAAATATAATATAGAATAAACGGACCACCAATTAAAAGTAGATAGATGAAGTTTATACATGGCGCATATTTGGAAATGGAGTTCCCTAGAAAAAGAAAACGGAAAGCGAACAAGTGATTAATCAATCTTTAATACAGTAAAATTATATGGGCAAATAGAATTCCCTGGAAAAAGAAAACGAAAAGCGAACAAGCGACTAATCCATCTTTAATACAGTAAAAAATACTACACAATCATATTGTTGTGATTGAGAAAAATTATTACTATAAAACGATTATTTTTAAATAAAATTCTACATAAATTTTGTGTCTTGAAAATACATTTAATATAATACATATAATATAATATGTATGTAAATCTATTAGGCAAAAAGTGGAGAGAGATAATTCGAAGGATGATACTGCAGAAAATACAAAAAATATCATATCAATAAGCTTTAAATATGTTTGATAAGTTGATATCGTGTTGATTTAAAAAAGGTGTTTATGTGAAAAAAATATTACTTACACACAAGTTGAAGAATGTAGTGACAAATCATAAAATTAAGATGTTGCAATAATCAACCATAAACAAATATTTTAGGCGATGAATTTTTTTTTTATAAATAATGTCATATATTCCTATATAGAGGCATACACTCTTAAGATGAGATCAGAAAAAAAAATATAACTTATTACAATGTAAAATTTATTTCTAAATATAACTAAGTTCGAGTGAAAACATGATTTTTTATTAATTATATAAAGTTTATTCCTATATAAAATATTATAGAATATACAATAGGGGGTTCTGCTGTATCAAACCAGTGCTTTTGTAATCGGATCGACGATCAACCTGGACCAGTTATCGATTTGGCCGATCGGATCGACGGTCCAACTGTTAAAATGACTCCTATCATTTTTTTTAAATATTCCCTATTACAATTAAAAATAAAATAATTGTACATTTATAAAATTTAAATTTATAAACTTATAAGTTTCATATTGAAATAAACATAATGAAATCAAGACAACATAACATAATTTAAAATAAAAATAATAGACACAATAATTAAGTTTTCAATTAATTATAAAAAAATTGGTTCAAATAATTTTTTTGATTTTTGACCGATTTTTCCAATTTTGATCAATTATTCAATTCAATAGTAATTTCATGGAAGATTCTCCATTTAACCCATTTTTAAAAACACTATATCAAACAATTGAAATTCTTTGATTGCTTATTGTCGCAAACTACCAAAAACTTTTGAATTTTTTTTTTTATCAAAATAAGCGAAACCTATGTGATACTCTCTCTTTTTGATATTTCTATTTAGTACGAGCAAAATATAGTGTGAACAAGTTTTACGATGAAACTCGTTAAGGAGTGTGACTTATATTATTAAAATATGTGATTTTTTACTGTAAAGTGTGTGATTTTTTACTATAAAGAGTATTATTCATAAAATTAAAGGGTGTGATTTATATTATAGCAAAGAGTGTCGTAGTGATAATTGAAGGGTGTGACTTATATTAGGAAAGTGTAGGTTTTTTTTATCTTTCTATTTACTTTTACCTTTTTGTTGATGTGTGACTCAAAAAGAAGAGAAGCGAAACCTTATAACACGTGTATCATAGCCGTATAACGACAAGAGTTAAATTCACCCACCTGCCCTTGAATTTACTACTTCCATTATTTATCACAAATGTACAAAGTACAAACTACTCCATTGGAATCAACAACACATTTTCTTTTCAATTATAATTAATCTTCGTATCAAAACTTAAGAATTAAGCATAACAATATTTGGTTTTTGTCTCATCACTATAATTGCATATTCCTCATTTATCCAACATTCTGTATTATAAATATCAACAAATTAACACATGAGTCTTCCATCTTTCTCACCCAAAATCCCAACCCCTGATTTTTTTCAAATTTCTCAACTAACTCAACTATGTCTGATGACAACACTGAAACGTCGCCTTTTGCGGTTTTACCAGAGGATTGCGTAGCGAAAATCATCTCATTCACGTCCCCAAAAGATGCATGTACGGCCGCGGCGGTCTCTTTGGGATTCAAATCCGCCGCTGATTCCGACGCCGTTTGGGAGAGGTTTCTGCCGCCCGATTATAGAGAAATTGTGGCGGAATCGAGTTCGCCGGTGAATTTTTCTACCAAAAAGGAGCTCTACTTTTTGCTCTGTAACTCTCCCCTGCTTATTCATGGCGGAAAATTGGTATGTTGACACATGATTTTCTGAATTTTGTTGTTAATTTCAAATTGGGGACTGAGATACTGTTTTTGATTGTTGTGGACTTGTTTAATTCACGTTGGTAGATCAATTTTTATTTTCATGATTTTGGTTAAGGAAGATGGCCGGGGTGAATTGATCTGATGAATTTGTAATACATTTTCTTCGTTTTCCGGTCGAATTATGGATATTATACATAGCGTTAATTGGGAGGCGTAAGCCGTGCACTCATAGTCCATTTTAAAACTATACAGAAAGATACAACTTGTTTATATTGAAACGTGCAACTATTTTTTCATATTAATAGTTGACGGTTCAAATCAAAAAATTGCATCTTTTTGTATAACAAGTTGCACAACTCTAAAATGCACTATGAGTGCACGATGCACATGAGACCCCTGGGTTAATTGCACGAAACCCTTGTGGTTTGGTTTGACTTGGAAATGTTGGGCGAAATCTCCTTGTGATTAAGAAATTGAACGGTTTTATCCTTTTCTTCTATTTTCCATATCTCATTTTTCCAAATATTGAAGTTTTGATAATATAATTGAAGAACATAACTGGAAATCTAGAAAATTGATAAAATTGTTAACTAATAACTCATTTTCTAAGAAAAAGGAGAATTTGCTTTATTTAAGAAACTATAACTTTTTTTTTTTGCTTGCAAATTTTCAAATCACGAGGGGATTTCACGTAACATTTTGTGTAATTAACCCTATTATACATATCTGAAGTTCCCATACTGTGCTGTGATTTTCTGTCATACCATATACTTCTGAAAGGTGTTTGTTGAAATGCCGAACAGAGTTTGGCATTGAGTAGATCAACTGGAAAGAAGTGTTACCTGTTGTGCGCAAGAGAACTTCAAATAGCATGGATAGAAAATCCTATTCACTGGGAATTTACATCTTTACCAGAGTCGAGGTATATAACTTTGTTCATTACTCCTTCTCTCTGTTAAGAATCGTTGAAATACATGATAACTTGTAGGACTATGCATTTGGCATGTGCATTTATATTATAGTCTTGCTACCAAGTAAAAATCTTTGTCAAGAGTCATCGAGATACAACACATTCATAACTTGAGTAAATTTTGCGAAATTGATTCCGAATTTATTGGTAGTTCGATGATTTTAGACTCATACAAATCAATTTTTGCAATTAACTTCCATAACTTTTAAAGTACTGCAAATTTACTCCTATATTGACAACATTGCTGAATATTTGCACACACCACTTTGGTGAGCTGCTGGAATCTCGTGTAGCAACCGGATTAATGACTTGATGTTGCATACGTGGCGTAATGAGATGTCAGATGAGACCCTGACATGTTAATTATATAATTTATTTTTTTTTAAAAAAAAGTTGCATATTAATTATTATCATCCTAAAAATAGAAGAAGCTATAGAACCCTTTACCAAAAAATCCCTAATCACCATTTTAAAAACAGAGAGCTTCAAACCATAGTGATTTAAGATTTTTTGGCGGAGGGTTCTGACATTTTTTTGTTTTAGGATGATGAGTGGTTTGCTGTATTTTTTTCCCTAATTCAAATTATTATGTGGGAATCTCATTGAACCATGTAAGTGACGCCAAATCATTAGTCTGGTTGCCACATGGAATTTTGACAGCTAAATTTTATAAATTATGAGACAATTGATAAAATTGATTCGTATGAGAGTAAAATCGTCAACATCTAACATATATGGGACCAATTTTGCAATTTACTCCTCATAACTTTAAGTATTTTGCATTGCTAATGGTATATGTATACATTAGCAAATGATATGCCGCTAGTTGAGTTTCTTTTTGAATTGCTATACCATGACTGCCTACTTCATATTGTCTGGTATTTGCAGATTTGCTGAGGTTGCTGAGCTATTAAGTGTGTGTTGGCTCCATATATGCGGTGTATTCAAAGCCCGAATGCTATCACCAAACACGGCCTACGTAGCATATCTTGTCTTTAAGCTCGCAGAGGAAAACTATGGGCTCGAATGTTCATCAAATGCATCAGTTAAATCTGTTGGAGAAAACGGGCCCGTGTGGGAAGGCGAGTCCACCACTGTTCACATAGTCCCTCCAGCACAAAGACGTGTAATGAGACGAAGAAGATGGGTACTAGTTCCAGAGACAAACATTGAAGGTCGGGTTCCTCAGAGCAGAACAAATGGTTGGCTTGAAATCGAGTTGGGACAAGTTTTCATCGATGAAGGAGATGACTCTGATGTCCATGTTCAACTTTCTGAAACCTTACATCTTAATTGGAAAAGGGGGCTCCTTGTCGAGGGCATCGAGCTAAGGCCCAAGGAAGCTTTCTGATCATTTTTTCGTTCGGGTTGCAACTTTTATCTTCAGAGCAAGAATAGTATGAACTTATATTTATCTGAAAATTGATGATGATGGAGGAAGTATATACACTCCACAGTTTGTTTTTATTGTTTGTTGGATGATTTTAATTTATGCATTTTTTGATGGTTTTAAATGATTGTTTGTTTCTAATACATCCGGTTTTCTTGAATATGCTGTGTTCTATACTTTTGAAGAAGAGGCATAAAAGGGGTAGAAAGATGTGCAATACTGAATTTGTTTCATAATTACGGAAAATGAGCTTATAAATGGGCTCTCTTTTTTAAAGCGTGTTCTTAAATAATCAATAAAAATTTGTGTGAATTCGATTTTTTTAGGATCACTGTTCTGTATAAAAATTATTATTTTTATGTATAAAAATTATAATTGTTATGTTAAAAAATTATCAATGTTTAAAAATGTGTTTTGTACTTTTAGATAATAATTTTTTTTTACATAACAGTGATACATATCAAGTACAAATCTAGATTACATGATTGTTACTCTATATAATCTTACCACTTTAAAATGGCTAAATTTTATAGCACCAAATACATCATGTACTTTATAGACATTTTTAAAAATCATACTATTTGTTTTTGAATTGCACAATTTTAAAATATGCTATAAAATGTTGAATGTATCTGGGGCAGGAAATGCCCACTCCAACTACAATCAGTATTGTGAATGGTGCATCAGATATGTAAGAATCTAAGATGTACCTTGTTATAAATCTGATGCTTATTTATTTTATTTTTCATTTATAATTTTTTTTATGGCAAGAGAATCCACAGTCGCTATCTTAGATTTTTTTTTTATTGGTTTCAATTAATAATCGAGTAATCGAATTTACTATACTTTTTGAAGAAAATCTATTTTATTTTTATATTTTGGGCTCCATTCTTTGATGGACTCATATATTACAAGAGCTCGTGTTCCTTTATTCGCACTCCTACAATTAATTTATCCACCCACCAAATAAAAATTCTGTACTAATTAGTAACACACTTAGGATTCATTTGGATAGGAAAAATTTGAAATGAATGAATTTGAAAAATAACAAAGATAAAAATGTATAATGCATAATTGCATGCATTATATGATGTTGAAAGCTGAAACTGCACAATGCATAATTTGTTTATTTATTCAAACTCCATAATTTATTTAAAAATGAAGAAAATTCAAAGTTCAAACCGCATAATTAATGCAGGTTGAACCGTAGAAGGAACAATAAACAAGTGTACCAGTACATATTTAGACTCCATTAATACTATGATGGCTTAAAAGTGGATTTATCATTTATCCCATAGCTACCTGACTATTATATCACAGTTGTCTTTTTTCATGTAGGGTTTAATGTAACATTGCAGAAATAAACAGAAATTTATATGAACCTGACTTACATATTTGACATTCGTGAACTCTATTGATCCTATCTAATAATTACAAAATGAATCTCATGTATGAAACTTTATTAGACTCGTTTTATAAACAGAGAAAAAATTGAATAAAGTTCACGTGAATCAAGTTCATAAGTAACTCATATAAATTTATTCACTCTTACTATATATATATACACGATTTTATAATTTAATATTGAATTAATATCAACATATAAAACTCGTAGTAATTTACTAACGTTGACTACAAAGTACCAACTCATTTTCTGGACTCCCTATTATTAATAGATCCTACATCACAATAATTTCTATGAACGCAAGTTCACGTGAGACTATCCCCAAGTATTACCCCCTTTAAGCCCAAAATATTTGTCTTTAATTTTGCAGAGATTTTTTTTTGCCCAAAATATATTTGTCATTTTGCACTGGTCTCTACGAATATACTAATATTTTACCCTTCTACCCACTTGTGATATTTGCATTAAATGAAATGTGTATAATGACGACAAAAGTAAATAAAAAGGTAAGAATATCACTTTTAGTTTTTATTGATATTTAATGACTGTTTTAATTTGTGTGAAATATTTTTGAATATTAATTATTTTGGATCACGCGAAATATTATTTAGTATACTAACTGTGAAATTGTCACTATAAAGCATATGAACGGTCAGTAATTTTGAAAAAAAATACATAAAATTAATTTTTTTTAAATAGTGACACTCCGACCCAAATTGGCAGACCTTCGGTTTGGACATATGCATATTTATTGAATTACACCATATTTGACTGATATGATAGCATATTAATTAATTCTCACGGCAACCGTAGACCCATCTAGAAACAGAGAATTCAATTGTTGATGTAAAATTGCATAATCGAAGGTGTCCCATCTATATAAATTGATTGTGGGTTGTCACGGAAAAATGTAGATTTTGTGAGAGAAAAATCAATCACACTTATAACTAGAACACTGCAGTAATAAATTATGGTTTCTGTGGCGGCGGTGACAACTGCGGCGGCGATGTTGCCTAGAATAAAGTTAGGGGCGGAGGAGGGATTGGAGGTATCGAGAATCGGGCTGGGCTGTGTCGGAATGTCCGCAACTTATGGCCCCCCCAAGCCCGAAATTGAAATGATACGCCTAATTCACCGTACACGTACAAATCTATGGTTCGGAAGCTCAAAATGAACCAATATTTACATTCTTACATTAATCCATCAATAATTATCCATGAACTTATTTTGTTAAAGTTGCCTTTTATTAATATCATTATTGTTCTCATTATAATTCACTATTAAAAATTTCTCTCTTTTTTCATTTTTCTTTTGAATGTTTGAACCGAGTGTATCCCAAATGATTTACCTTGGTGACTGTTTATTATTTAAAAAAAAAAAAACCAAACACGTTCCAAAAATATTAACACGAGAGACACCGATCAGGAAGGCAGTCCACATAAATAGGATTCTCGTTCAAAACATATTAAAAAAATAAAGGGAAGGATTACAACAGACCCAAATGTATTTCAAAAGCCCAAAAGTAGAATGACTTAAAAAAAATTAAAAAAAATTAACCAATAAGTTCGGCTGACGAAATCGCTATAAGGCAGGCAGGCTTAAAGAAGCCCAAGAAAAGGCTTAGAAGAACCACTACTAAAATAATCAGCCCAATAGGCCCAAAAGGAAAGCGATAAGCCCACTAATAGCCCAAAAAAACGTGATTACAAACACGGAAATATTCAGCAACATAGCACATCAATTTCACCGGTGCACTATATAATATATTTTAAAATTATTTAACTTGTACAGTTTAATATAAACAAATTGTATGTACAGTACAATAAATTAAATTTTTCTTTAAAATATAATATAGAATAAACGGACCACCAATTAAAAGTAGATAGATGAAGTTTATACATGGCGCATATTTGGAAATGGAGTTCCCTAGAAAAAGAAAACGGAAAGCGAACAAGTGATTAATCAATCTTTAATACAGTAAAATTATATGGGCAAATAGAATTCCCTGGAAAAAGAAAACGAAAAGCGAACAAGCGACCAATCCATCTTTAATACAGTAAAAAATACTACACAATCATATTGTTGTGATTGAGAAAAATTATTACTATAAAACGATTATTTTTAAATAAAATTCTACATAAATTTTGTGTCTTGAAAATATATTTAATATAATACATATAATATAATATGTATGTAAATCTATTAGGCAAAAAGTAGAGAGAGATAATTCGAAGGATGATACTGCAGAAAATACAAAAAATATCATATCAATAAGCTTTAAATATGTTTGATAAGTTGATATCGTGTTGATTTAAAAAAGGTGTTTATGTGAAAAAAATATTACTTACACACAAGTTGAAGAATGTAGTGACAAATCATAAAATTAAGATGTTGCAATAATCAACCATAAACAAATATTTTAGGCGATGAATTTTTTTTATATAAATAATGTCATATATTCCTATATAGAGGCATACACTCTTAAGATGAGATCAGAAAAAAAATATAACTTATTACAATGTAAAATTTATTTCTAAATATAACTAAGTTCGAGTGAAAACATGATTTTTTATTAATTATATAAAGTTTATTCCTATATAAAATATTATAGAATATACAATAGGGGGTTCTGCTGTATCAAACCAGTGCTTTTGTAATCGGATCGACGATCAACCCGGACCAGGTATCGATTTGGCCGATCGGATCGACGGTCCAACTGTTAAAATGACTCCTATCATTTTTTTTTATATATTCCCTATTACAATTAAAAATTAAATAATTGTACATTTATAAAATTTAAATTTATAAACTTATAAGTTTCATATTGAAATAAACATAATGAAATCAAGACAACATAACATAATTTAAAATAAAAATAATAGACACAATAATTAAGTTTTAAATTAATTATAAAAAAATTGGTTCAAATATTTTTTTTGATTTTTGACCGATTTTTCCAATTTTGATCAATTATTCAATTCAATAGTAATTTCATGGAAGATTCTCCATTTAACCCATTTTTAAAAACACTATATCAAACAATTGAAATTCTTTGATTGCTTATTGTCGCAAACTACCAAAAACTTTTGATTTTTTTTTTTTATCAAAATAAGCGAAACCTATGTGATACTCTCTCTTTTTGATATTTCTATTTAGTACGAGCAAAATATAGTGTGAACAAGTTTTACGATGAAACTCGTTAAGGAGTGTGATTTATATTATTAAAATGTGTGACTTTTTATTGTAAAGTGTGTGATTTTTTACTATAAAGAGTATTATTCATAAAATTAAAGGGTGTGATTTATATTATAGCAAAGAGTGTCATAGTGATAATTGAAGGGTGTGACTTATATTAGTAAAGTGTAGGTTTTTTTTATCTTTCTATTTACTTTTACCTTTTTGTTGATGTGTGACTCAAAAAGAAGAGAAGCGAAACCTTATAACAATTAACACGTGTATCATAGCCGTATAACGACAAGAGTTAAATTCACCCACCTGCCCTTGAATTTACTACTTCCATTATTTATCACAAATGTACAAAGTACAAACTACTCCATTGGAATCAACAACACATTTTCTTTTCAATTATAATTAATCTTCGTATCAAAACTTAAGAATTAAGCATAACAATATTTGGTTTTTGTCTCATCACTATAATTGCATATTCCTCATTTATCCAACATTCTGTATTATAAATATCAACAAATTAACACATGAGTCTTCCATCTTTCTCACCCAAAATCCCAACCCCTGATTTTTTTCAAATTTCTCAACTAACTCAACTATGTCTGATGACAACACTGAAACGTCGCCTTTTGCGGTTTTACCAGAGGATTGCGTAGCGAAAATCATCTCATTCACGTCCCCAAAAGATGCATGTACGGCCGTGGCGGTCTCTTTGGGATTCAAATCCGCCGCTGATTCCGACGCCGTTTGGGAGAGGTTTCTGCCGCCCGATTATAGAGAAATTGTGGCGGAATCGAGTTCGCCGGTGAATTTTTCTACCAAAAAGGAGCTCTACTTTTTGCTCTGTAACTCTCCCCTGCTTATTCATGGCGGAAAATTGGTATGTTGACACATGATTTTCTGAATTTTGTTGTTAATTTCAAATTGGGGACTGAGATACTGTTTTTGATTGTTGTGGACTTGTTTAATTCACGTTGGTAGATCAATTTTTATTTTCATGATTTTGGTTAAGGAAGATGGCCGGGGTGAATTGATCTGATGAATTTGTAATACATTTTCTTCGTTTTCCGGTCGAATTATGGATATTATACATAGCGTTAATTGGGAGGTGTAAGCCGTGCACTCATAGTCCATTTTAGAACTATACAGAAAGATATAACTTGTTTATATTGAAACGTGCAACTATTTTTTCATATTAATAGTTGCACGGTTCAGTGTAAAAAAATTGCATCTTTTCTGTATAACAAGTTGCACAACTCTAAAATGCACTATGAGTGCACGATGCACATGACACCCCTGGGTTAATTGCACGAAACCCTTGTGGTTTGGTTTGACTTGGAAATGTTGGGCGAAATCTCTTTGTGATTAAGAAATTGAACGGTTTTATCCTTTTCTTCTATTTTCCATATCTCATTTTTCCAAATATTGAAGTTTTGATAATATAATTGAAGAACATAACTGGAAATCTAGAAAATTGATAAAATTGTTAACTAATAACTCATTTTCTAAGAAAAAGGAGAATTTGCTTTATTTAAGAAACTATAACTTTTTTTTTTTGCTTGCAAATTTTCAAATCACGAGGGGATTTCACGTAACATTTTGTGTAATTAACCCTATTATACATATCTGAAGTTCCCATACTGTGCTGTGATTTTCTGTCATACCATATACTTCTGAAAGGTGTTTGTTGAAATGCCGAACAGAGTTTGGCATTGAGTAGATCAACTGGAAAGAAGTGTTACCTGTTGTGCGCAAGAGAACTTCAAATAGCATGGATAGAAAATCCTATTCACTGGGAATTTACATCTTTACCAGAGTCGAGGTATATAACTTTGTTCATTACTCCTTCTCTCTGTTAAGAATCGTTGAAATACATGATAACTTGTAGGACTATGCATTTGGCATGTGCATTTATATTATAGTCTTGCTACCAAGTAAAAATCTTTGTCAAGAGTCATCGAGATACAACACATTCATAACTTGAGTAAATTTTGCGAAATTGATTCCGAATTTATTGGTAGTTCGATGATTTTAGACTCATACAAATCAATTTTTGCAATTAACTTCCATAACTTTTAAAGTACTGCAATTTTACTCCTATATTGACAACATTGCTGAATATTTGCACACACCACTTTGGTGAGCTGCTGGAATCTCGTGTAGCAACCGGATTAATGACTTGATGTTGCATACGTGGCGTAATGAGATGTCAGATGAGACCCTGACATGTTAATTATATAATTTAATTTTTTTTTAGAAAAAGTTGCATATTAATTATTATCATCCTAAAAATAGAAGAAGCTATAGAACCCTTTACCAAAAAATCCCTAATCACCATTTTAAAAACAGAGAGCTTCAAACCATAGTGATTTAAGATTTTTTGGCGGAGGGTTCTGACATTTTTTTGTTTTAGGATGATGAGTGGTTTGCTGTATTTTTTTCCCTAATTCAAATTATTATGTGGGAATCTCATTGAACCATGTAAGTGACGCCAAATCATTAGTCTGGTTGCCACATGGAATTTTGACAGCTAAATTTTATAAATTATGAGACAATTGATAAAATTGATTCGTATGAGAGTAAAATCGTCAACATCTAACATATATGGGACCAATTTTGCAATTTACTCCTCATAACTTTAAGTATTTTGCATTGCTAATGGTATATGTATACATTAGCAAATGATATGCCGCTAGTTGAGTTTCTTTTTGAATTGCTATACCATGACTGCCTACTTCATATTGTCTGGTATTTGCAGATTTGCTGAGGTTGCCGAGCTATTAAGTGTGTGTTGGCTCGATATATGCGGTGTATTCAAAGCCCGAATGCTATCACCAAACACGGCCTACGTAGCATATCTTGTCTTTAAGCTCGCAGAGGAAAACTATGGGCTCGAATGTTCATCAAATGCATCAGTTAAATCTGTTGGAGAAAACGGGCCCGTGTGGGAAGGCGAGTCCACCACTGTTCACATAGTCCCTCCAGCACAATGACGTGTAATGAGACGAAGAAGATGGGTACTAGTTCCAGAGACAAACATTGAAGGTCGGGTTCTTCAGAGCAGAACAAATGGTTGGCTTGAAATCGAGTTGGGACAAGTTTTCATCGATGAAGGAGATGACTCTGATGTCCATGTTCGACTTTCTGAAACCTTACATCTTAATTGCAAAAGGGGGCTCCTTGTCGAGGGCATCGAGCTAAGGCCCAAGGAAGCTTTCTGATCATTTTTTCGTTCGGGTTGCAACTTTTATCTTCAGAGCAAGAATAGTATGAACTTATATTTATCTGAAAATTGATGATGATGGAGGAAGTATATACACTCCACAGTTTGTTTTTATTGTTTGTTGGATGATTTTAATTTATGCATTTTTTGATGGTTTTAAATGATTGTTTGTTTCTAATACATCCGGTTTTCTTGAATATGCTGTGTTCTATACTTTTGAAGAAGAGGCATAAAAGGGGTAGAAAGATGTGCAATACTGAATTTGTTTCATAATTACGGAAAATGAGCTTATAAATGGGCTCTCTTTTTTTAAAGCGTGTTCTTAAATAATCAATAAACATTTGTGTGAATTCGATTTTTTTAGGATCACTGTTCTGTATAAAAATTACTATTTTTATGTATAAAAATTATAATTGTTATGTTAAAAAATTATCAATGTTTAAAAATGTGTTTTGTACTTTTAGATAATAATTTTTTTTTACATAACAGTGATACATATCAAGTACAAATCTAGATTACATGATTGTTACTCTATATAATCTTACCACTTTAAAATGGCTAAATTTTATAGCACCAAATACATCATGTACTTTATAGACATTTTTAAAAATCATACAATTTGTTTTTGAATTGCACAATTTTAAAATATGCTATAAAATGTTGAATGTATCTGGGGCAGGAAATGCCGACTCCATCTACAATCAGTATTGTGAATGGTGCATCAGATATGTAAGAATTTAAGATGTACCTTGTTATAAATCTGATGCTTATTTATTTTATTTTTCATTTATAATTTTTTTTATGGCAAGAGAATCCACAGTCGCTATCTTAGATTTTTTTTTTTATTGGTTTCAATTAATAATCGAGTAATCGAATTTACTATACTTTTTGAAGAAAATCTATTTTATTTTTATATTTTGGGCTCCATTCTTTGATGGACTCATATATTACAAGAGCTCGTGTTCCTTTATTCGCACTCCTACAATTAATTTATCCACCCACCAAATAAAAATTCTGTACTAATTAGTAACACACTTAGGATTCATTTGGATAGGAAAAATTTGAAATGAATGAATTTGAAAAATAACAAAGATAAAAATGTATAAATTTTAAATCACAATTGTCAAGAAATGAGAGAGAAGAGAAGACAGTGAAAGGGGAGAGAGAGGGAAGGTGCAGAGAGGAGAAGATTTCAAATGACTAGGTTTTGATGAGGATTTGAAATTTCTCCATTTTAAACTAGACTCCAAATCTAAGTATTTATAAATCCATTAAAGAGTGATAATTTGTGTGTGAAATCCATGCATTTCAAATCCATCCATCCAAATGGAACCTTACTCATTTAAAGTTCACCTCAAACTTCACCCATAATTTTTTATTTTTTTTTAATTCATGACGCTTATTTAGTTCGGTTTTAGATATTCCGACTTTTTATTTATATTTACCGAAATCAAATAAAAAAAAATAAAAAATCGATACAAATTACTATTTTTCGGTTCGATCGATTATTTTAGTTTCAACCGAATAGCTCTATCCCAAATTTCAATATACAATCTATTTTTTCCTTAAAAAAAATATACAATCTATTTTCGTGAAAAAGGAAAAATAAAACAGCTTGATTGAAAATATATGTCCAAATTATACCAATCGATGCAGCGGGTAAGTCAAAGTGTTAGTTCACTTTTGATTCTTGAAAAAGACTACTCCATATATAAAAAAAACTCAACATCCGCTTCAAATACTTATATCATGTTATAATTATATAGTAGTGTTTTGTGCAGGTGTTGAATTTCATAAGAAACCACCAATATATATATATATATTTAAATTATGATCCATTTCTTTTACCACCACACTGCCTTATTATTTTCCTCATCATCCCAGGACATATCCTCTGCATATCTAACCTCATGTGCAGCCCCAAAAGATATATTAATCAACTTCTATTTGAATAAATTTAAAATTCAAACTGCAAATTGCATGCATTATATGATGTTGAAAGCTGAAACTGCACAATGCATAATTTGTTTATTTATTCAAACTCCATAATTTATTTAAAAATGAAGAAAATTCAAAGTTCAAACCGCATAATTAATGCAGGTTGAACCGTAGAAGGAACAATAAACAAGTGTACCAGTACATATTTAGACTCCATTAATACTATGATGGCTTAAAAGTGGATTTATCATTTATCCCATAGCTACCTGACTATTATATCATAGTTGTCTTTTTTCATGTAGGGTTTAATGTAACATTGTAGAAATAAACAGAAATTTATATGAACCTGACTTACATATTTGACATTCGTGAACTCTGTTGATCATATCTAATAATTACAAAATGAATCTCATGTATGAAACTTTATTAGACTCGTTTTATAAACAGAGAAAAAATTGAATAAAGTTCACGTGAATCAAGTTCATAAGTAACTCATATAAATTTATTCACTCTTACTATATATATATACACGATTTTATAATTTAATATTGAATTAATATCAACATATAAAACTCGTAGTAATTTACTAACGTTGACTACAAAGTACCAACTCATTTTCTGGACTCCCTATTATTAATAGATCCTACATCACAATAATTTCTATGAACGCAAGTTCACGTGAGACTATCCCCTCAAAGTATTACCCCCTTTAAGCCCAAAATATTTGTCTTTAATTTTACAGAGATTTTTTTTTGCCCAAAATATATTTGTCATTTTGCACTAGTCTCTACGAATATACTAATATTTTACCCTTCTACCCACTTGTGATATTTGCATTAAATGAAATGTGTATAATGACGACAAAAGTAAATAAAAAGGTAAGAATATCACTTTTAGTTTTTATTGATATTTAATGACTGTTTTAATTTGTGTGAAATATTTTTGAATATTAATTATTTTGGATCACGCGAAATATTATTTAGTATACTAACTGTGAAATTGTCACTATAAAGCATATGAACGGTCAGTAATTTTGAAAAAAAATACATAAAATTAATTTTTTTTAAATAGTGACACTCCGACCCAAATTGGCAGACCTTCGGTTTGGACATATGCATATTTATTGAATTACACCATATTTGACTGATATGATAGCATATTAATTAATTCTCACGGCAACCGTAGACCCATCTAGAAACAGAGAATTCAATTGTTGATGTAAAATTGCATAATCGAAGGTGTCCCATCTATATAAATTGATTGTGGGTTGTCACGGAAAAATGTAGATTTTGTGAGAGAAAAATCAATCACACTTATAATTAGAACACTGCAGTAATAAATTATGGTTTCTGTGGCGGCGGTGACAACTGCGGCGGCGATGTTGCCTAGAATAAAGTTAGGGGCGGAGGAGGGATTGGAGGTATCGAGAATCGGGCTGGGCTGTGTCGGAATGTCCGCAACTTATGGGCCCCCCAAGCCCGAAATTGAAATGATACGCCTAATTCACCATGCTGTGGATTCGGGTGTCACTTTTTTCGATACCTCCGATTCTTATGGGCCTCACACTAACGAGACCCTGCTCGGTCATGTAAGTTGCGAATTTTAATGAAATTTATTTATAATATGAATTTTATATTAATATATTTATATTATTATTTTATTTATATATATATATATATTAAATGTTATTAATATTTATTTTAAATAATAATAATAATATTAATTTATAAATATAATAATATCAATTTTATATTACGAATCAACTTCGGAGTTCGTGTCATTTAATTACTTCTGTCTACCAAATTTATGATCAATTTGGGAAGTAAACTAAACTCCCTTTGAAATACTACCACTACTTGTTTCTCCCCATTCGGGCATTCCCGTCCCGAATCGTCAATTCCACTCCCTGCTTTTCTTTATTACTTTTTTATTTAATTTAAAATAAATATAATTAAATTACACTACTATTTGAAATAAAAATAGATAAGCGTTAAAATTTAAAACAATACTCCCTCATATTTAAAACATAAAATGTTTTGATCGCCTTTTGTACGTTTATTAATAAAGAAAAAATATATCAAAATTAACCCTATTTAATGATAAATTATTTTTAATGATATGATTTCATATTTAAAACATAAGATAAGATGTTTTGATCGTCTTTTGTATGTTTATTAATAAAAAAAAATTATATAAAAATTAACCTTATTTAATGATAAATTATCTTTAATGATATGATATAGAGGTAAATAAGAAAGTAAAGAAAGAATATTAAATAAGGGCAGTAGTATATGAAAATAAAACCTAAAATATCAAATAAAAAGTAAATAATGCAATAAATTAAAATATTTTATATTTTGAATAGAAAGGAGTAATATATACACACTATTAAATTAAATAATATAATAAATTATTATACATATCCGCCAACGAGAATGAACTCTAGAGACCACATGCATCGATCTTTATAGGGAGTGAGATCTGAGATTCCAGCGGCCTGACCAAAGTAAAGAAGTCAACGCTGCACTGGTACAAGAAAATGGTGTATTATCTTCGATTATTTTTAATTTTTTTAAATATATATATATGAAATTTTTAATAAAAATAATTTCGTTCTTAAATAGCAAGATTTGTCTAATTGTATAAACTATTTTAAAACTATAAATATAATTATTTAGAAAATTATTTGTGTAGGTAAGTTAGTCTACGAAATTAACAAATGTGTAGGTAGATTGTTCGTAGGTAATTTGTTTGCCTAGAATTATTTGTGTAAGTATTTATTTTTTAAATATTATTATAAAAAACAGTAGACAAATCGTTGACAATCCTCACTTTTTAAATACCAAATTATTTTTGTAGGAAAATTTTGTAGTCATTTGAAATTTTCGTAGACAATTCTTCATTTTCTTGTAGTGCAACCTTAAAATTAATTAATTTAATATATAATTTAAAAAAATTCTTATAACTAATTCTAATTCTACTTCAAACACCCCATTTAAAAATTCAAACTTTTAGAGATATGTTAAATTAATTCTTTTATATTATTTTTCCTAACATTGCCTCGTTTGTGGGCTGAATTTTCTTATTCTATTATTGAGAAAAGACACATCAAGTGAACAATTTAATATGAGCGAAGTTACTTTCAACGCAAATCGAATCAAGAATGTGTGCATGAGCCTTTAGACTCTGATACCATTGAAAAATTCAAAACTTATAAATCTCTTGGGTAATTCTTGGTGGGCAGATTATGCCCTGTGCATAAAAAGTTATTTTAGACTTGGTAAACTTGATTGAGGGCAGATTCTTGAATGAGCTTAATTGAGGGCAAAGACTTTTTAATGATTCTTCCCTGGGCAGATCTGCCCATTGAGCACCTCCCAAATCTCTTATATCAAACGTCTCAATTACCAAACTGTTCAACTTTAGACCAAGGGTAAGTTTTATATTTTGTACTACCTTATTAAATAATTGAGAGTCGATCGACACTTCTCAAATATTTTATATCACATCATTCTCCATCTCAAACACAATATGATCATCAATCTTAATTTTTTTATTCAGGAGTTCAAACACTTACATATTTTCCAGGGTTGTTGATTTAATTTCCCCTAGCATGCACCTTAATTTTATCACCTCATTATGTCTTTGCATGTGAGCAGAAGCATGTCAAGGCACACATAGGATGAATCTAAAGTTGTTATTATTAGAGAACTATAACAAAAGAATCAGTTTCTCATCTCTCTAAAAGTTCGAACTTTTAAATGAAAATGAATTCTTTCAGTTATCAAGCATATATATAGATTGATCTGAATGTTAAATTGGTTAATGCAACTTGATTTAGGCGTTGAGAGGAATGATGCCAAAAGTGCAAATAGCTACCAAGTTTGGTGTGCGTTTGAATGGTGATAAAATAGAGGTTCGAGGTGACCCAAAGTATGCGAGAAATGCATGTGAGGCAAGCTTGAAGCGTCTCCACACTGATTGCATTCATCTTTATTATATTCATCGCATTGACACACGAGTGCCAATTGAAGTCACGGTTATATTTTTTCCCTCAACTTTTATTTTTCTTTAAAAATTGTATAAGACTGTCTTATAGGTAGACACCGAGAATTTATCTACACTTGATTTTGGAGTAAAATTATAGCCGCAAATTGGAAAAAGTAAAATTCAAACTCTTTTTTACCCTACTCACTCTTGATAATTTTTTTTTCTTTTCATTTTATGACATATTTACCCTTATTAAAAAAATCACACATGGATCGCATTGTCGCGCGTAGATCGCGCATAGGTAGCACGACCTATACGTGACCTAGTGAGATGAATAGACATTAATGTATTAAGGGTAAAAATATCATATATAAAAGGGCTATTAATTTTTTTTTTTAATTAAGGGTAGGGCAATTTTGTATATTTTCTACCCAAACTTTTAGAGTAATTACAAGATTATTATTCATTGTACTCCCAAATTCCTAATTCTGAATTCGCCACTGTGTAAAGACGACGTGATATCCTTGGTTGTTTTTGCTATACTTAATTTTGATGTAGTATCAGTTTCACAAAAACAAGCAAGTGTATCACGCTTTGTATATGAGCAGTCTCATGCAAAACTTACTCTTTGTTTTTTTTATTCTTGATTACATCATTAGAGCTCTTTGCTAATCTCAATTGTCTCTTTTGTACTTAAGATGGGAGAGCTAAAGAAATTGGTGGAAGAAGGGAAAATAAAACACATAGGTCTATCAGAAGCGTCGGCTTCAACAATCAGAAGGGCTCATGCTGTTCATCCAATCACCGCTGTTCAGTTAGAATGGTCCTTGTGGTCCAGAGATTCCGAGATTGAAATCATTCCGACTTGCAGGTTAATTACAATCTGTTTCTTCATTCATCCACTTGAAATACACAAACTCTCGTGTAAAACTTGTTCATAGTATGGAACTGATACCATTACACTTATAAATTGATACCACTACTTTTATAAACTAATACCTATAACATTTAATACTATGATCTTAGTTTATAAGTGTAATTGTATCGATTGACAAGTGTAATGATATTGGTTTATAAATATAATGACGTTTTCATACTATGAACAAGTTTTACCGGAGACTTATTCCTTGAAGTATATATATGATACAATATTTTTGTCACTAATATGTTATTTAATTTGTATAGAGAGCTTGGTATTGGAATAGTACCGTACAGTCCTCTTGGACGTGGCTTTCTTGCAGCAGGTCCTACCTTCATTCAGAATTTGTCCCAGACCGACCTACGCAAGGTTGACAAAATACTTATTTATTTTTTAATGAGTGGGTCTCATGTGCTTCCGGGTGCACCGTGCACTTATAGTGCATTTTAGAAACGTGCAACTAAATAACTATTCCAAACAGAAGCATGCAATTATGTTCATATATTAACAGTTGCACTTTTTGTGTAAATAAATCGTACTTTTCAACATAAAAAGTTGCACGCTTCTAAAATACAACATGAGTGCACGGTGCACCTGAGTGCATACAAGACCTAGCCATTTTTAATTTATTGTTTTTTCCTTTCATTCATTTTGTGAGGATTCATAGTTCAGAAATACTAAAATGCACCGTCTCCTGCGTTTCCATGCGAGAAGTTGTTTAGGAGGAAATTAAACGGGGAAGAGAAGGGGGAGAAATGAAAAGATAATATTAAGAAAACAGAGGGTGACACGGGTCGAGGGAATTAGTGGACACGTAGTGGGGCACTTACCTGATACCGGCTGTAAACTGGCCAAATTAGTGGCACTCCCTCTTTTAATAGATATTTTCACGAATCGAAAATTGTCTTGCAATTTTTAATTTATCGACATTTAGTCTGCTAATTGACCGTAGGAGATGAAACATTCGGTCTACCTATTCGACTCTGCCACGCGAACAAATCAAGCGCTGCCAGGGTCAACCGAATCTTTCACCTCCTACACCGGTTGCTAGACTAAAATATAGAGCAAAGTTACCGGGCTATTTTCAACTCGTTAAAGTTGATATAACTGAAATCGAAATAAGGGCAGGACTCAGAAAACGAATTTTCTGGAGTATTATTATGTTTTGATCACTTCATATTATTAGGGAATAAATTAGTCAATTTATCAAATGTGTATTTCCAATGAATTCTTTGTATATTTATAGGGCAAGTATTGTACACATAATTCATTCATTGGAAATACAAATCCTATTACATATGGATCATTCACAAGGCCCATTTTCTTGATAACCAAGAAATGTGTTCATTTTATCCATATCTCTATTGAATTGTGGCAGAGGTTCCCAAGATTCAAGGCGGAAAATCTTGAGCAGAACAAGAAAATATACGAGCAAATCTGCGAAATGGGTGCAAGAAAGGGGCACACCCCTGCTCAACTGGCGTTGGCGTGGATTGTTTCGCAGGGAGACGACGTGTGCCCTATACCCGGTACCACCAAAATCGACAACCTACACCAAAACATGGGAGCACTTTTAATGGAACTCACACCACAAGAGAAGGCACAACTGGAGTCTTATGCTTTTCCTGATATGGTTAAGGGGGACAGGCACGTGTTCATGTCGAATACTTGGATGAATTCGGACACACCTCAACTCTCAAACTGGAAACTAGGGGATTTCTAGTTTCATATTTAAAACTCATGTCATATATATACTCCCTGTTCAATTTGGATTTTCCTTTAAGATATGTATGAATTATGATGATGATCATCTAATATATTCTGCATGAGTTCATGTTGTGATATACTAATTATTAAGCTTAACATATGCAAATCTTCTACTACTCATAGTTTTTCGACATGTGAAAAAAACTCATGTGAACCAAATTCACGTGAGACCTACCCCTCTTTCACTCGATTTTATAATCTTGTTATTGAATTTATATCAGCATTTGACACATACATTAATTAATTACCTTTTTTCGAACAATAAAATAAATAATATAAACGAGTTGAAAATCAACCAACACTTAAAAGACAACAAGAAGCTGGAATGAACTCCCACGTAAAATCCCTAACAAGACTATTCTTAGCATAATAAGCTATTTCATGTGCAACACTCGTACATTATTAACGTTGACTACAAACTCAATTATAGCAACACTCGTACATTATTAGTGTTGACATAAACTCATTTTTGGACTCTATTTATTAGTAATTTCGATGTATGCACATTAATTGAAGTACATCATAGTTTTTTTTTTTTGGGAGATAGTACAGGATTAGACTAATATATGTATTTCACGAAAGTAAATTATTTTACAGCCGCCGTAGACCGATCGAGAAACAGAGAATTCAATAACTGAAGCACAATTGCTTAATAATGGAAGGTAATGGAGATTTATTTCTCCTCATTCCTATTGCCCCTTTATATTTTTTATGGGGATTGGAGCACAAAATGTGTTGGAAATTTAGGGGTATGATTACTGTTAGGAAAATTAGATAAACGAATTAATTTCATACATCTTAACAAGTTTGAATTTTTAGATGAGATGAAATTCTTTCAATTACCAATCCTGTAATGTTGTGGAAGAATAATTAATAACCAAAACAACTCCACTCATATTAAATTATATATTTGATGTGTCTCCTCCTAATAATGAAGTAAAAAAATTCAGCCCACGGTGAGGGGAAGTGTTACGAAAATGAAATAAATAAATTAATTTCACACCTCTTTACAAGTTTGAACTTTTAAATGAGATGTAATTCTTTTAATTACCAATCCTGTAATGCAGTGGAAAAATAATTAATATTCTGTTGAATTTCACGTACGAACTGTAATCTTCGTAATCATAACATAGTCACAAGATTTTTTTTTCACGAATCATTTCTTATTTCCAAAATATAATTAAGTGCCATTTTGAGTATATCTATAATCTATATAATGTGTTTAATTTTCTGATTAAGAGTTCACTTTGTGATATTCAGCTTGAGCCGGCTCTGATATTTTTTTAGCCTGGGAGGAACAAAAGAATCGGGGACCCCTTTGAAAAAAAAAAAGCGACCTACAAAATATATGCAAAATGATGAATGCAAGTATAAAAATAAATGATGAGTTCTTCTAGAATATTTAAGATGAAAATTCATCAATAATATTTTCATAGCTAATTTGTTCAAACTTATTTTTTTTCAATGCACAAAATTGTTAATTCATTCAACTTTTGCATTCGACATATATAGTTTATCACGAGTACGTTTATAAAAAAAAATTAATTTAAAGATATTTATTTCTATAAATCCACAGTAACATGAATTGTCAATATAAAATTCAGTATGCAATCAAGGTATTAGGATAACAAACTAATGTACAAATTTAATAATTTCAAAGGCTGCATTTTCTTATTTGCTGATAGAGTCACTTGTAATATTTTTAGTTAAAAAAATAAATTAATTGAATTAATATCTAAAGTGTTGCCATGCATAAATTAATTGAAATTATCATCAAAATAAGTTATTTGAATCAACAACGTTTAAAATTTTGTAAAAAATTATAAATTGAGATTAAAATAAGATTTTTCATTTTTCACAAGTAAATCAATTTTCAGTTTAAAGGAATTTTTTTTACCATTTGAATTTTTACATAACCGTAATTCATTAATAGAACTTATAGATAGAAATAAAATTTTAAAAAATAAATCTTTATTTTGAGAATATATATATGTATAAAACCCAAATTACTTCCCTTCTGGCTTATCCATTTCAATGTGAAAAAATATATAAATAAAGCAGATCTCTTGTGCATTAGGTGCACAGCGCAACTCGTGCACTTTTGATAAATACAACTTATTTTCCTGATACACTAATTTACACCGAAACATTTAAATTGTTCATTATAAAATATGTTGAACGTTTCAATGTAAATAAATTTAAACATTTCAAGAAAACAAATTGTAAAATTGAATATGCATTTGGATTGGAAAGCACACCGTATGTATACACAACTTTGTCATATATTTTGTCATATAAATAATATTTTACTTTTATTTGCTTTCAAAATGAAGTGTACGTGTCTTGTGCAGCACCTCTAATATCTTCTCCATCTTTTTAGACAAATAGAAGTCAATTCGAAAATGTGACTAGTAATCTAGTATAAAGGGGGGAATAAAGATAGTAAGGGGTGGAGGTTCCTGGAAATTAATTAGAAAGTAAGAGGAAAATAAAACAAGGAAAAAAGAATAGTAAAACGGCAAGTTTCTCGTGAACATCTGCAATAAATAGAAGGTGGATTAGATTTGGGAATTAGATTTTGTGAGAGAAGATCAAACTTACTATAATTAGAAGAGTGCAGTAAACAAATGGCCTTTGCGGCGGCGATGTTTCCGAGGATAAAGCTAGGGGGCCCGGAGGGATTGGAGGTGTCGAGAATCGGGCTGGGCTGTGTCGGAATGTCGGGGATGTACGACCCGCCAAAGCCCGAACCAGAAATGATCCGCCTCATTCATAACGCAGTCGATTCAGGTGTTACTTTTTTCGATACCTCCGATTTTTATGGGCCCCACACTGTCGAGACCCTCTTCGGCCATGTAAGTTACCGCTTTCCTAGATGATAACCTTTTTTTTTTGATACTTTTATTATACATTTATTCCATTTTAAGTTTAAGTACGCAAAATTTTCCGTAAAACTTGTTCTTAGTATAAAACTGCTGTCATTATTTACTTGAGATATACGATGAATCTAAATTAAGTTGTGTGAGTATTAGTTGAGTGTAGTGAATTCTTATCTTGACCCTCCGTGGATTGTAAATTACACTGATCGAACCACGTAATTCGGTGATCTTCCTGTTTTTGCATTTAGTTTCGTTCAAATCACAGTTCTTCACAACTAATACTGTTTAGTCTTTTAACTGATACTTTAGAGAGTTAGAACTAATACTAGTGCTGTAGATTTAACAAGTTGGGTATCATGCAAGTTTTTATCTTATATATACTCTCCGATTGTTAGGCGTTTAAAGGAATGAGGGAAAAAGTGGAGATAGCTACCAAATTTGGTGTGCGTAAGAAAGGTGGTGGAGTAGAGATTCGAGGTGACCCGGAGTATGTGAGAGATGCATGCGAGGCCAGCTTGAAGCGTCTCAACACTGATTGCATTCATCTCTATTATATTAATCGCATTGACATTCGACTGCCTATTGAAATCACGGTTATATTTTTATCCCAAACTTTTATTTTTGAAAAATAGAAGAATTTTTTTTAGTCCTAATTGACCCTTATTTCGATTTCAGTCCTGTCGATTTTTACGAATCGAAATTAGTTCTGTAACTTTCAATGTTTCGACATTTTAGTCCGGTAAGGTGAAATATCTTGTTGATCAATCAAACTTTGTCACGTGGACAAAGCACACCCTGCCACGTTAGTGTCAACTGAATGTTTCACCTCCTATAATTGATTATCGGACTAAAATGTCGAAAAATTAAAAATTGTCGGACTATTTTCAAATAGTGAAAATCGACAGAACTAAAACTAAAATATGAGCAATTTACCGTATTAAGAAAAATTAGTCCCCCCTTTATTTTGTTTTTAATTCTTGATTGCTTCATTAGAGATCTTTGCTAATCTCATGATACTTTAATATTAAGATGGGAGAGCTAAAGAAACTGGTGGAAGAAGGGAAAATCAAACACATAGGTCTATCAGAAGCGTCGGCTTCGACGATCAGAAGGGCTCATGCTGTTCATCCAATCACCGCTGTTCAGATAGAATGGTCCTTGTGGACCAGAGATTCGGAAAACGAAATTATCCCTACTTGCAGGTATCAATCTGTTAATTTCTTCATTTGTGAAATAATATGATGGAACAATTTTCTTATTAATATTATATATATTGTTTGCAGAGAGCTTGGGATTGGAATTGTACCATATGGTCCCCTTGGACGAGGCTTTCTTGCAGCAGGTCCCACCTTCATTCAGAATTTGTCAAAGACCGACCTACGCAAGGTACATTCTATGGGCCCGTTTGGTTAAACTTATTTTAAATATTTTATAACCAAATAACATCTTATAAGTTGTTTTGAGAATTTATAAAATAAAATTTTAAGTAGTCTATAGATCGTCGGGAATGATATAGAGTCCACCGGTGACACTGTATTTGTGCCCACCGCCTACGTGGTGATCTACGTGTCAATGCCACATAATAATTTTTAACTTTTTCCTTCTATCGTCATATATATTTCATAGACTTTTTTAAATTTTGATTAAATCATTTCAAAATTATACCACAATTTAATATTTTTTCCAAATTAATAAAGCATATGAAATCTTTGATAATTTAAGAAAAAATAATTTTTTTTGAGCTCAAGAAAATATTTATTAAAATATAATTTAATATAAAAAAATTATTGTTTTTGAGCTCAAGATGCTCCGGCCGGGATAGGACTGGGCCGGCTGGTGATGGTGGGATAGAGTATAGATTATAAGATTTTAATGAAATAAGTTTAGAAATAAATTTTAAAGAGCTTATTTTATTTTAAGATCTTATAAGATGTTAAACATCTTATTTTACCAAACAATGTAGAGAGCTTATAAATTTCTAGGCAACCTATAAGCAGTTTATAAAAAATCACAAAAAAACCATTTTCAAGAAAAGGTACATGAAATGTAATTTTTCTCTGTGACGGAATTTACCAAGATTCAAGGCAAACAATGTTGAGCAGAACAAGAAAATATACGAAAAAATGTGTGAAATGGGAGCAAGAAAGGGGCACACCCCTGCCCAACTTGCATTAGCCTGGATTCTTTCGCAAGGAGACGATGTGTGCCCTATACCCGGAACCACCAAAATCGAGAACCTACATAACAACATGGGAGCACTATTCGTGGAACTGACGCCACAAGAGAAGACCGAACTGGAGTTTTACGCTACCGAGGATGTGGTTAAGGGGGACAGGCACTACACGCCGTATACTTGGATGAATTCGGAGACACCTCAACTATCAAATTGGAAAGCAGGGGAGCTTTAGTTTAATTTCCATCAGGGGGATCTTTCATATTTAAAATTGTCATAAACTCCTAATTATTGAATAACTGGACTTTACATAGGATGTATATGATGATCTTATGTGTACTGCATGAGTTCTCATATAAAACTTAACATATGCAATAATGCAAATCTTATACCAATAGTTTCATTCTTGAAATATAAATCTTGAGTCTTGCGCCCAGAAGGAAAGTCGCATTTATAGTGTTATATATATATATATATATATTAAGACCCATAACTTTGGGAATGAGATCACTTATTCCATAATTGATGTTCCATTTTGTATTTTATAATATAGATGGATGACTCGTGGAATAATAAAAAATATCCAAAGAATCACCATACCCTAAGTCCATGTGTTAAACATACAGAAGGGTGAAACACCAATGAAATACGAAAAGTGGAACAAGGAATCGAACCGCATAACTTTGGGGATTGTGTTTTAAGAACAATAATTTTAGTGATTTGAAAATGTAGCAGGTCACTATGTTTTAAAATATACAAATGTAGAACAATATGTTTTAAATCTTTAAATGTAGGACAAATATATATATATTCAGGCCAATCGGGCTGAAATATCACGTTAGTTACACAATTGTCCTATATTTATAGAGTTCTAAACAGACTATTGTGAATGTAGGACAATATATTTTCAAAATCTGTAGATTTAGGAAATAAATCTTGCAATTAATATGACATTTCAGCCCAAATTCGGCTTAATTTGACTCAATTGTCCTACTTTTACAGATTTTAAAACATATTGTCCTACATTGACAAACCCATAAAATTATTGTCCTTAAAACACCATTTCCCTTAACTTACTGGCCTAAAAAAAGGGTATTCCCTATATATAAAGACACACACACTCAAGGAAGCCACAAGGGAACTTAATGAGTGGATCCAAAAAATGAATTTGGAAGAAATTGTAGTAATAAAAGAGATGTATTAATCTGTATATATGAAACGAGTGGGGCGTTGTGTCAGGGCATTTATATGACCATAACTTCCAATAGGACCATAAATGTAAATAAAAATTCTTTTGGGAGGAGAGCATTAGGACCATTTTAATCCCATAAGACTAAAAGTGCATTAACCTCTAAAACATATAATGTAAAGTAACAATGTTTTTGGCAACATTATGCTTAAAAATGACTACAATAGGTAAAGTACACCCTTTTATATATAGCATTACATAATAGTTAACTTCATTGTACAATTGATCTGTCTCCTTACACATTGTTTCATTGTTTTGGCAAGATCAAACTAGGATACATATTCCACTCAATTGATTAGTTGCATAACTTGAAGAGTGGTAGCTTGGTGGTTCCATCATTACATTTTTCAAAGTAGAATGTCTCATAGTCTTTATAAGTTGTTTCCTTGTAAATAGCACTTTCTTCCTCTGTCAATAACTCCTTTATAGGTCCATACAACCTTTCAGGAGAATGCGGTTTTATGAAATTAGCAACGGAAATCCTCGTCCCCATCTTCTTCGACAGTACTCTATGTTTGACACTCTTAAACTTGTCATTCGTTATCAGCTGCACAAAATTAGCTATTTGATCCAATGAGATAGAGAGTTTTTTTTTTTTTAAGAACCGTAACTATCGCGATAGCAACAAAATGATGATATGCTTACGAGCTGACAACTGTTGGTCCTCAACTTTAAAATTTTGCTATAATTTTAGGCCAATTCAGGATTAACTATAACATGTGTTCGGCCCAGAAATTGTTTGAAATTGCGATGGATAGTAAAACGACCAAAAAAATTATATTCGTGGTACTATAGGAGTTAATATCAAGTTTCATCCTCTAATTTAGACCGTGCCCAATTATAGTCATGCATGTTTTTTCATTTTCAATTTTCTTCTTTGAGTGTCAATTTTGATCTATTTAGACCAAAACTGAAAAAAATAAACATAAATGACTAAAATAAATTGGACACAGAAAATGACAAAAATGACACAAAAAGGAGTTGAAAAGGAATTGAAAACATACAGGACCAAAAATGACACAAAAAGGAATTGTTGATAATCGGCTGAAATGTGGGTGGAAGGCAGAATCTCGAGTGACATTGGCATTTTAGTCGGACTTGGGGTGCTTAAGACCAATTTTGGCCTGAATGTGCGAAAATTAAAATTTATGGGTCGCCTTAATTTGTCAACCCGAAAACATATAATTCTACAATTGCTACCCCATAATTATGGTCTTAAAAAAACTATTTCCAAGGGGGAGAGAAAGAAAGAGAGGGACTTGCCTGTATAAAATCCCCCACATTTATGATAAGGCCTCCTTTTATTGGAGGAACATCAACCCACTGATTCTGGTGAAGTACTTGTAGGCCACCAATTTGGTCCTGCAATAGTATTGTAAGCAACCCGAAATCCACGTGGCTTCTGATGCCGAAAGTCTGTTCTGGTTCCGGACATGGCGGATAATAATGGCCAACGAAGAGATTCGACTCAATACAGCCGATGTCTTTGAGGTAACTGGGATTGAGACCCAATGCCTCAGATAGCAACTCATACACAGTATGTCCTACTTTCATCACATGTTCACAGTATTTAAACATGATTTCTCTGCGTGAAAAAACCTTCTTGTGTAATTCCTTACATGAGGATTCCAAACAAGGGTGTGTCTATTACCACCCACCAAATTTATATACACATTCACATGTTTCCAACATTTTTAGCTATTAGGCCGTCAGCGTGGGAATAATGACCGACATTGAGAAATATTTTTTTTCAGGAGCAAATTCGGGCTTAATTTAGCCTTAAATTGCTATTTTGAAAAGTTATGGGCTTAGTTTTGCTATCTTAAAAAGTTACGGACCTAATTTTTCTACTTTTAAAAGTTATCCTACTTTTACCAGTCCAAAAACCTTACAGCCCTACTTTTGCCACCCCTTTAAAGTTATAGTCCTGAAAAAATATATTTCCCGACCGACATTAGCCAAAAAAGGTTAATGTTTTACTTTTGTCAAACCGATAACTTATTATATATCTTTGAATTGTCACTGGTTAGGAAATTAATAATATAAATGATAATTCTACACCTCTCGAACTTTTAGATGAGATGAAATTCTTTCATAATATCAGAGTCTTTGGCTCACACCCAGATCCTGCATTCATTCTCTGTTGAAACCAACTCCACTCATAATAAATTATGCACTTGATGAACCTCTTCCAAATGATGATGGCGAGTGAGAGAGAGTGTTAAAGAAATAATATAAGTGAATCAATTTCACGTCTCTGTACAAGTTCGGACTTTTAGATGTGACAAAATTCTTACACCACCCCAAAAATTATGGGCCTACAAAAATATTTTCTCCACTTTTGGTGCCTATGCTCGAAAATGGTCATTTTTAGTGTATTTAATTGTAAAAATGGTCCCACAAGAATTTATTTTTGCACTATATATTGAGAATATATTATTGGTTAAAAAATGACCAATTTTGTAATGACCTTATGTATCTGGGGCCCTTCCGAGAATACCGGATTCTGCCTACACAAGCAAACTGTGGATAAAATTCTGAAATGATGTTTTCTATTAGTCCATTTTTCTCTCTCTTCGTCTTTCAGAAAAAAAAGGCTAGATGTTGGCCATGTAAAGAGCAGATGTTGTTAATATATTGAAACAATTCACAAGATCATAAAAATATGCCAGAAAATCATAATACAATTACTTCCAAAAGGAGCAATTTTCACATTTTAATAATATCACTATCATTTAAATATATACAAAACTATTGCAAAACGTGTCTGTTGCGAATTAGTCAAGTTTGGTAAAGTGCAGCAATATGTATACTTAATATGAAAATTTGAAAATTCAGGCTGATAAAGTGCAATAAATAGCATTCTTCATATGGAAAAGTGAAATTTTGACTTCACCCCTGTAGACTTTTATGAATTGAAAATATTTTTGTAATTTTCAATTGTTCGACATTTCAGTTTCGATACTCTGTAGTAGGAGATGAAACATATGGTGATGTTGACATGACAAAATATGATTTGCCAGTCAGATATTTCATATGCTAAGTCCCATTACGACAGTAAAATGTCAAAAAATTGAAAGTCATGGGACTAAAACCGAAAATTATAACATACAGGACTAAAAAGAGAAGATTCCGAAAAATTTTACTCCAATTCGAAGGCGATTTACCTGCATATGTCGGGCAGCTGTTTCGGATCAGGTCGATTCAGAGCCATCAAACAAGTGATGGTATCCCTCCACATTGCTCCTGATGTTTTATAAAGATCAAAATTGCTGTTAAACTGAAAAACTCTCGTCGGATCGCGACTATAATACTTCTTCTTCTCCTCCGTTTCTTGCTCGTGAAACCTACGGACGCCTTCAATCACTTCATCCATCACACTGAGTGGCAACTCGTGGTTGATAATCTGAAAGAATCCCCATTCTTCACATGCCTTTTTAGCTCGCCTTACTATATCAGTTCGTGTAGTTGCACTTTGTAGGCCTTGTAGATCTATAACAGGAAAGCAGACATTAGATCTGCTATCGAACGAGTAAAGTTCAGGCTTATCGTTTTCGTTGACAAATATACGAGGAATCTTGGTAACGTGGGCGTCGACGAGTCCTTTAACGCCAGATTTTGAATCGTCGAAAGCTTTCAGTTCACTTTGTCGATCATATTCTTGAATCTTGGTTGCTTGAGTTTCCATTTTTTGCCCAGTAATTTTGTCCTGTTTCTTGAGTGAGTTTATTGTTCTTTTACAAAACAAATAATAGTTATACTTTACAAAGAGCACATGATTTATGTATATTTAAAAAGAATGCCATGTCAGCAATCCATCATACACCACAAAATAAAAGGCAGAATGCAGAAGGACCACAGATAGTGCATCCAGCTAATGAATAGCTTGTCTCTTAGTTAGAGCTAATTAGCATTTGACACCTGTTACTGTTAGCTTCTATGTTGTTATTGGCATTGTTATATGTAGGCAGCAAACCACTTACCTTTTATTGTTAAAAAAAGAAGAAAAAGAGGGATTAGTACCACAAAATAAAAGGCAGAATGCAGAAGGACCACAGATAGTGCATCCAGCTAATGAATAGCTTGTCTCTTAGTTAGAGCTAATTAGCATTTGACACCTGTTACTGTTAGCTTCTATGTTGTTATTGGCATTGTTATATGTAGGCAGCAAACCACTTACCTTTTATTGTTAAAAAAAAAAGAAGAAAAAAGAGGATTAGTACCACAAAATAAAGGCAGAATGCAGAAGGACCACAGATAGTGCATCCAGCTAATGAATAGCTTGTCTCTTAGTTAGAGCTAATTAGCATTTGACACCTGTTACTGTTAGCTTCTATGTTGTTATTGGCATTGTTATATGTAGGCAGCAAACCACTTACCTTTTATTGTTAAAAAAAAAAAAGAAAAAAAGAGGGATTAGTACCACAAAATAAAAGGCAGAATGCAGAAGGACCACAGATAGTGCATCCAGCTAATGAATAGCTTGTCTCTTAGTTAGAGCTAATTAGCATTTGACACCTGTTACTGTTAGCTTCTATGTTGTTATTGGCATTGTTATATGTAGGCAGCAAACCACTTACCTTTTATTGTTAAAAAAGAAGAAAAAAGAGGGATTAGTACCACAAAATAAAAGGCAGAATGCAGAAGGACCACAGATAGTGCATCCAGCTAATGAATAGCTTGTCTCTTAGTTAGAGCTAATTAGCATTTGACACCTGTTACTGTTAGCTTCTATGTTGTTATTGGCATTGTTATATGTAGGCAGCAAACCACTTACCTTTTATTGTTAAAAAAAAAAAAAAAGAGGATTAGTACCACAAAATAAAAGGCAGAATGCAGAAGGACCACAGATAGTGCATCCAGCTAATGAATAGCTTGTCTCTTAGTTAGAGCTAATTAGCATTTGACACCTGTTACTGTTAGCTTCTATGTTGTTATTGGCATTGTTATATGTAGGCAGCAAACCACTTACCTTTTATTGTTAAAAAAAGAAGAAAAAGAGGGATTAGTACCACAAAATAAAAGGCAGAATGCAGAAGGACCACAGATAGTGCATCCAGCTAATGAATAGCTTGTCTCTTAGTTAGAGCTAATTAGCATTTGACACCTGTTACTGTTAGCTTCTATGTTGTTATTGGCATTGTTATATGTAGGCAGCAAACCACTTACCTTTTATTGTTAAAAAAAGAAGAAAAAGAGGGATTAGTGATCACGTAATATATTTCCAAACTAGTGTCCCATTGTCACAGCTGTTGATTTTTTTTTTTTTGAGGTTGCTTTAAACTGTTAATTAAGATTTTAGTTATAAAAATGATTTAAATTTAAGCAAATATTGTCATGTATAAATATTTGGGTTAATATCAATTTATAACACTAAATCCTTTTTCCACCTCCTTGCAACATGTACAATATTTTTATGGAATTGCAAGTTGTGCTATATGAAATTGGCCGATATTGCAACCAAACTCTATTTCTGTGGTATTTTTCAGCCAATTTGTTTGGCACGTGTGACCAAAGAATACCAAAAATATTGAATTTAGATTGTAATCAATCAATTTTGAATAATAAAGATTGCAATCGGATAAAAAAAATATGCAGATGCCAAATTGAAAAGATCTATACGATTAGATTGCAAATTGATATTAAACCCAACTATTGTAAATGTGATAATTGCTCGAGATTCGTGTTTATTTTGCTTAATTTAATACGATTGCATCCATTATTTAAGCAGAAAACATGCCTGTTATTTATTGAGTTCAATTGAAGAAATGAATCAGGGGTCCGGTTATCCACACCCCCAAAATTAGTAAATACACCCCCACAAATCATGTACTACCCATAATGCCCTTTTCAAAAAATAAAACTGAGGTTGTGCTTGGATGTACCCCTATTTTTTCATTTTTCACTTTTATGAGAATTTTTTCTTATTGAATGAATAGTTATAAAAAATGAGAGTGTGATTGGATGTGAAAAAAAATGTAATGATTATAGTTGATGTGATATGTTTGTTGAAAATAAAAGTGTGATTGGATGTGAATTTTTATTTTTATTTTTATTTTGAATAGTTGGTGTGATAAAACTTTATTTATACTATTATTTTAATTATTTTTTTATTTAAATTTAACTGTACATGTTAAAATTGTGTGGGTTATTCTCTTTATTATTTTTAAAAAATATATATAAATGGGATATCCTCTTTATTATTTTTCGAAAAAAATATAAAAATAATATAATTATTATTCTCCTTTTGATTTACATGAGACGGTTTCACGGTGAAACGAGATCTAATTTGGGCATGATGTTTTAACACTTTTAAATGGATGAATGTTGTTTTGTGTTAATTATAACTCAGTCTCAACTCTCATGTATGAGACTATATCATACGAGTTTTTGTCTTTTATAATAGTCATAAAACAATTTTATCTATATCACTTAAACATCTTAATATTACACATTACGCCATTAATTTATTCAAACTAAAGTCAACTATTTTCTTCATTAATTTATACAAATATTATTACGTTACCATTTAATCCCTATCAAAAAGTAATTTTATCTTTTTTAATAATAATAAACAATTTTTATATGAGTGCACGGTGCACCTGAATGCACATGAGATTCACTCTTATTATTATCTCTTTGTTCTAAATTTTCTATTTTCAATATCTTTTATTATGTTTGTAAACTGTTAAAAAAAAATCGTCAAAATAGTTTACAAAATTTATCATAATAAGAAAGTGTCAGTGGGCTTAATGATGGTTAATTTTGAATTTTTATATTATAATTTATATTAAATATTTAAACATAGCAATTTTCGAAATATTTAAAACATTGCAATCCACTGACACAATTTCTGTCAAAGTCAGGCCTTTGTCTAGAGAGGAAAGAAGTTCAATACTTTTCAAGAATTTCTGTTCAAATTTAGACTAACAGTACATAGATAATAATGTAGATTTTAGTGAAAAGTAAATAAAGTTGAGAGTTTTTTTTCAAAAAACAAGATTTGAAAGAAAAAATGGAAATATTTTTGACATCGGAATCTTCTCCCCTTCTTTCCCCTTTTTTTTTTTCTTCGGCCTCCATCCCCTGTTTCTTCAATGGTCAGCCATCAGCCTCCGCCGCCGACCTCTGCCTTCCGCTGCTGCCAATTAGCAAAAGCCAACCAACACCAACAACATTTAATTGAGAGAGAAAAGTGAAATCTCACAACAGTAGTAACAATTCCAGATCTCAAGTAAAATTGAAGCTTGTCTTCATCCTCTTTCATTCTTTTCACCCTCATTGAAATCATTGCTAATTTCAATTTTTTATTCCTGAAAATATGATGATTTTTCCATATAATTTTGAACGAAAATTGATAATTTTTTATAATATCGGGAGGGTACAAATTAAGATAGAGATAAATCGTGGTGAACGGCGGCGGCGGATGGCGGGCGGCGGCGGGCAGCGCGGTACTGTGGTGGCAAATGCGACTGGCAGTTCAGAACTAGGGCTATGAGGGTATTATAGGATTTTTCAACATTTTTTCTATCGAGGGAGTGTATTTATTAATGTTGGGGGTGTGGATAACCGGACCCATGAATCAGAAGTGGATTAAGAACGAGAGCGAAAACGGAGAAGAGAAAAATGAGACCAGAAAAAGAAATGGGCTCAACTGTAAATCAAAATGGCAGCCCGTTACACAATTATTTCGGCCCATTAATTAAAAGGAAATGGCAAGCCCAATTGCAAAAGTGTGATTAATGGAATTGGGAACAAACATATTATTAATCTCCCAACATATTTCAGTTACAAGTTCACCCCTAATGTGAAATTCTTCCACGATATCAAAGCTAAAAGGCCATTACAAAAAAGTTGACCATTAACGATAATAATTCTATTATTAAAACTTCTAGCTAAGAGTCTTTGGTAGCAAGGACCCTCAAATCCCTTTATAGTGCGGACAGTATCGGGACCCTTTTTAAAGCCTTTTTATTAACTAGAGCTTTTATAGCACCTGTTAATGTCCTTGTTAAATAGTGTTCTTTTTATAGTGTGAAAAGTTATGGGATGAAATTGATCTAAGATCCCTTCACCTAAAGTTTCTTGGTTGAACATCTTATTGCTGATTAGCTTGTGGATTTGATTGAGTAGGAAATCATAAAGCTAAACAATTGCATGATTAGCTTGTGGATTTGATTCTGAAATATATAATGAACCAAACTAAGCACAAAAAATAATCTTCTGTCAAATCTGAGGTCACATCATCAAACCAGTTACTTACAAGGCTGGATTAAATTTTAGTATCTTTAGAAAATATATAAATATATCACATAACAACTACATATAATAACCAAACATAGCAATAACACAATGTTGATTAAAACAAATCATGTCTTATTCCTCGTGAATATATTTCAATTAATCTTCTTTGGCAAGTGCAGTGGTGGAATGCTCTGTTCATGCCTGAAGAAGTTCTCCGGATCAACTAGGGTTTTCACACGAGCAAGGCGGTGGAAATTGCTCTTGGAATATTTGAAGCCCCAAATGCTTGCTTGTGCGTAACTCGTCTCTCCTTTATTATTATTCACTCCAACTTCTCTTGGGGACTTTGAGACATAAGGAGTCAGGTAATTATAAACCCTCCTAGCCTAACTTACGTAGTTATCCGAATTTTGAGCATTGTCTTTTTGCCAATTTACTAAAACACCCATAATGTACAAGTTACCTGTCCTGTGAGGAAACTTAATGGCGGATTCTGGAATTTCCGCCATCCTTCCTCCGTAAGGATTCATGAAGACCGCAGTAGCCTCCCCTTCAGGTTCGTAGAAAAGTCTCATTAACCCATCCAAACCGGATCTGGGAATGGGTTTCTTAATATAATCTGATTTTGCTTTGGTGTATGAAGCAACGTAAACACTTCTGTTCAGCAAAAGCTCAGGTGATTCTATGGGTAAACCGTCAATATAAAGGACGGATTGGATCCATGTCATTTCCATGAAGTCGTCTTTTACCAACTGCAACTCCGGAAAACTTTTTTGCATCAATGGAATCAATCTATCGACTCCGCCAAGAAAAAGTGAAAAGAAAGAAGCAGCGATAATTGACTCGTTTCTTTTCACGAGTATTCCGATGAATAAATCTCGGTTGAATTTAGGAGCGATGTATTGCCAGCGGTGGATGAGATGAGTTGCATTTTGTTCCCAAGTCCTTAGGATTCTGAAAACAGCGACTTTTTCTGAAACATCAACTAATTGTACCTTCCAGGCAGTTATTACGCCGAAACTGGCACCTCCACCACCCCTAATGGCCCAGAAGAGATCTTTCCCCGTTAATTTTCTATTAAAAATTCTGCCCTTAACATCGATTATTCTAGGAAGTTCTCGTGCTCATCCGTCCAATCTCTCGGCGAGTATGAAAATATGAGAAAAAGAATGAATATAAATGAAGAAATAGAAGGAATTATAATGATTTGGAGAGACTTAATTTGGTGGTTGTGAGGCATACATTATGTTTCTATTTATAATATGGGTATCTAAGGACAAAGCGAGGAAGGGTACGGGGTACTGGGCCCTCCCAAGATTTTGAAAAGTTTCAAGAATTGTTTAGTAATTTTACATTTATATGTATAATAATATAATATTTGATCATACATATATATGTTTGAACAAAATTGAGTTTTACTTGAACTTAACAGTCAAATATAAAATTTTATTGCTGACGTGCAATTTGATGGAAACTGCGGTGATCTTGCATAAGAGATGGTTGCTACAAGAAATTATATAGTATTCCCATTAGTTTATTTGTTTGTTAAGTTATCATTGATTTTACCCGTTGTCACAACTACAGTGAAAATAACATTTTCAGCAATGAAACTCATTAAGAGTTCACTACTTAACCGAATGATAGGTAAATTTTTGAATGATTGTTTGGCTGTATATATTAAAAAAAATATTTTCAAAAAATTAGTAACAAATCATGCAATGCTTCTAAAACTTGAAGAGTTGAAGAGGAATGCTATAATGTAAATGTATTAATTTTTTTAAATGTGTAGATAATTACAATTAACTTGATTATAAAAATATAGGTATTGATTTATGTATATATTTTAAACTTTTAATTGTTTTTGTATTTTGTTAGAACTATTGATTGGGCCACTCGGACGAAAATCCTGGATCCATCGCTATGGGTATCTCAAGTCTCAACGGGATAAAAGTTAGGGATTATCACTTTTCTCCCTAACCCAGGGGACGAAAATTAGAGAGACCCTGCCACCAACAACGTTACCTAACCATACAGTCAAATGAAAAAAACTAAAAAAAAGATACAAAGTGAGATGACTAAAGTTAAATGGTGAAAGCTACAGTGAAACCGTAAGTTTTTAAAAATGTTAATTGCAAAACTAATTCCACGAGAATTTTTATACGGGACTACTTTTACAATTAATTAACTCTAACAGTATGTGAGTTCCGTCAATAAACTTGACGAAAAATTCGAACGAAACTAAAAGCGTACCAAAAGAACCTTTTACGAATAATTTTTTTTTTCCCATTGTACCAATTTTATAATTAACCTACTTATATAGAGTTTAAATCAAAATCGTCTCTTTGCACCTTTATTAAAATAGTTCCATAATTATCAACTTTTCTAATTTAATTCTATATGTATTAAATTTGATCCAATTTAGTCCCAAATCGTCTTAGGTAGCTCAAAATTATAAAAAACGACATCGTTTTAGACACGTGTCTTACATATTTTGGTCAAAATTGGGGCACATGTAAGACACATGCCCAAAACGACGTCGTTTTGGACAATTTTGAGCGACCTCCGGCGGTTTAGGACTAAATTGAATTAAACTAAATACATTTGGAATTAAATTGAAAAAAAATTATAATTATGAGACAATTTCAATAAATGTGCAACATTATGAGACTATTTTTGTTTAATCTCATGTGTAATATGGAGTTTCATTATTGTTTACGTAATTGAATTGAATTGTGATAGATTTAAATTATGATTCCGTCCAATAAACTCATTTACCATTTTATACGTTATTTCTCCTTAAATGACTAATTTATTTGTTGCTTCGTGTGCGAAGTTATGATAAATAGTAAAACTTTGCCTATTCGCCTACTTCAAGATGCTTTCTTTCCAGTAGTAAATATATATACACACGATAGGTTTTGGAGTTGATTGCCATAAAGGAGCACTGAACCCGTCTAAGAAACAATGACTAAGACCATGCACCAAAACATATATCACAAACACTTATACTAAATAGGTATCAACCCTTAAAATATGACTGAGTTAGAGGGAGGAGCAGATTAAAAATAGAGAGTATTTATCTTTACGTTAACACTTATATATTAATATACTAACATAATTTTCAATACTTAATGTATTACTATATGCAAAGATAAATATTGTTGGGTATCAAACAATTAATATCCCACACTTAACAATTGATATCAGAGCTATGGTTTAAGATGAAATGATGTGGAGAGTCCCCCAAGAGTTAAATGGAAGAAAGACAGTAAACAACAAAATCTTTATGGACTAAGCGAGGTTAACCTAGATAAAGTGAGTTGTTTGTGGTGAATCGGTGAAACGATAAGGCCTCTATGGACTAGGTAGGTTGACCTAGATAAAGCAGGTCGTTTGAGCGGGGGCTCGATCTTTTTTTAAGGAGAGGATTAATGGGTTCAAAAAATAGGCTAAGTCTTGCATCCACCCAGGTGCACCGTGGGCTCATAGTGCATTTTAGAACCATGCAATTTGTTATATTGAAAGATGCAACTTGTTTACACTAAATCGTGCAACTATTTTTTCATATTAATAGTTGCACGGTTCAGTGTAAATAAGTTGCATCTTTTAATATAATAAGTTCTATGGTTCTAAAATGCACTATGAGTGAACGGTGCACCTGGATGGACATGAAACCCACTCCAGAAAATATCCCACACCTAACAAATATGTGTACTGAAAGGAACAAGTATGTGTTACTTGTCCTTAATTACAGTAAAACATATTTATCCTTACAATAATATATATTTGCCTTTATATTAATATAATTTTGCAAGGAAATTTTTCTGTTTTGTCTTTGCGCGATTGTTTGGAGAAAAAACATTTGACTCGATTCAACTTGCAAAAAAATCGTGATTTATCAGACCCTCTCCAATTTGTATTAATATTTTACGTAAAATATTTTAGGAGGTCTCTCAATATATATATATATATATATATATATATATATATATCCCAGAATTTTGTGTAGGGACACACTTAACATTATTGTAAAATGAAATAATATCAATTTATAAAAGTTAATTTTTTTTTCATTATACTATAGTAGATGTAATTTTTACGGTCATGATAATATGCCTGCAGGTGAGCACAAACTTATATGCCCATCACTTATATGACATGCCACATATGCAATGTCTCCACCATCATTTAATTAATTCACTCTTCTCATTAATTATATAAACCTAAATCATGAATCATGAATCATTCGGGCCGGGTGAACCATGAACCATTCGTGCTGGGTTCGATTTCGGGCCGGGTTGGGTCCGGGTCGGGTAAAAAAACTAATATAATTAATGAAATTGAGTAAAATATGGAATATATATATAAATGAGAAGATTGAATTAATTAAATAAATTAATTAAATGATGATAGATACTTTACATATGTGGTGTGCCACATAAGCGGTGGACATATAAATTTGTGTCCACCTGCGGGCATATTATCAAATCCGTGTAATTTTATACATAAATATGTAAAATTTTGAACTATCCAAACCAAAATAAAACTCGGAAACAAGTTACAACTAATTAAATATTCAAATCTCATGACAAATTGTGACTAAATTAATTGAATGATAATTATCTTGTACGGTCCAAAATGAAACTCCGAATATTTCACTACTAAATATTCAAATTTCACGACAAACTTCGCAGCGCCACATTGATGCGATCGCATGAGAGGTTTTTAGGGGGAGGGTTTGGAAGTGTAGAGGGGTTTAAGGGTGGAATGAGAATAGCCAGAAGTGGAAGACGTAGAAAATGTTGGAGGTGTTGAAGACTCACTCGGATAAGCTCCGACTGTGTTTGGGTTGAAAGAATTTCGTCACATCTAAAAGCTCGAACTTGTAGAAAGGTAGGGAATACAATGAGTCAAAAGTATTTAAATGATGACATGGGCTGAAGCCCTAATTCTGCGAACTGGCTGCGGAACCCGCTCGACCACGGGCCTTGGTCGAGCGGTTCCGCTCGATCACGTTGCCTGCTCGAGCGCCTGCTCGGCTCTGGAAATCGAGGTGCTCGATCGAGCAGATGTGCTCGACCACAATGCTTGGTCGAGCGCCTCCTGTCCTCTGACTTCCCCGTTCACTCCGGCTCCAACAATCCCAACATAAACTTTATTAATTAAATGCATGAGAGTGTAATTTCTCTTCAATTTTATTTTTATTGCCCTTCGGATGACTAATCTACTTGTTGTTTTGTGTGCAAGTTATGATATATACAGAAACTTCTGCGAAATTGGCCATAGTCCAATTAAGATGCTAGTTAAAATATTATTCGTGAAAGCTAGTCCTAAATATCAATGTTATCTATTTATCCAGACGTCAGTTAAGTGACATTTTTCTTCCATAGTTTAATATAAAAACGCTTTGGTCAAACTCAAATGACCAAGTCTCGAGGAATTGTGTGCATATCCAATAAGTTGGAAAATGTTTATTTAAAAACAAAAAATATCATCAGGTCCACGATTCAGAAGCTGTTTGACATAATTAATTTCCGGTGAGAGAGCTGTTAAAATATATGATGCCGTTGATTCTTAATTTCTGCTCGTCGTTTATTTTTTTATCTAGCAAATGGTTATTCGAATACATGAACTCACGACATAGGTAGTGATGATCTAACCGCTTGAGCTATTCCACTAAGTCCTTAATTTCAGCTAGTACTCTAAATTACATTATATATTCACTTATGTACTGCAAACATAAATTCGTACTAATTAATTTGTAATATATATATATATATATATACCTTTTTAAACGAAAAATATAAAGGAATGAAACGTAATGAGAATCATCCCTACAAAAATATGAAGTTTTGCGACCGACAAGTCATTCTATGCAAATTGCGACGCTTTTGCGACGATAATAGTTCACATCGAAATTTGCGATGGTAGCATTATAATCTGCACAAGACAAGATACGATATAGTGTTCTTTATAATTGAAGTCTGGTTGTAAAATTAGACTAATAAAAATAATTTATGTAGAACGGGAATTATGTTTCAGCAGCGTACATGAATTATAAAGATCTCGAATTTATTGGTCGAAGGTGTGACTGAAATGCCACGTGTAAAAATAATTCAGCTAGATCAGGAATTTTGTTTTGAAAGTGGTCATTTGCTTTAAATTTTTTTTAAATTCTATGAACTGTAATTTTGGTGTAAAACAAATTACACATGACAATCCAGTCACACCCGCAGAGGGAAAGCCACAAATTCAATTAGCAAAACGACGTAGTTTTGAATTTTCCGCCTGAACTCAACTGACTTAAATTGGACATAATTGTCATATTCTAAACCGACGAATAAAAAATGGGACTGAATTTATTTGGGGTCAAAGTTATGAGATAATTTGTGATTTAATCTCGGGTCTGATATCATGAAAGAATTTTATCTAATCTAAAAGTCTGAACTTATAAAGAGGTGTGAAATTAATTCGTGTAATTAAAGGTTATTTCTCCAAGTTGTTGATAGGTGCCACTCTTATCGATGAAAACTTAAGTTAACACTTTAAGCCCAAACTTAGCACACCAATCACAATTAAACATCAAATTCGAGTCCAAATCATCAAACCAGGTTACATACAAGCTGGCACGTTGGTTATCAATCATAATGTACATAAAATAACGATTATTATAACCAAATAAAGCAAAGCAATAAAATTCAAAAGATAAACACATAGGGTGATTCCACTTTTAATGCAGGGGTGGAATGCTCTGTTCATGCCTGAAGAAATTCTCCGGATCAACAACGGTTTTCACCATAGCAAGGCGGTGGAAATTGTTCTTCAAATATTTGAAGCCCCAAGTGCTTGCTTGCACGTAACTTGTCTCCCCTTCGTTATTATTCACTCCAATGTCGAGATCTCTGTAATTCATGTACGCTGCTCTCGGGGACTTTGAGACATAAGGAGTCAGATAGCTATAAACCCTCCTAATCCAACTTATGTACCTTTCTGAATTTTGGGCCTTGTCTTGTTGCCAATTTACTACAGTAGCCATCATGTACAAGTTGCCAGCCCTGTGAGGAAACGGAATGGCGGATTCTGAAATCTCCGCCATTCTTCCACCGTATGGGATCATGAGAATATCCGCAACCTCACCTTCCGGTTGGTTATAAAGCTTCCATAGCCCTTCAAACCCGGATCTTGGAATGGGTTTCCGCACATAATCTGATTTTATCTTGGTGTATCCTGAAACGGGAATACTTCTGTTAAGCAAAATCTCAGGCATATCTATTGGCAATGCATAGAAAACAAGCACGGATTGGATCCATGTCATTTCGATGCAGTCTTCTCTTTTCAACTGCAACTCTGGGAAACTTTCTTGCATCAACAGAAGCAATCTGTCGGCCCCGCCAAGGAAAAGTGAAAAGAAATTAGCGGTAATTGTCGCATTTTTTATCACGAGTATTCCAATGAATAAATCACGGTTGACTTTAGGAGCGATGTATTGCCAGCGGTGGATGAGTTGAGTCGCATTTTGTTCCAAAGTCCTTTGGATTGAGAAAACAGTGACCCTTTCTGGAACGTCGACTAATTGTACCTTCCAGGCAGTGATCACGCCGAAGCTGGCACCTCCACCGCCTCTGATGGCCCAGAAAAGATCCTCACCCATTGATTTTCTATCAAGAATTTTGCCTTTAACGTTGATTATTCTTGCATCGATTACATTATCTGCAGCTAGGCCGTATTTTCTAAGCAACGTGCCGTAGCCTCCACCACTGAAGTGCCCACCAACTCCGACAGTTGAGCAAATACCGGCAGGAAACCCTAGAGTCGGGCTTTCTTGGGCGATCCTGTAATATAAAGAGCCGATTGTTGCACCAGCTTCCATCCATGCAGTTTTGGCCTCAACATCAATAGTTATTTCAGTAAGATTGATCAAATCAACTATCACAAATGGGACTTGTGATACATAAGAGAGTCCCTCGAAGTCGTGGCCCCCACTTCGTGTTCTTATTTGCATGTCATTTTTTTTAGCGCAGTGTATAATAGGAGGGATTTGGAATTCGTGTTCCGGGGTTATAATAAATTGGGGTTTAGGGGTTGAATCCGAGGAGAATCTTAGGTTCTGAAGAGTTGAGCGGAGGACAGAAGAGTAAGATGAGTTGGTTTGGGAATAAACCACATTGGAAATCGAGGGGTAGTGATGGAATTTCCTCGAAAGACATTCGAGAAAGTCATTGTGCTTGTATGCAAAACCACCCCATGAGCAAGAAAAGATTAGAAGGAGAATGAATATGAGAGAAGAAATGCAAGGAGCCTTCATGATTTGAATTGAAGGCATTCAAAGGCATCCCTTTCTATTTATAATTTTGAACTATAGCAACGAAATTCCTCAATATTAATTGATAGTAATTATTATAGGTTCCGTATATATCTCTATTATTATATTGGCCGTACTTCATGAATTTCAGGATCTTGTATTTCTTACTTCTACAAAAAGAAACATCAATTCAATTATGCATGTGCAAGGATTAATGGAGGGAAATGTTTTTTTTTTTAATGTTTGACCCTTAAAGTCCGTAAAAAATATTTTTTCATAAACACGGGAAAAAATAATTTGGTCATTTCATATATGCTGAGCATTTTTGCCTATTTTCTCAATTAAATTCATCACGATTGAAATCGTCTAACTTTGATTTCCGATTTTTTTATTCTTCCTTCTAAGAAAAGAAACATCAATTTTTATTTTTTTTTTATTTTTTTCAGGAACATCAATTCAGATATGCATATTTTAGGAATATTCCTCAGTAGTCAACGGAGGAAAATGCTTTTATTTTATCGTTTACATCCTGAATATCCCGGAACTGCATCATGAGTATATAATTTTTCAAAATTTATATGAGACTCGTGTATGATTCGTGATATTCTTTTTTATTTTAGTAATACTCTAATTCCAAAAATAATCATATATTTTACAAGAATATCATGTATCAATGATACATTCTCGTGCTTACATCCCTAAAATTTATATATGTTTTTTTTTAAATTACAGTGTTATATATATGTGTTCCTTTGTTTTCAAAGCTATGACAGATTAATACTAAAATTGTACGTATTTAATTTGGTTATAGTTCAAGACTCCGAGATGCTAATTTGCTTAGAAATTAATCAGTGTTTTCGGTTTAATTTATTTCAAAGTTCAAACAGCTTACTTCATTTTATGAATTTATTTATTTATTATTGCTAGCTTAGCCTAAATATAAAATGCTTTGGTCAAATGACCAAGTCATTGTTGTGTGTTTGACAGATTTTTTGGCACCAAACCCCTCCCCCTCCCAAAAAAAAAGGCGTGTAATAATTTTAACAACACTCATCATTTTTACCATTAAATAATTATAATCTCTCTTTTTTTTCGAAACCAAAATAATTATAATCTCTCAATTTGAGAGAATTCCGTCTCATCTAAAAGCTCGAGTTTGTAGAGAGGGTCGGGAATAATCTATTTATTTAATTTCCCTCAACACTCCCCCTCACTCGTGGGTCGATTCATTGCCTCTGCTCTCTGGAGAGGAGGCTCAACAGAGTGGACAATTTAAATGGGTGGAGTGCTTCCACGGGAATCGAACCCACAACCTGGGCTCTGATACCATGAGAGAATTCCGTCTCATCTAAAAGCTCGAGCTTGTAGAGAGGGTCGGGAATAATCTATTTATTTAATTTTGAGAGAATTCCGTCTCATCTAAAAGCTCGAGCTTGTAGAGAGGGTCGGGAATAATCTATTTATTTAATTTCCCTCAACACTCCCCCTCACTCGTGGGCCGAATCATTGTCTCTGCTCTCTGGAGAGGAAGCCCAACAGAGTGGATAATTTAAAGGGCCGAATCATTGCCTCTGCTCTCTGGAGAGGAGGCCCAACAGAGTGGATAATTTAAATGGGTGGAGTGCTTCCACGGGAATCGAACCCACAACCTGGTCTCTGATACCAAGAGAGAATTCCGTCTCATCTAAAAACTCGAGCTTGTAGTGAGGGTCGGGAATAATCTATTTATTTAATTTCCCTCAACACTCTCCCTCACTCTTGGGCCGAATCATTGCCTCTGCTCTGATACCATGAGAGAATTCCGTCTCATCTAAAAGCTCGAGCTTGTAGAGAGGGTCGGGAATAATCTATTTATTTAATTTCCCTCAACACAATTAATCATTTCCTGAAAATCGAAGTTGATATGAACATCGAAATTTTCCGGTATTTTATGGAATATATTGGAAAATTTTTGTTACACTGAATATTCGTATAGATCGAGGTGCCCAAAAAATAGAAATATCAGAGAATTATTGGGAATATTTTCGAATTTATTCATCTTTTGTTGAAAGTCAATATTTTGATTTTTACTAATGGGTTGAAATGTTTGTGGTATACTACTATGATATAAATTTAAGATAACTGTGAGAGTACTATTTCATTCTTTATTTCTTAATGTTAATTGGCCCTCCTACCCTCCTAGCTCTGTCACGGTGTGAGATGGAGTCTCATAATAAATTATTTTAGACAAAGTCAAGTATGGAAATTTTCATACATGAAAAAAATTTAATTTACAATCAAATTTTATAATTAATAAAAAAAATTAATTTATAATTAAATTCTGTAATTGATGAAGGTAAGATAAAATTGAATGGTTCATTTATTTTATAACTCAATTGAGTGAGAGCTGTGTGTGGAGTCTCATAATATTAGCTCATAGTCAAGATGCCGATTTTCATTCATGCCAATATCAAATATTATCCCTTAATTGACAATTTTTTAAACACAAACTCTCACGTAAAACTTATTCATATTATGAAATTTATATCATTACATTTATAAAGTGATATCAATACTTTTATAAATTAACACTTATAGCATTTAATATTATGATCTCATTTTATAAATGTATAGTATCAGTTGATAAGTGTAGTGGTATTAATTTATACGTGTAGTGATATAATTAATTTCATACTATGAACAAGTTTCACTGTCTATTTTTTTATTTTTTTAATGACCAAGTCTCCGGGATTAGGGTGCATATGCGGCATATCCGATAACGATAGGGTGAAAAATGGATATTTAGAAATAAAAAAGTTACACATATAAGAACCAAGATATATACGCTCTTTGTAAAATATTCAAGTAGGTCTACTATACAAATTTGTATAGATGCAAATCAATTAATTTAGGAAATTAATTAATTCGCGGGTCTAAGATGACCCGGTCAAACGGGTCAAGAATAGATTGGATAAAGTGAAATTGAGTCTCAATTGAGATTTGTATGTATACAAATTTGTATCCTAGACTTTGTCAATATTCAATCTTGAACGAAAAAAAAAATGGGAAGGGTGGTTGATACTTTATTTACTTAAGTAATGCTCATTCATATAAATTGGAAGTTAATATTAAGAATAGTCATGTAACTAATTAGGCCGTGTTTAATTTCTATCCAATATGTTTTAACATTTTCAGTCTGGCCCTTTTGGATGAAAATCAACACGTAAAGGATCAAAATTGAAAAAGGTAAAAATATATTGTTCTAAAATTAGACAATAAAAAGGAGCAAATTCATACCAAATTACCAAAATAAAAAAATAAAAACATACATGATAAAAATTGACACAAAAAATGATCAAATTTGTAAAAAACAAAATATATACAAGGCTAATATTTTACGCCTCCACGCATAACACCAAAGCTACACTAGCCACTAATCCCTTGGATTGATAATTAGAACTTGGCACTAAACGATCCTTTTGTACTTGGGAGGTAAGTGTATGAAAACATGTGTCAAAGATACTAAAAACCGTATTATTATATGAACAAAAGTGTGTTACTGTAAAAAAAAAAAGGTGTGTTAATAGTATGAGTAAATCGTCACTCTCTCTATTTCATCATCTTTCCTTTTTGTTTATATCCGTTTTTTTCTTATTCTGGCGATATTTCAAGATCCATATAATATTTTATATAAATGATTATGATAGATAAATGCTTAAAAAAACTTGTGTGAGACATGAAACATAATATTTTGAGATGTTTTTGTGATATGTTTTAAATTTTAAATAGTACTTATTACATAACCAAACAAGAGTACACGTCTCACACAAATTTTAATTATTTATTTTCAAGTCAACTTTTAAATTTTGTTATATTATATATATGATTTTGACTGAAAAGATTATTTTTTTTCTTTGGACAACACATTAAGGGTTTTCATTTTTAAATCGGTCTTCAAATAAGATATAAGATAAAAATGTTTTTAAGCGTTGAATTGAAAATTTTTAAACCAGAATTGATATGTCACTTAAATGGAAATTTAAACCTAGATTTAATTTTAAAATTTTAATCTTATTATCTTCCGTTGAAAAATTAGTAAGTTGATGATTAATTATTTAATTTGAAACGAAGTGTTGGAGAGACTTATAGGATGCTAGGGGAGAGGGACTTGGGATTTTTTTGGAGAATTTGGAGAGGAAAATGGGTAATGGGACAGAAGTCAAAATCAGTAGTTGGACGGATTAGGGTCGTCTAACGCGTGGGAGCTAGTCAATCTGATTTATATTTATTCTTTTTGTATTTAAATAAATATTCCCTCCATTTTTAATTAGATGTCGTTTTAGTCTTTTGAAATATTTTTAAAATAGATGTCGTTCTGAGATTTTCTCCCCCTTTATCTCATATTTACCCTTAATATGGTAATTTCAAATTTCAAATTTTCTATAAAAATGTTATGTGTATATTTTTTTAGCCAATAACAATTGTTGTTAATAATATTTAAATAATATTAATTAAGGTTTAAATAATATTAATTAAGATTAATTTTGAAAAAAAAGTATGTCCTTATTTTGTCTTAAAAACTCCAGAATGACATCTATTAAAAAATAGAGAAAGTATTGTCTACTACTTATCAGTATCTTATAATAAACTAGTTTAGTGTCTGCTTTACAAGGTTCTTTAATAATAAAATATTTCTTTAATGCAACATTCACAATAAATAGTGTATATAATAATTAAAAATATAAATATTTACATAAACACACTAAACATGAATTAATAATTATTTAAGGTGTATATTAGCAAATTTGCTTAAATCTTGGAATGAATTTATTATGTCAAATATTATTATTCCTTTTTAATATGAAGTTGAAACATGCAAATCAAAACAAAATAAATCGATTAAGAAAAAAAATTTAAAAAGAGAAAAATAAAACAACGTTTTTAAAAAAAAGTATTAAGATATTAATTAATATAAATTAATGATTTTTTTAAATGAATGAATTATAATATAAAATGATTTTATTACATAAAATAAATTAAGATATACATTAGAAAAATTATAATATGAAATTCATCATTATAAAATACATTTAATTAGATTGAATATTTTACTTATATAAAAGTAAGTCAAACAGAAATTAACTAAACAAAGACAAAAGAATAATATAATAAAGTTAAATAAATAAAATATAAAATAATAAATATTAAACTAATTATATTGTCACATGTCATCATTATCTATAAATCACATTATTTACTTTTCATATAATTCTCACTTCTTAATTAAACGACGCATAATCGAAATGCACAATAATATGATACGTAAGCAATAGAAATTCTATAATAGTGGGCTTGAGGGCGAAGTTTAAAAAATCGATGTATGATAAAACGTTAGATATAAAATAAAGATTTATAGAAAGAAGCTAGTGCTCAATAAAATAAATATTCAAAATATTTAAAAATTTATATATTCGATTAGTTGGTAAGTAACATAAATATTATCTAAAGGTGCAAGGTTCAAAATTAACTACAAGATGACACATCAACAAAAAAAAAATCTCGTATATAAGGGGATATACACTTCAAAATTAATGAACAAATTTATTATTCCACCGTCCAAATTAAGATAACAATTCAAACTCATTTTCTTAGATTTATTATAGAGTACAAGGAAATTAATTTGACCAAAAAAAAAAAAAAAAAAAACCTAAACAAGTACATACTTTGGAATTTCAGTCAAGTGAAACTATTAATTAATCTTAGTCTCTCGTTATCAAATAAAATCTTAGTGTCGGACCCTTTTGGTGGCCGATAGTGACAGAACGACGAACATATATATCCTTATCTCAATTTAAATTTTGGTGAGTTATTTTGTTAGTCTTATTTTAATTTTTTTTCAATTAATAATTGAAATGATGTCTTCTTTTGGCGAAATAAATGATAAAATTAAGCAGACCGCCCAACCCCCAACTTGGCCTCTTAGCCCCCAACAATGCCTAATGCCAAAAATGCTTAAAAATAGTGTTTCACAAAATTGGGTCGCTCGATGACCACCTAACTCACAGGCACCGCCTTCGCCGATTTCCGCATCTCTGGTAATGAGGAAAATACCGATTTCTAGAGAGGTATACATGTTGTGGAGAATTATAGTTATGCGATAAATATCGTAGGCTCGTCTTTTTATCTCCAAATCGGGGGGATGAGATCACATGTTTTATAATTGATGTTTCGACACGTGTAATAATAATAAAAAATCAACGAATCACCATATTTTAAATATATGTGTTAAAAATTTAATAGGGTAAAATACTAATAAAATAAAAAACGTAAAATAGAGAAATTGAACCAAATTAATGAAGGTCGATTAAGGAGGTGGGGGAGAATTCTTGAGAAATATCCTAAACTTTTTCGGAAACATATATACCCTCACTTTTTTTAGTAGTGGGTGGTGGTGTATATAAACCTCTCAATTTCACCCCTTTCAAGCCCCTTTTGTCAAAAGTAAATTTATATACGCAAATTTCTGAAATTAGCTTAGTCCGATCCACCTCTAAGCTGGGCTGAGTCAAGCTGCGACTTACTTGGAACAAGCTTGGCCCATTTCGGGCCCAATAACCTATTTGACAACTTTAATTTGATTGAGGGAGAAATTCAAGACGGCGTTTCTTCAAAATCAAGCCAAGAAAAATCAAAACATGACAATTGGATAATTTGTGCCCAATATGTTTATTTTTCCGCTTTGCTTGATTTATTGTTGTGATGTCTTGTGTTTTATTTAATTTGTTTAAATGTGTTTTGCGTGAGAATTGCCTTTAAATGAAAAATCTCACCTTCAAAAATTCTAAGTATGTTTAAATAATTAATTGACAATTTTATTTAGGATAATAAAATTGAATTAATTTTTGACCTCCATGATTTATTTATTTGGAAATTTTTTTTGGAGAAATTCTCCCCGGGATGGTCGAAAAGATAGCTTTCACATGAATAAATTAGGATGGATGATTGTGGATTATTACTAGTGGCGGCGATGATCCTCCCCACGAGGCTCGTTCAAAGCTTAAATAATAATTTCAGTATTTAATCATGGTTATTACTTAGGTATAAAATTGATATGCATATACTTCCCCAAGTCCCCCGTCAATTTTATATTGGTCAATGGAGCCCAACTATTAATCTGGATATTAAAGGTTTGTAATCGTTCTTGTTTATAACTCGCTTGAATGTGTTTAAATAATGACCCACCCCACGTGGCTTATTTAAACCATTTTTGAGATGTTGGGTGATCGTGTTCATATTTTTTTGAGATTTTAATATGATACATGTGATCGAACCTTGTGATATATTTATGCTTATGCATATTATTATTTATTTCAGTTCAGCATGTCGTAACCTTTTAATCCACTGCTATTATACTTAAAGTCAATAGAATAAGTATGGAAACTATATTGATTGGAAACGGAAAATTGTAATTGTCCTAACCGCACAAAAGCACAAGTGGATTCTTGACACACCAAAATCAGATGAGCCAACTGACGAGTCAAAAATGCGAGACTCGTTAGATCACCTTGCGAGAGATGTCGTCGCTAAAATTGGTGGAGGGCAAACCTATAAGGGATTACGTCCTCAAAATTGATGGCCCATCTAAACAAACTTGAAGTTCTGAGTACATATTATAATCTGGAGACTCAGATGAATTTGTTACTTCATTCTCTGCCCAAAAGTTTCTGAGCAATTTTGCCTCGCTAGCTGATTTGTTGCAAGCTTTGGTCTCGGCAGAGATGTTGATAGGGCACCAAACTCAAGCTTTGACGGTAAGTGGTCCGTCTTCATCTTCTAGGCGAGGATGGCAAGAAGAAGAAGGTGACCAAAGGCCATAAGCAATCGGGACTCATTTGTTGCAAGGGCGACAATGATAAGATGACGAATCTTTGGTGGTGTCAAGGAAAATCCAAAGAGGAAGTGCTTAGTTCGAGGTGAAAGAGGTGTTGGGGAATGATTCGCATGGATCTATTCGGGGTGAATATTTAAATACAAATTTAATTCATTAATTATTACTAGCATGAATTAATCCTATATTAATTCAAATAATAATTGCAACAACATATCATGCATATAAAAAAGCCACGTAAAACCTACGATGCGGAATCTACGGGTTTACGGAACGCATCTTCCTCTCGGGCAAGTGGCTTTGGTCGGACGGACTAACCAAAAGGACTTCCCAAGTATTCCTTAGCCCTTGCTCGACAATCCGGTGTAAGGATACTCATGAACAATTAACAAAAAGGAAAAAATAAACTTTGTTGCACCACTTACGCGGATTTGCTAATATTTCCAAAGACATGGAATTGTCTTGGGAATGAACTAATCATCCCTATTTATAAGAGGGGTTTTTGACGAAAAATTTAGTGATATTTCAATGTGGAAAAGACTTTTCTTGGTCACCAAGAAATCTTGAATATATCCTTTATATTCTTTTTCCCATAATTAAAATATTCCACAAAAATCCCACCTCCTCTATTATGGACATTATTTTTAAAATTTGAGTCAAGATTACAAGATTTAGATCTTCTTGAATTTATGAGATATTCTTGTATTTCAAGAAATACATATCTTCCATAATATATTTTCAAGAAAATCAAGAAAATCTTTCTTGCCCATAATATTAAAAAATTTGAAATTTACCTCATGAATAACCAAGTGGGAGATTTCTTGAATTTAATGAGATAATCTTGTATTCCAAGAATACATATCTTCATTCCATAACAAAATTCAAAGAAAATCTTTCTCCCTTTTTTATCCATAATTTTTGAAAAATAGAGGAAATATTAAGCAACAATATTTATTTTATTTTAATCACCTTTTCGTTATTGACTATATGTTGGGCTTCTTCGGGGGCCTTTTAGGAGAATTAAGATTGAACCTTCTAATGGATCTTGAATATCTAATATTGAGCCACAATATAATTCAAGCCCATAAATATTAATTAATCCCACTACATAATTAATATTCAGACTATCCATCTTAACCCATATTACGGTCAATATGGCTCAAGGTCATTATTTCCGTGTTTAAGATTATCTAGCCCATTAATTAATTCAAGCCCTTTGAAATAGGTTTCCGTTAATTAATATCTTTTGTCTTTAATTAGGAATCGGTTCAACATTATTATCCATCTTAGGAAACTAATTCCACTTGCAAGATTTGGTATGATAAAACTTATGAACCTCCCAAGGGGCAAAATCAAGCAAGCGCATTTTGCATTACGCGATTCTTCAGTATTAAATCTTAGCAACCACATGTGACCAATAATATTGCCCAAGATAAAAAGTATTGAATCTCACCGATTCGCTACCCATGATAAGTCAAAAGAATAATTCTCGATCCCACGTGATCCTATTTAAGGGGCGAAGGTTAAGAAACAACGAACCAATCGAGGTCTAATTCTTCCTTGTTCGGTTCAAGAATTTATCCTCCTCAGAGGTCCTATTCAAACAAGATCACCATGCTTAGTGTAATCTCTTGGTCAAGACAAACCAATCGAGCCTTACACCTCAACCTTTTCGCGATGGTTGTTCATTTCCATCTAGGTCGTGAATGGCGTCTTATAGTTACAAGGGATCATTAATTTAATCTTCGTGATCCGGGTATCACTAAATTAACTACTGATGTAACACGCATTTAATTATTGAACATTTATGCAAAGAAATATATATAACATTCAATCATATTTAAAGCATCAAATGATAAACAATTTATTTCATAAATAAGTCCGAAAAATTAGTTTCGATTATACAAAGTAAAAAGCATACTTTTCAAAGATAATCCCAACAATCTCCCACTTATACTCAAAGTGCGCTTTTAAGTATACTACAACACGCCTCGAGTAGTCCGCGACATCTAATGTCACCTACACGAACCTAATAATTTCTCCCACTTATCTTCAAAAGACAGTTAGAAACGGTCTTGACACTCATTCCACTCACATGTCTCTCGAATGTATTCAGAGGCGAGACGCCATGAATGGATCTGCTGAAAGTCGTCTCTCGACGCTATCTTTGCCACATCTATATCTCCTTTCTTAATTATTTCTCGTATAAGATGTCTTTCCTTTAATGTGTTTGTACATCAAACTCCCTAGGAATTATCGGTTAAACCTTGCAAACCACGAACAATTTGAATTAGAATTAATCGACTCTTCTCACATATTGTAAATTTGTAAATTGTAATCAATGAGTTTTTAAAATTTTGCATGAGACCAAATATAAAAACAAGTAAGCGTACACATCTAATACTCTATTTAGTTCTAATAATATGATCCTCTTATTTTCAAACAGATGAATAAAACATCATTCCATTTCAAAAGTGCGATCCTCTCTTATTTTATTGTGTTTGAAAATTTAAATTTATTTATTAAATTTTCAAATCGAAATAATACTGTATTTTTGGACAAATAAAAAAGAAACATATCATTATTTTGGGATGAAGCGAGTAGTTTAATTTACAGGCACCTACCTTCGTTTAGCTAGTCATCTTGATACGTCTTCGAAGTGGAAATGTCAAATATTGTGGTTCACGCAACCATGAAAGACGAATACAAACAAATTGCATTTTTTATAAATTAAATTATAGTGTATTTGTCTTTTTTGGTTGATTTATTTATAATATTTAATGTAATTGATGAAAAATGAGAGATATTTAGGATAGTTGGGATGAAAAGTAAATGAAATAATATTAAAATAATAATTTGTGGAGTGCTACTTTTTCCTTTTATGGACTTTGACAAAACGTTCATATAAGGAAAGTGAGACAAATACAATTGGATGTAGGACGTATATTTTAAAATTCATTTGAATGGAAGGACGCACTTGATATAGAGTCAGTTTCATGTGTATCTAGGTATACTGTGAATTCATAATATATTTTAAAAATATACAGCTTCTTATATTAAAAGGTACAATTTTTTTATATTAAATTATGTAATGGTTCTGTATAAATAAATTACATATTTATTAAATACCCTAGACACTTGGATGTATTGAAGACTTGCAGAAATTGATCAATACTAATAACGGAGATAAAGTAACACTTGACTCTGCAATTTCAACGCAGAAATGGAAACTTTAAGCCTTAAAGAGCAACCAGACTCGTACGATCGTATCAAAGAGTTGAAGGCTTTCGAAGAAACGAAAGCCGGCGTTAAAGGGCTAGTCGATTCAGGGATCCAGAATGTTCCGAAGATATTCATCAGGCCACACGACGAGCTCCTCGACGAACTCAATTACCCCGACTCAGATCTGCAAGTTCCCGTGATAGATCTCGGTGGAATTGACGGAGAAGATCATCGGAAGAAGATTATAGGTGAAATTAATCGAGCTTCGAAAGATTGGGGGTTTTTCGTGGTGGTGAATCACGGAATTCCGGTGGATGTTTTGAACGGTATGATTGATGGAGTTAGGAGATTTCACGAACTGGATGTTGAGGCGAAGAAGCAATTTCATAATCGCGGTAGGATTCAGAAGGTGAAATATGCTAGCAACGTTGATTTGTACCGATCGCGTTCTGCTCATTGGAGGGATTCGTTGACCATTTCTCAGACGAGCGGCGAGGAAATTGAACCTCATGAGTTACCGGAGATTTGCAGGTCTGTGCTCATCTTCATCTTCATCTCAATTTTGTTTCAGCGACTATTTTTGTATCGATTTGTGTTGGAATTCTCCTTGAAGAAAGCTAGGGTTATATTTGGGGGAAAGGATTTGGTTCTGTTTTTCTGATGGAGAATTTCAATTAACTCTGTAAATTAGGTGAATCCACTGAAATAACAGTCCACGAGTCAATGCATTTCAAATGCTTTACATGGATTCTTTCAGTTATTATAGATTTCAAATCCATCAATTTAGGAAAACATTACCACATGGTGCAATTTTGATTTAAATTTGAGTATAGTTTGACTCATTCACAAAAAAGCCAATGGGAGTAGTTCATAAGTTCACAATTGCTTGCAGGTTGCATAGTATTAGTATTCTTTCAATGTACAACTAATAGTACTTTAATAAGCCGATACTTTTCATCACATTAACTAATACTTTTTGACCGTTTTTCTATAATTCGCGAAACACATAAAAAACAACTCTGTTGATTTACTCCATCCATCTCAAAGTTATTTACCCTTTGCTTTTGGCACGGGTTTTAATGTGGGAATTGTTTATTTGTTTATTAATATTTAAAGTGATAAAGTGGCTTTTGGTTGAGGGTATTGTAGTCCTTTCTACTTTATTATTAAAGTTGATGTCTTTTTTAGGGTAAAAGCAATGGCATGAGATTAATTTTGAAATGTTGGGAGGGGATAATTGAAAAGTGCAGTTGCTTTATTACCTTTTACGGAAAGTGGTAAATAAGTTTGGGATGGATCTTTTAGAGAAAAAGGGTAAATAACTTTGGAACGAGGGAGTATGTTTTTTCAAAATTACTCCAACACTGTGCAAATGGTGCGCCGAAGTGTTGCTCTATCAGATGATGAGTTCTTACCAGAACACATGTTGTTTGTTTCTTTGACAAACTGTGGAAGATTCATTGCTCAACAATAATATTTCCCATATACACTTTCTATTCTTCAGGGATTCAATAATCAGCTATATGAATGAAGTTACAAAGCTAGGAGAAACTCTGTTTGAGCTGCTATCCGAAGCTCTTGGGCTAAAACGAGAACACCTAGGAAAAGGGCTCGAATTGGGCAAAGGACGCACATTCATCGGCCATTACTATCCACCATGCCCAGAGCCAGACCTAACAATAGGCACGAGCAAACACACCGACCCTTCGTTCCTAACAGTTCTTCTCCAAGACCAGATCGGTGGCCTCCAAGTCCTGCATAACAATCAGTATGTTAACGTACAACCCTTGCCTGGAAGTTTGGTTGTCAACATTGGAGACATGTTACAGGTTTTTTTTCAATAAAATGCTTTCAGTTAACAAATTCAAGTTTATACTAAAGGTAACTTTAGGAAATGATTTTTTTGTTTTGTAAATTGTGTGCAGATCATTTTGAACGATGAGTTCATAAGCACGGATCATAGAGTCCTTGCTAACCGGTTAGGACCTAGAATTTCGGTTGCAGGATTCTTCACTGGTGCTGTTTTGCCAGAAAAGGTTTATGCTCCAATCGAAGAGTTGATATCAGTAAAGAGTCCTCCTCGATACAAGGAGTTCACTGTGAGAGACTATCTTTCAAAGTTTTTCTTGCGTCCTATCGATAAATCTGGTCTTGATGAGTTTAGGTTGTCAGAATAGAAAACACCCCATGTTATGTATAAGTTGAAATACATGTGTGATAATGTATTACATGAAACATGATACTCTTTCGTGTTTTTGTGATACTTTTGAAATTTGAGTATTATAAAAACAAGCAAGAGTATCATGTTAAATACATTTGTTTATGTTTTTTGTGTTCTTTGTTTGGATGAAATAATATATGCCTCTGTATTTTCAATGTACCTCTATTGCCATGATATATCATTCATCATCAGTTTGTCATATTCCTTAACATGAAGTGTTTGAATGCAAGTAGTTTAATTAGGTTGCATTTGCATTTGGATTTGAGGAAAGTAAAATGTTTATAAAAATGTAAATTATATGTCTAGATAAATGAATGAACCTCGAGCCATAGAGAATATCAGTAAGGCCGGTATTGCAGATTTTTTTAAAAAAAAAACTTGTGCTTCCTAGTGTTTTCTTTTTTCGCCTATGTGAAAATCCAAGTCTTTGGCCCGAATCACGAGCAGAACCTGGAAAAGGCTTAGTCCAAAAATAGCCTGAAAAACCTGAAAATGAAAAGGCCAGAAAATTCCAAGACGTACTTAGAGGGCCACGAAATTGCAAGAACAGGCCTGAAAATGCAAGAAAGGCCGGAAAAGAGAAGTCCCGGAATGAAGTGTTATGCTCCCTCCGTCCTAATTTAGATTGTCCAAATACTATTTGACTCGTGTTTTAAAGAACGAGTTATTTATTAGTATTTGAAATGATAAAGAGATTTTTAAGGTGGGATATGATAGTTCTACTCCTCATCTATCTTACGCCTCCTTAAAAGTTACTTTATCAATTCATATACTAATAAACAATTTGCTTGCTAAAACACAAGCCAAAAGTAAAATGGCTAAACAAAATCAGGACGGAAGTAGTACTATATAGAAACATGAGTAACACTTGTGTTCACCAATTGCACAAGATGCAATTGGTGCAATTATATTCAATTTTAATTTGAATGAATTATCTATATCCTAAACACTAAATCATGACTTATTCGGGTCGGGGCCGGTAAAAGAAAAATTGAATTGAAATCCAATTGCACCAAATTAAAATTGGTGCAAATGGTGCACATGAGAATTTTCCTAGAAACATTAATGAGTGTCCATTTCTTTATTCTTATATTATTTTATAATATATATAAATAAAAGTGTCCAACCAACACATTCAAAAAATTGAATTTGAATAAGCCATCACATTATTATTAATACTATACATATAAGTTGACATGAGTTGTAGCTTGGAACTTGGAAGATATGATCGATGTGAAGCACGAAATATTTTTAAACGCAGAATATAATTAATACTTGTTTATGATCTTGATCAGATTCTTAAGGCTGGAAAGCATACGAAGAGTGCTGCTACAATTCTGCACGCATGCACGTTGTACTGTATATAAATATAACATGTCAAACGCACGTTGTTATAATTAAGAAGTTATAATTAATTATGGTAGCACATGCATATAATTAGTCGACTATAAATAAGGTAGCTAGTTTTTTTTTTTTTTAAGATAAATATGAAATACCATATAACGAGTACAAGGGGTACTCGAACCCAAAAAATTACAAATTACAGTTTAGACGGGATACACTCTATAGGTTGAGCATCCCACACATGAAAAGTAGCAACAAATGATAGCGGATAATGAGATCTGATTCATTTTCACGAGCTGAACTTAATCCCCTCAATCAGCTCGTCCAAAGTATACGAACTATCTTTGAAAATAATACTATTTCGGACCTTCCAAATCTTCCGCAAAGTAGCCTGCCAAATTAACCCGAAAACCTTACGCCTGGTCTTGCCTCTCACCGATTCAACAAACTCACAGAAATGCTCACTACCGGAAGAGGAGTACGGAATCGACCTATTGAGCCAAATGGATACAGCCTGCACACAAGGAAATAAGGTAGCTAGTTTAGAGAGTCACATCGATCATATACATTTGATAGTAGACAAGGAAACGGGTCATTAATTATTAAGATCGATCGATCAGTATTAATTAGTACTGTTAATTAATGGCCGCAGTCCTATTATTTTGTAAGTCCCATATCTCTCTGTTAAATTAATTTGTTTATAGATATTTTGTGTTAGTAGCATGAAATTAATCTCCTCATGGTTTGGGAGTGTTACGCCAAACCAACCCCTCGTTATTTAAAAATTGTATGAAACCTCTGTGTGGTTTATCAAATCAAGCGAATTCTCTATTTTTTCAGAAAGAGTAATATGTCATTTATAGTATAGTCTCAAAATTTCAATATTCAGAAATAGATGAACCAAACCATATGGAATTCCTCTAATTAAACTCTCTCTCTCTATATATATATGTACACGTAAAGCTCTTGACAAGTTCAAACTTTTAAATGAGATGAAATTCTAATTTTATATACTAATAAAATAATATTGGCGCCCTTGAATGCAAATGGTTTGGATGAGCAAGAACGTAGTCATTTTGTTGGGTTATGGAGCCCCGAGTGAAGCGGGATCTGCGGGCAGAGGCGCTCGACCGGCCGAGGTCGGCGGGGTGTACTCGGTCGAGCGCCCTATCGGCGCCATGAGGGCGCTCGAGCAATGTATGTGATCGAGCAGAATCGCTCGACCAAGGGCTGAGGTCGAGCGGTTTCGGAGGCCTGGACGCGGAAATAGGGTTTCGGCCAGGATGAGCCAAATCTAGGGTTTTGGCCCAGTTTTCCAGTTCGAGTTTTTTGTATAAATAACCCCCTGACTCCCCCATTGTATCTTGCACTACTTGCACTATCTTATACGATATAGTAGATCTCTCATGACTTGGTAGTGCCCCCAGACGTAGTCAGTTTGACGAACTGGGTAATCAAATTGTTTGTTCCTTAATTCGTTGTTTCATTATTTTCTCCTATAATTGCTTGTTTAATTCCTAACAACTGGTATCAGAGCATCAGGTTCAAGGGATCTGGTGGGAGCAATTATGGTGGCTAAAGGGAAATCGCCTGTTGAGAAGCTTGATGGAACGGATTTCAGATTTTTCGTTCGGTATGCGGCCGGGTACAACCACTGAACGTCCGAGAATGCACAAGGAGCTCGAGCAAGCAGGTTGGTCGAAAGGAACATCGACCAAAGCCCTGTGTCGAAAGCGGGTTAAAAAAAGGCGATTCATGAGTATGGGGCGTTGCTTGGAGTAGGTGGTTGGATGCAAGATCAAGATGGGTGTTGACACGTGGCTGAGATCGTTGTATCAGGTTAGATGCAAGATCAAGATGGACGTTAGACACGTGCCTGAGATCGTTGTATCAGGTTCATGCAAGATCAAGATGGGCGTTGACACGTGGCTGAGATCGTTGTATCAGGTTGGATGCAAGATCAAGATGGGCGTTAGACCGTGCACGAGATAATGCGGGGAATCGGTGGCGAATGATTCAAGGGAATGTTGTGGGGCGTTGTTTGGTTACGGTGCGAATCAAAAAGCGTTGAGGGGCATTGCTTGGATCGAATGGAAGTTGAGGGTCCAGTTGCGGTCTTATGGGCGCGATGATGCGAGTTCGAGAAGGATGTTGTGGGGCGTTGCTTGGATCAAGTGTGGATTCGAAGTCGAGCGTTGAGGGACATTGCTTTCGAAGTCGCGTGGTTTCTGCCGATGAGAGATTGGGAAGACGAAATTCTGGTTGGAGTCGATCTCCGGGAGGAGATTGTTGGGATTGTTGGAGTCCGAGTTGCGGAATGAGTCCGGGGAGGACAAGCGTTCGAGAATGAGTCCAGGGAGGACAAGACTTTCGACCTAGTTGAGGTCGTGCACTTCCGCCTCCGATGTCGATCTCGAGTTGATCTGTCGGTGGGAGATTGTTGGGTTATGGAGCCCGAGTGAAACGGGATCTGGGCGCAGTGAGGCACTCGACGCCGAGGTCGAAAGCGGTATGCTTTCGGCCGGCGCCCCTATCCGGCGCCATGAGGGCGCTCGAGCAATGTATGTGATCGGAAGGTAACCGCTCGACCAAAGGGCTGAGGTCGAGCGGTTCAGAGGCCTCGACGCGAAATAGGGTTCGGCGGGATGATGGGCCAAATCTAGGGTTTTGGGCCCGATTCCCGATTCGGGTTTTTTTGTATAAATAACCCCGATTCCCTATCATTGTATCTTGACTACTTGCACTATCTTATACGATATAGTAGATCTCTCCTCGGTAGTAGTAGTGATGTAGGATGTAGCTTCGGTTTGTGGTGGGTAACCAAATTGTTTGTTCCTTAATCCGTGGTTCCATTATTTTCTCCCATAATTGCTTGCTTTAATTCCTAACAGTAGCGACGGGGCAGTATTTTGACGTTAAATCCAGCTTGTGCAATATCATGAAACTTGGACAGAGTGATGGCTTCTGCTACTCCGCTAAGGAATGCTGTAACAAAGAAGCAGATTGTGTGTAAAGCTACTGTTTGAAACCTGGCAACGCATGTTCGGGTGGCGATGAATGCTGCTTTAATTTAGAACAGATTAAAACCACCAGTAATTTTGGAATTTCTCCTTCTGGGAAATGCTGTACTCCGTTAGGCGCAGGCTGCGTCCGAGATGATGACTGCTGCGACAAGAACAGAAAGTGCAGGGGAGATGGACATACCAAGGGTACCTATACATGTGTCTAGCCACTTACCTACCTATATATTCGCAAACGAACACGTTTCTCTGGAGACTGACTCTATTTTTATTTGTTTTTCTTAGTTTCATTTTGTTACTCCCATGGGTCCATTCTCCGTGTCTTTCAATGTATCTTGTATTTCTTTGTTGTTAAGTAAGTTGGTTTTGATGGAATAAATTTATATCTAAATGTGTCTTTGGATTTATATAGGGAAACTAATTTTATATGGCCAATCTCTGATCTTTTTGTATTTGATTATGTTGTTTTTTTTTCCTAAGTTTCTTAAGAGCATTCGTTGTGTTCTTTTGAACTAAATCTCTTAATAAACTTTTTTATGTACCAAAAGAGAAAAAATCATAATAAGAAGTAAATTTTCTATTTTTACTAGGTTTAATCAGTCACCATTTCACCAGTAAACTCCCCCCACTAATGCCCGATCGCTCAATTTACCCCTATCGATCCTACCATCTACATACGACATTGCTTTATGTTTTAATTTACATTCACATATTTTAGAAAATAGAATTGATTCTATATAGTAGTCATTTTGGGTATGTTTGTTTCGGGATTCACCCGAATAGACTTTGAACTTTGCAATTCAAATCACATATTAATTGAAAATTTTCACATCTAATTTTTAAATTAACTCCTATAAAATGTGTTGGGTGGATCCGCCGTCTTCACACCTCCGATTTCGTCCGAATCCTGAAACAGAAAAAAAACACAAAGAACAAAAAGGATAGAGAAGATAACCGGGCTCAGAACACCTTCTGTTCTTTAATGAGATATCACACGGTGTATTTGGAGTTCTCACAAAGACCGTCTCCCTCACCCCACCCTTGGTACACTCACTTCTCCCTTTCTCTATTTTTGCAAAATCGGTCCCAATGACTCAATAATCGGATGCTGAAATCGCAACCTTCAAGCCTTAATATATAGGTAGGAGGAGAAACCATTGTCAACCAATCACCCATGATTTCAGGCAATAAGGAAGCTAAGAGCAACCACATTGGTTGCTAAGTTATAACCCTTCTCTTTCCTCCATCTCATTACCACATCATCATTCTTACATAAATAACTCAACCCCACTAACTTTCACATTCATCTAAAAGTTATAACTCATTTTTAAGAGATCCACATTTTCTTTTTAATTCTTATTTTTCATTTAATGTTTATGCAAAAAATAATTAAAACAAAAAAAAAGAAGAAAAAGTCAGCAAAATTAAAGTGTGTTGATAAAGTGGGGGCTCATTTTCTTACCTTTGCAGAAAAAAGAGCTTTACTCTGTCATAACTCTACTGAGGAGAGAGAAACAAATTTTGGGTTATAACTCTCCCTCACATCGGTAGTAACCCAGTTTTGGCAGGTTATAACTCTCACTAACCCACCATTGCGGAGGCTCTAATAAAGAGAAATTTGAAATTGAGGCAGCTTTTAGGGTGAGTGGAAGAGACGTTAGATTGGGGGATATGGGCCAAATAATTGTGGGCCATTATTATGGGCTATCAACTGATAAATTCAGGGACCCAATGTATAAACCTATCACAAAATATATTTACACACTTATTTTTATAAAATTCAATATAATCATTACAATTTTTCTTTCGCCCACTTATTCTTTTTCTTACTTTTCTCTCACACAATACAATATAATAACACAACATCAATCACTGTTATATATTGATTTGACATAAGATAAAAATCTCACCTTATTAAAATCTCAAAACAAACACGCATTTAGGAATTTTCAAATTCATAGAATTTTGAAATCGTCACTTCCCCGCCCACCTAAACCCCAAAACAAATGCTGATTCTTACGGACAAATTGGAAATATAGGAGTAATGTTTGCCACTGATTTCATTTCGTGTACCCGAAGAATTTTCCACTTTTAATAGATAAACACCAAACTTTCGAAAAAAAAAAAAATTAAAAAAAAAACCAAACTTTTCTGTTTTCAGCACCAATTTGCCTAAAAACAACGAATCTCTTCTAAATCTCCCATGGATGGAGGAATCCCTGTTTCTGAAGATGAACACCAACGGCGTGAGAGATTGGCACTCCTCCAATCCTTCGAAGACACAAAAGCTGGCGTCAAAGGTCTAACAGATTCCGGCGTCCTCAAAGTTCCCCAAATTTTCGTGAGGCCACCCCATGAAATTGCTCAAGAATTGAAACAGAGCAACGCTCAATTTCAAGTTCCGGTAATCGATTTAAGCCAGATCTGTGACGCTGAGAGGCGAATCGAGATCGTTGAACAAGTTAGAATTGCATCTGAAACGTGGGGGTTTTTTCAAGTGGTGAATCACGGGATTGCGTTGAAGGTGTTCGACGAAATGCTTGATGGTGTTGGGAGATTTTTCGACTTGGATGTTGCGGAGAAAAGTAGGTACCATACGAGGGATTTTAGGGAGACGGTGAGATATCACAGCAACTATGATTTGTTCACTTCAAGGACTGCTAATTGGAGGGATACTGTCAGCATTTCGTTTCCGAATTGTAGCCAGGATTTACCTTCTTGTTTCAGGTATAATTTGTGATTGAGCCGCTGCTTTTCATTTGAATACCATATTAGATCATTGGAATGATTGACAGAGTTGGTTGAGTAGAGATTTGCGAATTCAATTGTTTTGATTTTCTCTTACTATATACACCTGTTACTTTATAGTAAAATACTAATATTTTTTATGAAGTGATTAATGCTAATGAATTATAATAGGTTTAGTGAAATCACTGAAATGATTAATTAATACTTTAAGGCTGTTTGGTTCACTTGACTGGATTGATTATAATAAGATTGAGTAAGATTGGAGGGATTGGACTGGATTGTTTGAATCAAGATATGTGTTTGGATTGTAGGATTGCAACTCATAATCATGTACTGAAAAATCAATAAAATTAAAATGCTAATCCCAATCAATCTCACCTTCAACATGGGATAGACATCCCTTCATATAGGGATTAAACACATTTTTGTACCAGACTGAAAATGTATTATGGGTCCTCATCCCACAAACCAAAAGACCGATTACCTGGGATTAAAATGCTAATCCCAATGATTACAAACTTTCTTGTACAACTGGTGCTGGTGCACAACTAATATTGTTCAGTGAAACCAATTAATACCATCTAAAAATGCATATGAGTTGCACGATGTATCTGATGTATACAAGAATTTGTCTTGATTTAATAAAAGTAGAAGTTGCATGAGTACTTATTGCAGATACTTGAAATCGTCTTGGTTTAATAAAAGAAGTAGATTTTTTTAGAATATTAGTTGCATGAGTAATTATAGCAGATACAAGAATTTGTCTTGGTTTAATAAGAAGTAGAATTTTTTAGAATATTAGTTGCATTAGTACTTATTGCAGTTACATGTGTAAAATCAATTTTTTCTAAGTTATAGATATGTTAATTAAAAAATTATTTGAGTGCAATTATGTCTCAATCTAAGAGTGCCTTGTTTTGCAATTAATATTCAACCAATTCTGCACTCTATTAACAGGGAAAGCACAGTGGAATACTCGAAGCATATCGCAGTTCTGGGGAATAATCTGCTGGAGCTACTCTCCGAAGCTCTTGGACTAAAACCGGACCACCTAAACAACATGGGATGCTCCGAAGGTCACAGGTGTAGCTCACATTATTATCCGGCATGCCCTGAGCCTGAACTAACTCTTGGAACCACCCAACATTCGGATCCTGGATTCATTACGGTTCTTCTTCAGAACCAAATCGGTGGTCTCCAGGTTTTGTATCAAGACCAGTGGGTTGATGTGGAGCCCACGCGCGGAGCTTTAGTTGTCAACATTGGGGATCTTCTCCAGGTATATCAACTTGTTAAACTAACCTCTGCCTTTTTACATCTTCTAATTCTAATATTTCTTGCTCTGTTATTGTATGGTAGAAAAATGAATCTTTCATCATACTTTCTATTGTTAGAAAATTTGTCTAATCAAGAATAACAAGATTCATCCAACCAGCACGGTTTACTATAAAAAAAATTTAAAAATGATAATACGAAGTGTTTGAGATAGTTTTGAATGGTGCAACATTAAGAAATGAGCAAACAGCAGAATACAAATAAAAGAAATGAAAATTTATTTTTAACCGAATTAAACAACCCAACCGCAGTAATTCGGTTCGGTTCAGTTTGATTTCTCCAAAGTTTGGTTCGACAGTTTTATATACATAATTTAGTTAATTCGATTTGAATGAAAAAATGGTCAAAATCGACTGAATTAACTGAATGCTCAGTCCTGATGGTCATTGTAAAAGATAGAAGAAAACATAACGATAATATCGCATCGAGTTAAAAACATTTTCGTCCTACAACTTTAACCTATTTCGCAAAACATCCCAAAATATTTTCAATTTAGTCATATTTTTTTAATTGCTCAACTCAAGTAAAAAAATGCTGTAAATTCAAAAAATTGGCCGAAAATTTACACGTTTTGGTCAAGTGATCTTTAAAATTGGGGAAAATCAGCGACTTAATCGATGCGGATCCCAAGTGTAATACAAGAGAAAATGTCTTCATATAATCAACTGTTTAATCTAATTACACTTTGGCTTTTTACATCTTCTAATTCCAATATTTGTTGCTCTGTTTTTGTGATAAATCATGTGTTTAACCTTGGAGTAGTTGGTGTCGAATGGGAAATTCGTAAGCAGTAAGCATAGAGTGTTGGCTAATCGCGATGGACCGAGAATTTCTGTGGCTTTCTTTTTCTCTGGACCTATCACTAGTGTTAAGTATTTTGGCCCCTTAAAAGAACTGATTTCTGAAGAAAATCCAACAAAATATAGACAACTTCTATTGAGTGAGTACCTGCTCAAGTTTCTTCATACTGGACTTGATGAGAATCTTGGTCTTGATTACTACAAATTGTGAAGATTGATTTGTAAGAAAATTAAAATTTATTGAGTAGTTATGTATGAGGTGGTAGAGAATATATCTACCTTAATGAGTCTCAATTATGTATATTGGTGTGATGTAAAGCAATATTTTGTATGGTGACTGTTTCATTTGTGAGTCCTAAGTTTGTGAGTAAAATAGTTTGTAAAAAGTATGGGATATGTACAATGATGTTTCTTGGATTGAATTTTATGGATTAATTTCTTATTTAATTTGGTATTTGTGTTGCCTATTTCTATTTGTGTGTTTAATTTCTTTGAAAGCTTGTTGTTAATGTACTGATAACATGACTTCTTTGATGTTAATTGGGGTAAAATTGGGAGATTTATCTCATTAATAGATCTTTAAACACACCACCCAATTTATTATGAGATCGGGAGATGATTAATTATTGGGAGGTAGTAGATGGTCTTAGGCGCTATTTCGTGTTGCATTACACTAGTGTTTATTTTGGATTGAATGTATTGAAAAATCGTTCTAATTCATTATTTAATGATCAACCCTATAAGAAAAGGCACAATACTATTTAAATGAGTTTTTAACCATAAATTGATTTTTAAATATTGCAATTGCCTTGGAATCAATTTTCTCATTATATTTTTGCAATTTCATTAGCTTGTTGTTGATTTGGATTGGACTTGTTTTAATCTGCTTTCTTAAAACTTTCCTTATAAATCAATCATGTCTACATAGAATTGTGGTAATAAAAATCATTTTTACGATATTTCGTTCCCGTGGGATTGTATTTACTTCACTAGGATAGATATCGTACACTTGCAATTGGCTATATTTACGTGTTGGAAAAATACGGAACACCTTAAAGGAAGCCCTAAACGTATACAAAACTTGGCCTTCTCAAAATTCAATTTCTTAGTCAATGTTAAGTCTTTTCATTGATTACAGCAGTAAATTCTGAACTATCATAACATGACATATTCTTTACAATTTTTATTAGAATTAATGACTTTGAGGTACAAAAAATAGGAAGCAGTAACTCTAAGGTACAAATGCAATTTTTAGTGACTCTTAGGTATAAAAAAAATTGCACTTTGTACCTGAGAGTCACAAAAAAGTTGCATTTGTACCTTAGAGCTTTTTGCTCTCCCACTTTGTACCTTAGAGCTTTTTCCCCTTTTTATTATATTATTTGGATTTTGAATTTTGTCCACCTAGCTTTCAAAATTGATTACTAGCCCGTTGCATCGATCACCCAATTAAAACCTAAATTTTAATTAGCTTGTTAGAATGGAAATCAATGTGTAAATATGTGTGTCCTGGAAACATAACTAGACAAACTAACAGGACATAATTGTTTTTTCTTTTTTTTCATAAATTCAATTACGTGGAAATGCTTTTATGCAAAACATAAAGGTTTGATTTCTGATTGTTATTTAATCTGATCACACTTCCATTCTTCCTTTATACACACGTGATAAATGATAATCACCTAATCTCATATACTTAAAAAAATAGTTAAAAAAATAGTTCAAAGTCCCTTTCAAAAAAAAAAAAAAAAGGTTCAAAGTAAGTAGTTGGAATAATTTGGCAATTTCCAAGCACCTTCCAGAATATATATAAATAATACAAAACAATGTTATCTCTTCCCACAAACTCAATGCATCCTTTCCATATAAATATACAATCCAGAATTGACTCAACACAAGATTAAAATCAATCAAGTTTCCAAAAATAGAAATGGCAGGAGGAATGATTGATTCATCAGCTGATGATCAACAGTTGAATAGAACAGAAATGCTGAAAGCTTTCGACGAAACGAAAGCTGGAGTCAAAGGCCTCATAGATTCGGGCCGATTAGCAAAAATTCCCAAGATTTTCATGAGGCCGTCTGACGAGCTCATTCAAGATCAACTCACAACAACGCTTCAAATTCATGAAGAGGTTCCCGTGATTGATCTAACCGACGTCCATAACAATCCAGATGGGCGAAAGCAGGTGGTAGAACAAGTGAGAGCCGCATCGGAAAGTTGGGGGTTTTTCCAGGTGGTGAATCATGGAATCCCCTCAGATGTAGTTAATGGAATGATTGATGGAGTTCAGAGGTTTAATGATCTGGATGTTGAGGATAAAAAGAAGTATTATTCGCGGGATAATACGAGGAGTGTGACATATAATAGCAGCTATGATCTGTTCACTTCAAGAACTGCAAGCTGGAGGGATACGTTGACCGTTTCTTTTAACTCCGGAACTCATTCTCAGGATCCCCAGGAGTTGCCTCCTACTTGCAGGTATCATTGCTCTGCTTTGCATTATTCAATGGTATTACTTGTGTTACGAAAAGGTATTAGTTGGGAAGCTGAACAGTATTAGTTTTTTTCAGTGAAGAGTAAAATTCACTTTTGATCCAACTAAACACGGTACCTCACGATTTTGGTCCCAAAACCATTTTTCATTCAATTTTGGACCCACCGTTACGTTTTTCGTTAAAGTCAACTGTTGTCTTGGTCCCACAAGACACAATACCTCACGATTTTGGTCCCAAAACTGCAGCCGACATACATTACGAAAAACCTAACGGTGGGATAACAACTGTTACTTTTTTCATTCAGTTTTACTGTGGGAAAACCATTTTTTCATTCAGTTTTTGGTCCCACTATTACGTTTTCCGATAAAGTCAGCACAATCTTGGTCCTACAAGACACGATACCTCACGATTTTGATCCCAAAACTGCAGCCGACTTTACTGAAAACGTAACGGTGGGACAAAAACTGCATAAAAAAATGAATCTGGGACCAAAATAGTGGGTGTTGAGATCAAAATCATGAGGCCAAAAGTGAATTTTACTCTTTCAATTAACAATATTAGCTGTTTTTAGTGAATAATGCTGTTTGTTTTAACTGAACAATATTACTTGGTCAGTATTAGGGATTTTGAAACCCATGTATTACTTATTTCTATTGAACAATATTAGTGCACGGTGCACACGAGTTGGTACTCTATAATTTATTTTTTGGAAAGGATACTGAAGTTATGGTTCCAGTTATGTCTGATTTTTAATTTTCAACGGCAATACTTCTATGTACAAGTTACACCAAGTGCATTTTTAAATGGTATTAGTTATTCCACTAAAAGGAATTAGTTGGTCAGTATTAATTTATTTTTTACTGAACATATTAAGTGCACCCAACTCCCAAGTGTTTCTCATTTGCATAAGTAGACCTTAACCGTGATTTAAGTTTCACACCGTGTTATTTAATACTATTTGTGTGTAGTTATTATTTCACACACACTCATTTGTTATTCTTCTAATTATTAGAACATGACATACATGTTGTGATCATTCTTCCTAATCAATTAACACTATGTTCACAGGGAATCATCAGTGGAATACTCAAAAAACATGGAAGTACTAGGAAATACTGTGCTTGGATTATTATCCGAAGCTCTGGGGCTGAAAACAGATCATTTAAAAAACATGGAATGCTCTCACGGCCACCGCTTCTACTGCCACTATTACCCGGCATGCCCTCAACCCGAACTGGCAATCGGAGTTACCAAGCATTCCGATGCTGGATTTCTCACCATTCTTCTTCAAAACCAAATATGCAACGGCCTCCAGGTTTTGTATCGAGGCCAATGGATCGACATTCATCCGATTCCAGGAGCTTTAGTCGTCAACATTGGAGATCTTCTCCAGGTATTCATTTTGCTTGACGAATTACGCTATTCACACTCTCATTTTCCCTAAATATACATTCACTTGATCATATTAGAGTTTCACAAGTAATACCTTTCTTCTTGCGAACTGATACTTTTCAGCTAGTTAACTAATACCTGCTCTGTGAGCTCAGGTTGTTAGTCATGCACGTGTGAAGTGCTTGTAACAGAATTTTTTAGGGATCACGTGCTCGGCACAACTGACTAACTGATCGCGTGTGACAGTTATAAGCTAAGTCGATCTATTTATACTGTAACACAGCTCATAGAACAGGTATTAGTTCACTAGCTTAAAAGTATCAGTTCACAAGAAGAAAGGTATTACTTATGAAACTCTAATAGATCAAATCAACTTAGAAAGTAAGCAGTACTAGCTCATTAATGAATTTATATTCTGAAAAATAACCTTTTATGTTCGTTTTTATTTTCTATTTCTTTATCTTTAAACTGGTATCAGAACCGCATGTTTGCAAACATTAGTGTTTCATTCAAAGTGATTAAAATAGATTTTTTTTTTTGTAGTAAAATCGAAAGTGCACGGTTAGTTTTTTAAAATTATAAAAATCAGATAGCAGCTAATAAAAGCAGATGGAGGGTGCTTCAAGGAATCTACTTTTAAAAATGAATTTAACTCTGGATATTAGAAGAAAAACAGATTTAATATTAAAAATATACTCTTTAAAAAACATAACAGAATTGATTTTTGAGCAGATTTGACTAAGCGTGCATTTAGGGGGAATGGGAGTGAAAATAGACACAATCTAATTTCTGAATGCATGTCATAGTCTTACTCACTATTTTTGTTTCTGCATATATATATATATATATAAATTAGCTTGTATCGAACGGGAGATTCAAAAGCAGCGAGCATAGAGCGAAAGCTAATGAAATCGGACCAAGAATTTCTGTTGCGTGTTTCTTCTCTGGACCTCCAATTGGGGCCAAGACTTATGGCCCGATTGAAGAGCTGATATCACAAGAGAATCCCCCGGTTTACAGAGAAATTGAAGTGGGTGAATATAGATCCAAGTTCTTGAAAACTGGATTGGACGATTATCGTGCTCTTGATTATTACAAGCTGTGAAGATTGGAAACTAAACAAAAAGGCTTATCAATTACATGATCATCGAGTCTGAAATGATATACACCTGCCACATATAAATTTATATGCATCTACTGTACTTGGTTGTATTTCAAATTTTAAGGTTTTTTTTACTATTGTTTTTCAATAATCAAAAGAGGAAATTATAATTAATTTTCCTCGTGGATTGTCCAATTAATTATGTGCGAAATAAACCTTTTATTTGGATTATTACTTTTATGTCATTATATTTATCAAAATTATCAAATGAACCATGAAGTTTGAAATAACTTATTTATGCTCTCTTTCTTTGAAGTATAATGAACCATGTAGTTAGAAAAAGCAAATGATTTAATGTTGGGTCACATATTGATCGGGTCAATAAAATAGGGAGCTGGGTTTAAAGGCTATTGAGAATTTTGGATTGAAGAATGGGAAAGATTATAAATATGGGAACTGTTTTTGTTAAGTGTAAGAGATGATGAAACGGAATGAATGGAAGAAAGAAGTATATTATAACAAGTGAACAGTAGCACTTCAGTATGCTTCAGTGAGATCCTCATCACACTGGGCGATGCTACGAGAGTGGCAGCTAAAGCAGTGGGAGAAGTGCACATGTCTTTTGAAGACAGAGTTTTAATTCTAAGAGATGTTCTTTACGTTCCGAGTTTTAGAAAGAATTTACTTTCAGTTTCTAAACTTTTTCATGATGGATATTCGGTTACTTTTAATAAAGTTGTTACCATTTCTCTTTTTGATAAATTTATCTGTCATGGAACGTTGTCGAATAATCTCTATACAATTAACTGTGCACACCACTCACGAAATGCATCCTATAACACATCAACTGTTTCCGAGAAAAGAAAACGTTCTTCAGAAGTGAACGAGACACTTCTTTGGCATCTAAGATTGGGTCATATAAATCCAAAGATGATCCAAAGGTTGGTGAAAGACGGTTCACTGGAGTTTCTCCAAGTTGAACCAATTCCAACCTGCGAATCATGTTTGGAGTGTAAAATGACCAAGAGGGCATTTGGAGCCAAGGGGAATAGGGCCAAAGAAGTGTTAGAGATCGTTCACACAGATGTATGTGGTCCAATGTCAACCAAAGCAAGAGGAGGTTATGAGTATTTTGTCACTTTTATTGATGATTACTCAAGGTACGGTTATATTTTCCTTATGAAGCATAAATCTGAGACCTTTGAGAAATTCAAAGAATTTAAGGCTCAAGCAGAGAATCATAGGGAAAAACGTATCAAGTCTCTACGATCTGATTGTGGAGGCGAATACCTCAGCGATGAGTTTTTGAACTACTTATCTGATGAAGGGATTGCATCCCAGCTCACTGCACCCGGAACCCCTCAACAAAACGGGGTTGCAGAGCGAAGAAACTGAACTCTTTTTGAAATGGTTAGATCTATGATGAGTTATGCGGATCTTCCCAAGTCGTTCTGGGGTCATGCCTTGGAAACATCAGCTTACATTCTGAACTTGGTGTCATCCAAATCGGTTCCCAAAACTCCCAAAGAATTGTGGACCGGGCGCAAGCCTAGTATGAGACACATGAGAATTTGGGGGTGTCCGGCCTACGTGTTGGACAAGGAAGCCGGAAAATTGGATCCTCGATCAGAATTAAGGTTGTTTGTAGGATACCCCGAGGGAACAAAAGGGTGTATGTTCTATGGTCCCGAAGATCAAAAGGTGGTCATAAGCACCCACTTTAGATTTTTGGAAAAAGACTATATGAACGAAAGAAAACCCAGAAGTGAGATTACCTTAAATGAGCTAAGAGGGCAAACCTCAATGCCAACTGTACTTGATGATATACCAAACGACACACTTTCTCAACCGGAACCTCGTCGTAGTGGGAGGGTTGTAAGACAGCCCGAGAGATTCATGGGAATAGGAGAGTCCTAGGACTTGATTCCCGCTCAAGACGAATCAGGACCCATGGACATATGACGAGGCAATCCAAGACAAGGATGCAGATTCTTGGCAAACAACAATGAAAGCCGAAATGGGTTCTATGTTTCATAATAGAGTGTGGAAGCTAGTCGAACCACTTAATGGGGTCAAACCCATTGGTTGCAAGTGGGTATATAAGAGAAAAAGAGGACCGGACGGGAGGGTGGAAACCTTCAAAGCAAGACTAGTGGCGAAAGGTTATACTCAGAAAGAAGGGATCGATTATGAGGAAAAAAATTTCGCCCGTAGCCATGCTTAAGTCTATCCGTATTCTCTTATCGATTGCTGCGCATCTCGACTTTGAAATCTGGCAAATGGATGTCAAGACAGCTTTCCTTAACGGAAGTCTTGATGAAGAGATCTATATGCAACAACCCCAAGGCTTCATTGAAAAAGGCCAAGAACACCTAGTTTGTAAGCTCATGAAGTACATTTACTGACTCAAACAAACATCCAGAGCTTGGAACCAATGTTTTGATCATGTTATAAAGTCTTATGGGTTCAATCAAAACGAGTTTGAAAGTTGTGTGTATAAAAAGCATGTCGGAACTGCATTGGTATTCTTAGATTATCGTAGATGATATTCGATCATTGGGAACGATGTAAAGGTGTTATCGGGCGTAAGGGCATGACTTTCAAAAGCAGGTTTGATATGAAGGACTTAGGGGAAGCCGCACACATCCTTGTGATCAAGATCACTCGAGATCGCAAGAAAAGGATGATAGGCTTATCATAAGCTTCATACATAGACATCGTCTTGAAACGATTGAAAGATGCAAGATTCCAAGAAAGGCTTCGTACCTTTCAGGCATGGAATCCATCTATCCAAGAAAATGTCCCCTAAGACGCAAAAGGAGATAGATGACATGAAAGGTATTCCTTATGCTTCGGCTATCGGAAGCCTTATGTATGCAATGTTTGTATGACGAGACCGGATATCCGCTTTGCCGTTGGCATGGTGGCAAGATATCAAAGTAACGAGGAAAAGAGCATTGGATGGCAGTTAAAAACATTCAAGTATCTGGAAAGAACTCGGGATAGAATGTTGGTTTATCAGTCAGATAGTCCAATCCCCATCGGCTACACGGACTCGGATTTCCAATCAGACATAGACTCCAGAAAATCTACCTCCGGTAGTGTGTTTTGCATGGGGGAGGAAGCGGTGACATGGAGAAGCGTCAAGCGAAATCGTCGCAGATTCTACCATGGAAGCGAATATGTAGCTATTATGAGGCAACGAAAAAAAGCGGTTTGGCTCAAGAACTTCCTAGTGGACTTAGATGTGGTTCGAATTTGCCCAGCCAGAATCATCGCATTTATTGTGACAATGCTGGGAGCGATTTGCAAATTCAAGGGAACCAAGAGCCCACAAAGCCAAAGAAACACATTGAAAGGAAATACCATCTTATACGAGATATCGTTAAGAGAGAGAGATATAGATGTGGGAAAGATGGCGTGCGAGGACAACCTAGCAGATCCATTCACAAAGGGTGCGCCTCTCGAATACATTCGAGAGACATGTGGAAGGAATGGGTGTCAAGACCATTGTCAATCTGCTTTAAGTATAAGTGGGAGAAATTATTAGGTTCGTGTAGGTGACATTATATGTCACGGATCTACACGAGACATGTTGTAGTATACTTAAAAGCAGACTTTGAGTATAAGTGGGAGATTGTTGGGGTTATCTTTCGAAAGTATGTTTTTTACTTTTGTATAATCAAAACTGAATTTCGGACTTATTTACTGAAATAAATTATTTATCACTGATGCTTTAAATATTATCGAATGTTACATATATTTACTGCATAAATGTTCAATAATTCGTACGTGTTACATTATAGTTAATTTAGTGATACCAGATCACATAAGATTAAATTAACAGTCTCTTGTAATTAAAAGTACGCCATTCACGACCTAGATGGAAATGAACAACCCATCGTGAAAGGTTGAAGTGTAAGGCTCAGATTGACTTGTCTTGACCAAGAGATTACACTAGTGCATGACTGATGCACTGAATAGGACCTACAGGAGGACAAATTCTTCAGAACTGAATAAGGAAGAAATAGACCTCAGTGGTTCGTTATTTCTTAATCTTCGTTCCTTAAATAGGATCATGTGTGATTGGTAACTATTGCTTTGACTTATCATGGGTAGAGAATCAACGAGATTCAATACTTTTTATCTTGGGCAATATTATTGGTCACATGTGATTGCTAAGATTTAATACGAAGAATCGTGTGCAAGTACGCTTGTTTGATTTGCCCCCTTGGGAGGTTCATAAGCTTTATTATACCAAATCTTGCAAGTGGAATTAGTTTCCGGTATGGATAATAATGTTGAACCGTTCCTTGACCAAGGATAAAATATATTAATTAATGGAAAGTTATTTCAGTGGTTTGAATTAATTAATGGGCTAGATAATCTTAAACACGGGAAATAATAAACGGTAGCCATATTGACTGTAATATGGGTTAAGATGGATAGTGCAATATTAATTATGTAGTGGGATTAATTAATATTTATGGTCTTGAATAATATTGTGGCTCAATATTGATAATTCAAGATCCATTGGAAGGTCCAATCTTAATTCTCCTAAAGGTCCCCTGAGTAGCCCAACATATAGTCCAATAACTGAAAAAGGTGTTTAAAATAAAATAAATATTGTTGCTTATTTTTTCTCATTTATTTCGAAATTTATGGATAAAAGGGGAGAAAGATTTTCTTTGAATTTTGTTATGGAATGAAGATATGTATTCTTGGAATACAAGATTATCTCATTAAATTCAAGAAATCTCCCACTTGGTTATCTATAAGAGAATTTTTTAAAATTTTGATAAATTAAGGGCAAGAAATATTTTCTTGATTTTCTTGAAAAGATATTATGGAAGATATGTATTTCTTGAAATACAAGAATATCTCATAAATTCAAGAAGATCCAAATCTTGGAATCTTGACTCATAATTTTCGAAATTATCCATAACAAAAGAGTAGGTGGGATTTTGTGGAATATTATAATTATGGGAAAAAAAAATAGGAGATATATTCAAGATTTCTTGGAGATCAAGAAAAGATTTTCCCACATTTTTTTTGCCATAATTTTCGACCACCTATGCTTTATAAATAGGGGATGATTCTTTCATTCCCAAGTACAATTCCATGTGCTGGAAAAATTAGTAAATCCACAAAGGTGGTGCAACATAATTTATTTTCCTTTTGTTAATTGTTCACAAGTGTCCTACCACCGGATAGTCGAACAAGGATTAAGGGAATACTTGAGAAGTTCTTTTGGTTAGTCTAATCAGCCAGATCACTGTCATCCCAAGAGGTACGTTCTCGTAAACTCGTAGAATTCCGCATGCGTAGGTTTTACGTGAATTAATTATATGCATGATATGTTGTTGAATTATTATTTGAATTAATATAGGATTAATTCATGCTAGTAATAATTATAAGAATTAAATTTGTATTTAAATATTCACCCCGAATAGATCTGTGCAACTTATTCCCCAACACTGTCTACAAATTTTTATAATATTAGTTGACAAACAAATTACTTATAAACAAATTGTCTACATATTTATAATTCCCGTAAGCAAATAAATTACCTACATAATACATAAAAAATTCCCTAGGTAATTATATTTGTAATTTAGAAATGGATAACAAAATTTTTTACCTATGAATTACATTTTCGTAGACAAATTGTTTGTAGGCAATTTGAGAAATGAAAATGTTCTATATGATTAGAAAATTTTGTAGGCAAAACGTAGGCAATCCTTACTTTTTATAGATGAAATTATTTTCGTTGAAAATTCCATAGGTATGTTGAAAAATTTCGTAGGCGCAATTCTCTATTTTCTGTGTCTAGGCCCATTAGACTTTCTTCTTTGTTTAGTGAATAATCCTCTAAAAGAAACTCTTATTGAGACACTCTCTCATTCCTATGGATCCATTTCTAATTTATGTCTTAAAGTGTGACTTATTTTGCATGATCTTAGCTCTGGATTGGCTAGCAAAACTAACTTCCAAGTTGTTCCAAATCTCCCTGGAGGTATTTAAACACACAGTTCTCACAAGAACTCTCTCATTAATTATCAAAGAAGACATGCCAAGAAATAATAAGTTGTCTTTTTAATTGGTTCAGGTTAAAAGACAAACACACCAACAAACTCATTCCCTTAATTTTTTTCCTCTACAACACCATTATTATGCAACCTAGGGTTCCAGTTAGGTTTCGATTGAATTGCAAAACTTTGCATGCTGAGCCAGGCCACTTGCTCTTTTATCATATATATAGGAAAAATACTTTATATAGGCCTGTAAATTAGGGCGGATGTATTTTAAGGACAATAGTTTTATAGACATGAAATGTAGGACAATATATTTTAAAATCTGTAAACATTGGACAATATGTTTTAAAATCTGTAAATATAGGACAATCGAGCCCGAATAAGCCAAAATTGGGCTGAAATGTCACGTGAGTTGCACGATTCCTACTTTTATAGATTTACGAACTTGTGAATGTAGGACACTATATTTTCAAAATCTATAAATTTAGGACAATCTTGCAACTCACGTGAAATTATAGCCCGATTTGGACTTATTGGGACTCAATTATCCCACATTTACAAAATTTAAAATATATTATCCTACATTCACCCGTTAAATTATTGTCCTTAAAACACAATCATTCCTAAGTCATTGGCCTACAAAAATACTATTCCCCATGTTGTATATGTTGATACTTGATAGTAATAAGAATCTTTTAGATTTACAAGTTTCTAAAAATTGAGGACCATCGGCACCTGCACATAAGGGTTTTTATGCAACAATCAACATTTTGCATGCTTCACAAATAGGAAAAAAAATAGGCCAGTAATTTTGGGGGTTGTGGACAATAATTTTACGGGCTTGAAAATGTACAACAATATGTCTTAAAATCTGTAAATATAGGACAATGTGTTTTAAAATCTGTAAATATAGGACAATCAAGCCCGAATAATCAAATCCAGCTGAAATGTTACGTGAGTTCCACGATTGTCCTACATTTACAAATTTACGGACTTGTGAATATAGGACACTAAGTTTATAAAATCTATAAATTTAGGACAATCTTGCAAATTTCAGCCCAATTTCGGCTTATAAAAGCTCGATTGTTCTACATTTATAACTTTTAAAATATATTGTCTTATATTTATAAATTTTAAAACACATTGTCCTATATTTTCAAACCCCAAAAATTATTGTTCTTAAAACACAATCCGTCCAAAGTTACTTGCCTTATTTTTTTTTTAAAAAAAAACACAGTTCCCCTTCACAAACATGTCTTGTGCATTCACATTACCGATAGGCTTGTATAAAAAGTTAAATTAAAATTTTGTTGTGATTCTTATATTATAATTGTATGTATTAATTTAAAGATATTCTCATTTCAAACTAAATACTCCCTCCATCCCGGATTTAATGACACATTTGCCAAAAAGGTCCGTCCCAAATTCGTTGGCACATTTCCTTGAAGGAAATAAAGCAACAACATTAGTTTAAACTTTATCACAATTAAAAATCTAAAAAATTTCACACAATGCTAATACTTTTTCATACTAAAGTCAATTTTATTCCCTTTTATTTACATCACATGCCATTACTTTACCATTTACGCAATGGCGGAGCCAGGATCAAAATATAGGACGGGCTGAGATAAATATATTACAAAAAAATAAAAGCTTAAACTTTTGTTTTTTTTACATAAAATGCGTTCTACATATTACATTTGATTTTTTTCGTTTAAAGCATGAAGTGCAAGACAAAAACTTGTATAGATCTGGTTCATGCTATGAACTCGATTATTTAAGTATCACTGTTACATACAAAAACTCTCACTGTTATGTGTAAAAACTATCACTGTTATGCACAAAAACTTTCACTGTGATAGTTTTTACACATAACGGTGATAGAGTTTATGTGTGAACCTGATTCACATGAGTGTTACTCGAAGTGCAAAATGGATGTAACTTGGTGGTGAAGTGTCAATTTTATGTAGCGGAAAATCTAAACGTGAAGGTTGAATGTTAAATCTATAATCAAAGTCACATAAATAATGAAGAGAAAGAGAAAACAATATTTTTCTTATGCATAAAAATAGGAATTAAATATATCTCAAAATTTCTCTACATGAAATTTTTAAATATGAATCGAGAAGATTATATTAATTAATGCTTGAAAATAACAACTAACTTATTCACCAATTTCAATAGATAAAGCTTGGCATATATAAAATATTAAATTTATAAATAATTTTAAAATATTAAATATTTTACAATATTAAATATATATATAAAAAAAAATCAAAATTGGGACGGGCCAGCCCCAACGTAGATACGCCCTTGCATTTACGCCCTCCCCAAAAAGCAATTTATACTAATAAATAACTCTCTCATTAAGCTTCACACTGAGAGAATAATAACTAAAAATGTAAAATCAATATGAAATTACGTACTATTTACTTGATATTTCTGCTAGCTAGCAATCAAATGAAATTACAATTATAATTGAATTTGTCGAATCTTCACTCTTAGAAACAACATCTATCATATAAAGTTTTAGAAAAATCACAATTTTGGTAAGAGTTTATCTTACCTGAACCAGGTCTATGCTATGAACTTGGATTATATTATTCATTTCACTCATTTTCTACACATTTTTCTAAACTACTAAACTTGACCCGTATTATATTCTGGATATGATCAAATGCCATGAATTAAAAACAAGGTTCATAGCATGAACAAAGTCTATACAAGTTTTTGTCATTTAGCAAATAAGACTAGTGATCAGAAAATCGTTATAATTAACAATAGGTTAAATTAAAATTGGGAATACGTACATTATTATTACAAAAGATTATAGCAATTGAATGAGATATATTTCTTTTTTCCAAATTGAAGGTATATACAGTTGTACCTCATGATGTTATATGCTAAATCTGCCTCTAAAACAGCTTCGTCCTCATTGGATTGAGATTTTTATATCCAAAGGCTAGGAGATTAAGATTTAATTAATAGTGTAGCAAATATAGATGCATGTGCAGCGAGATCTTGATTGTAAAATTTGTAATTAGTATAAAACTAATCTTTTTGTTAGGTTGATGATTAATGTTTATTTCTTATTTACGTTATCTCTTGAACTTACTAGGTAAATTGCATTTATATATAATCGACTTTTCTATTAATTAATCGAAAAATATTAATTAATGTGATTTAATTTGTTTCTTAATGTGTAATTTTTATAACATATATTTATTTTGAATTGGAGAGCATAATAAATGGTCAAACATTACAACTTCTAAGAAGAAAATTTAATTAATAAACATGTAATTGTCTCTATCATATTCTTATCTAACTAGGTATTCTTCCCATGGATGGAGGAATCCCTGTTTCTGAAGATGAACACCAACGGCGTGAGAGATTGGCACTCCTCCAATCCTTCGAAGACACAAAAGCTGGCGTCAAAGGTCTAACAGATTCCGGCGTCCTCAAAGTTCCCCAAATTTTCGTGAGGCCACCCCATGAAATTGCTCAAGAATTGAAACAGAGCAACGCTCAATTTCAAGTTCCGGTAATCGATTTAAGCCAGATCTGTGACGCTGAGAGGCGAATCGAGATCGTTGAACAAGTCAGAATTGCATCTGAAACGTGGGGGTTTTTTCAAGTGGTGAATCACGGGATTGCGTTGAAGGTGTTCGACGAAATGCTTGATGGTGTTGGGAGATTTTTCGACTTGGATGTTGCGGAGAAAAGTAGGTACCATACGAGGGATTTTAGGGAGACAGTGAGATATCACAGCAACTATGATTTGTTCACTTCAAGGACTGCTAATTGGAGGGATACTGTCAGCATTTCGTTTCCGAATTGTAGCCAGGATTTACCTTCTTGTTTCAGGTATAATTTGTGATTGAGCCGCTGCTTTTCATTTGAATACCATATTAGATCATTGGAATGATTGACAGAGTTGGTTGAGTAGAGATTTGCGAATTCAATTGTTTTGATTTTCTCTTACTATATACACCTGTTACTTTATAGTAAAATACTAATATTTTTTATGAAGTGATTAATGCTAATGAATTATAATAGGTTTAGTGAAATCACTGAAATGATTAATTAATACTTTAAGGCCTGTTTGGTTCACTTGACTGGATTGATTATAATAAGATTGGGTAAGATTGGAGGGATTGGACTGGATTGTTTGAATCAAGATATGTGTTTGGATTGTAGGATTGCAACTCATAATCATGTACTGAAAAATCAATAAAATTAAAATGCTAATCCCAATCAATCTCACCTTCAACATGGGATAGACATCCCTTCATATAGGGATTAAACACATTTTTGTACCAGACTGAAAATGTATTATGGGTCCTCATTCCACAAACCAAACGACCGATTACCTGGGATTAAAATGCTAATCCCAATGATTACAAACTTTCTTGTACAACTGGTGCTGGTGCACAACTAATATTGTTCAGTGAAACCAACTAATACCATCTAAAAATGCATTTGAGTTGCACGATGTATCTGATGTATACAAGAATTTGTCTTGATTTAATAAAAGTAGAATTTTTTAGAATATTAGTTGCATGAGTACTTATTGCAGATACAAGAAATCGTCTTGATTTAATAAAAGAAGTAGAATTTTTTAGAATATTATTTGCATGAGTAATTATAGCAGATACAAGAATTTGTCTTGGTTTAATAAGAAGTAGAATTTTTTAGAATATTAGTTGCATTAGTACTTATTGCAGTTACATGTGCAAAATCAATTTTTTCTAAGTTATAGATATGTTAATTAAAAAATTATTTGAGTGCAATTATGTCTCAATCTAAGAGTGCCTTGTTTTGCAATTAATATTCAACCAATTCTGCACTCTATTAACAGGGAAAGCACAGTGGAATACTCGAAGCATATCGCAGTTCTGGGGAATAATCTGCTGGAGCTACTCTCCGAAGCTCTTGGACTAAAACCGGACCACCTAAACAACATGGGATGCTCCGAAGGTCACAGGTGTAGCTCACATTATTATCCGGCATGCCCTGAGCCTGAACTAACTCTTGGAACCACCCAACATTCGGATCCTGGATTCATTACGGTTCTTCTTCAGAACCAAATCGGTGGTCTCCAGGTTTTGTATCAAGACCAGTGGGTTGATGTGGAGCCCCGCAGCGGAGCTTTAGTTGTCAACATTGGGGATCTTCTCCAGGTATATCAACTTGTTAAACTAACCTCTGCCTTTTTACATCTTCTAATTCTAATATTTCTTGCTCTGTTATTGTATGGTAGAAAAATGAATCTTTCATCATACTTTCTATTGTTAGAAAATTTGTCTAATCAAGAATAACAAGATTCATCCAACCAGCACGGTTTACTATAAAAAAATTTAAAAATGATAATACGAAGTGTTTGAGATAGTTTTGAATGGTGCAACATTAAGAAATGAGCAAACAGCAGAATACAAATAAAAGAAATGAAAATTTATTTTTAACCGAATTAAACAACCCAACCGCAGTAATTCGGTTCGGTTCAGTTTGATTTCTCCAAAGTTTGGTTCGACAGTTTTATATACATAATTTAGTTAATTCGATTTGAATGAAAAAATGGTCAAAATCGACTGAATTAACTGAATGCTCAGTCCTGATGGTCATTGTAAAAGATAGAAGAAAACATAACGATAATATCGCATCGAGTTAAAAACATTTTCGTCCTACAACTTTAACCTATTTCATAAAACATCCCAAAATATTTTCAATTTAGTCATATTTTTTAATTGCTCAACTCAAGTAAAAAAAATGCTGTAAATTCAAAAAAAATTGGCGAAAATTTACACGTTTTGGTCAAGTGATCTTTAAAATTGGGGAAAATCAGCGACTTAATCGATGCGGATCCCAAGTGTAATACAAGAGAAAATGTCTTCATATAATCAACTGTTTAATCTAATTACACTTTGGCTTTTTACATCTTCTAATTCCAATATTTGTTGCTCTGTTTTTGTGATAAATCATGTGTTTAACCTTGGAGTAGTTGGTGTCGAATGGGAAATTCGTAAGCAGTAAGCATAGAGTGTTGGCTAATCGCGATGGACCGAGAATTTCTGTGGCTTTCTTTTTCTCTGGACCTATCACTAGTGTTAAGTATTTTGTCCCCTTAAAAGAACTGATTTCTGAAGAAAATCCAACAAAATATAGACAACTTCTATTGAGTGAGTACCTGCTCAAGTTTCTTCATACTGGACTTGATGAGAATCTTGGTCTTGATTACTACAAATTGTGAAGATTGATTTGTAAGAAAATTAAAATTTATTGAGTAGTTATGTATGAGGTGGTAGAGAATATATCTACCTTAATGAGTCTCAATTATGTATATTGGTGTGATGTAAAGCAATATTTTGTATGGTGACTGTTTCATTTGTGAGTCCTAAGTTTGTGAGTAAAATAGTTTGTAAAAAGTATGGGATATGTACAATGATGTTTCTTGGATTGAATTTTATGGATTAATTTCTTATTTAATTTGGTATTTGTGTTGCCTATTTCTATTTGTGTGTTTAATTTCTTTGAAAGCTTGTTGTTAATGTACTGATAACATGACGTCTTTGATGTTAATTGGGGTAAAATTGGGAGATTTATCTCATTAATAGATCTTTAAACACACCACCCAATTTATTATGAGATCGGGAGAGGATTAATTATTGGGAGGTAGTAGATGGTCTTAGGCGCTATTTCGTGTTGCATTACACTAGTGTTTATTTTGGATTGAATGTATTGGAAAATCGTTCTAATTCATTATTTAATGATCAACCCTATAAGAAAATGCACAATACCATTTAAATGAGTTTTTAACCATAAATTGATTTCTAAATATTGCAATTGCCTTGGAATCAATTTTCTCATTATATTTTTGCAATTTCATTAGCTTGTTGTTGATTTGGATTGGACTTGTTTTAATCTGCTTTCTTAAAACTTTCCTTATAAATCAATCATGTCTACATAGAATTGTGGTAATAAAAATCATTTTTACGATATTTCGTTCCCGTGGGATTGTATTTACTTCACTAGGATAGATATCGTACACTTGCAGTTGACTATGTTTACGTGTTGGGAAAATACGGAACACCGTAAAGGAAGCCCTAAACGTATATAAAACTTGGCCTTCTCAAAATTCAATTTCTTAGTCAATGTTAGTCTTTTCATTGATTACAGCAGTAAATTCTGAACTATCATAACATGACATATTCTTTACAATTTTTATTAGAATTAATGACTCTGAGCTACAAAAAATAGGAAGCAGTAACTCTAAGGTACAAATGCAATTTTTAGTGACTCTAAGGTACAAAAAAAATTATACTTTGTTTGAAAAAAAAATTGCACTTTGTACCTGAGAGTCACAAAAAAATTGCATTTGTACCTTAGAGCTTTTTGCTTTCCCACTTTGTACCTTAGAGTCACAAATGCATCCTTTCCATATAAATATACAATCCAGAATTGACTCATCACAAGATTAAAATCAATCAAGTTTCCAAAAATAGAGATGGCAGGAGGAATGATTGATTCATCAGCTGATGATCAACAGTTGAATAGAACAGAAATGCTGAAAGCTTTCGACGAAACGAAAGCTGGAGTCAAAGGCCTCATAGATTCGGGCCGATTAGCAAAAATTCCCAAGATTTTCATGAGGCCGTCTGACGAGCTCATTCAAGATCAACTCACAACAACGCTTCAAATTCATGAAGAGGTTCCCGTGATTGATCTAACCGACGTCCATAACAATCCAGATGGGCGAAAGCAGGTGGTAGAACAAGTGAGAGCCGCATCGGAAAGTTGGGGGTTTTTCCAGGTGGTGAATCATGGAATCCCCTCAGATGTAGTTAATGGAATGATTGATGGAGTTCAGAGGTTTAATGATCTGGATGTTGAGGATAAAAAGAAGTATTATTCGTGGGATAATACGAGGAGTGTGAGATATAATAGCAGCTATGATCTGTTCACTTCAAGAACTGCAAGCTGGAGGGATACGTTGACCGTTTCTTTTAACTCCGGAACTGATTCTCAGGATCCCCAGGAGTTGCCTCCTACTTGCAGGTACAATTGCTCTGCTTTGCTTTGCATTACTAAATGGTATAACTTGTCAAATTTAAAGGTATTAGTTGGTCAGCTGAACAGTATTAGTTTTTTCGCTGAATAGTGTTAGGCGTTTTCATTGAACTGTATCTGATCATTCTTCTAACACTTGACTAACAGGGAATGCACAGTGGAATTCTCGAAAAACATGGAAACGTAAGGAAATAATCTGCTTGGGTTATTTTCCGAAGCTCTGGGGCTCAAAACAGATCACTTAAAAGACATGGAATGTGCTAATGGCCACCGCCTCCACTGCCACTATTATCCACCATGCCCACAACCTGAGCTTGCTATCGGAACGATGAAGCATTCCGACGCTGGATTTCTCACCATTCTTCTTCAAAACCAAGTCTGCAACGGCCTCCAGGTTTTGTATCAGGGCCAATGGACCGACATTCATCCGATTCCAGGAGCTTTAGTTGTTAACATTGGAGATCTTCTCCAGGTATCCACTTTCTTGAATTCTTTCGAGCTTTTTTTTGAAATGGTATCAGAGCTTAGATGTATTTATTCCATTCTGAAAATCGAAACTTTGAAGAAAAATAGATTTATATAACATTTGAAGTAATGAAGGTGCAAATAGCCACACTCTTTCTTGATTTCTGTTAGAAAGTGCTGCATATTTCTAGTTCAATTTGACAAACAACATAACTTTGTTAAATAAGAAAATTATAGATGACTCTAGTTGAAAAAGGATTCATGTAGAATTCTTGTAATATAAAGAAGATAAGTTTGATGAAGGGGCAAAGTACTACATGCACCTTATGCACCGTACATCATTAATATTATTGCTTGTAAGATTTGAGTAACAGAAATATGAGGAATCTAGAAATATGGCTCCAAAAGCTATTAAAGTCGGCTCCATTTAGACCGTTTTTTATGGTCTATAAATAGGAAACAAGCCATTGTATATAATATATTTTTAGAAATAAAGCTAACTTTTTACATCAAGTTATATACTCCTCACTCCTCTGTTCTTATCCCCTGCTTTCTTTCATCAACTAAAATTCATCACCTAATGTAATCCTATTTCAAAATGCATGCCATAGTTTTACCCAATTTGTTCTGCATATAGCTTGTATCGAACGGGAGATTCAAAAGCAACGAGCATAGAGCGCAAGCTAATGAAGTAGGACCAAGAATTTCTGTTGCGTGTTTCTTCTCTGGACCTCCAAATGGGGCCAAGACTTATGGCCCGATTGAAGAGCTGATATCACAAGAGAATCCCCCGGTTTACAGAGAAATTGTAATGGGAGAATATATAATGAAGTTCTTGACAACTGGATTGGACGATTATCGTGCTCTTGATTATTACAAGCTATAAAAGATTGGAAATTCAGATTGGAAATTGAGTAAATAAACGAAGATATGGAGTTGTAAGTTTGAAATTGATTTGTTACAAAAACGGTTACAGATTTGATTGTAGTAAATATTTGTGAAGAGGTTGGAGCCCGCGTAAATATTCGACGGGTGTTGGTATTTATGCCCGTCGTAAATTTGCAATAAGCACAAGACAATTGCAATTTGCAACGGGAGCGTTCATCTTATAACGCCTCATTCATTTCAATTTAATTAAGCAAAATTCCATGGAATTCAGCTGCCAATTGAGTCGTCCCTATTGGCTTTCTGTGCCTCTCGATTTCTCCATAGTTGGGACCAAATCTATTTCTCTATGCCATTTTTTCATGTTACAATTATATTCTATTTTTTGGATCTTTTATCACATAAATCAAGAATCATGATAGTTCGTTGATTTTTAAAAATATTTCATGCGTCATTCATCTACGTTATGAAATATAAAGTGTAACATTAAATATTGAGATGCATAAATTATGGTTGCACTCTCTCTCCCACCACTCAGGATTGTAGTAAAAGTGGGTGGGCCGATTGCTGAGGCCCAATGGCCAAAACAAACAAAAAACAAGGGCCCAAGCCCAAAAGTCCCCGTGACCTGGAAGTGCCCAAGCTAGTGCTTTTCAATTTTTTCATATATTACTTGTTATTTATATCGATCCACAATAAATAATTCAATCTCATTTAAGAATTTGAACACTCCCCCTTACTCGTAAAGTGGGGTGAAATTAATTCCTTTATATTATTTAATTAACATTTCCCTTTAGAGTTGGTATGCTGTGAAACTTGTTCACCGTGAAACTGATTTTTTTTTACAGACATACTCTTTAGTAATATAAATCACACCCTTTAGTAATATAAGTCACACCCTTCAATTATCACTACGACACTCTTTGCTATAATATAAGTCACACCCTTCACTTTTATGAGTAATACTATTTATAGTAAAACATCACACCCTTTACAGTAAAAAGTCACACTCTTTAGTAGTATACGTCACACTCCTTAACCAGTTTTACCGTGAAACTTGTTCACATTATACTTTGTCTTCTCTTTATTATTGGGCTGAATTTTCGTACACCTTTATTGAAAGGAGGTCAGACTTTGATACCAAGAATTATTTCTTCTCATCTAACTACATGTCAAATTAATTAATTTATATCATCTTCCTAACACGGGCCCATGACCCTCATGTATTACTTGTTATTTATCACAATTAATCACCATAGTAATAAAATTAGGTAGTCAACATCTTCCGGTATAGACCACGTGATAATTGTAAGGATGATTAGAATATCACAGTTTGAATGGTGATTGGAAAATTCACTATAATGTATACTTACACGTTACAACAATATTGACCAAAAATAAAGGAATAAAATATATTCTATATTTACACGGTCAAATACTATCCCTAATACCCCCCGCAAGCGTTGCATGGGGTGAAGACAAACGCAGAGCTTGGACCGATGAAGCTCAAAAGCGGGACGTGGCAGACTTTTGGTGAATATGTCGCAATCTGTAAATGAGAAGGGACAAAACGTGTAGAAATTTTGCCAGTGGACACCAACTCTCGAACAAAATGGTAGTCTAGATCAATGTGCTTAGCTCGTTTGTGAGAAACTGGGTTTTGACTCAGAAATATAGCACTCTTGTTGTCACACAAGAGTTCCGGACAAGAAGACGGTTTGACCTGAAGTTCACCAAGAAGATTGGTGAGCCAAACTATTTTAGCCGCAGCATTTGCCATAGCCCTGTACTCCGACTCACAGCTCGAACGGGCTACTGTGAGTTGTTTCTTCGCACTCCAAGAAACAAGATTTCCACCAAGAAAAATGGAGTAACCGTAGGTGGAACCGCGCGTCTCAATACAACTAGCCCAATCAGCATCAGAATATCATGTAAGGATGATTAGAATATCACCGTTTGAATGGTGATTGGGAAATCCACTATAATATATACTTACACTTTACAACAATATTGACCAAGAATAAAGGAATTAAATATATTCTATATTTACACGGTCAAATACTATCCCTAATAATAATCACCTTAAAAAAATAGTTTAAATTCAGTAGTTGGAATCATTTGCCAGTTTTCAAGCATCTTCCAGAAAAATAAGACTAAAAGCTATCTCTTCCCACAAATTCAATTCATCTTCTATAAATATATATACTCCAGAAACGATTCTACACAAGATTAAAATAAATCAAGTTTCTAATAGACATGGCAGGAGCAATTGATGAGGAAGATCAACAGCTCAACAGAACAGAAATGCTGAAAGCTTTCGACGAAACGAAAGCTGGAGTCAAAGGCCTAATAGACTCAGGCCAATTACCAAAACTTGCCAAAATTTTTATGAGGCCGTCTGACGAACTCATTCAAGATCAACTCACAACGACGCTTCAAATTCACGAAGAAGTTCCCGTGATTGATCTAACCGACGTCCATAACAATCGAGAGAGGCGTAAGCAGGTGGTAGAACAAGTGAGAGCTGCGTCGGAAAGTTGGGGATTTTTCCAGGTGGTGAATCATGGGATCCTTTCAGATGTAGTTAATGGAATGATTGATGGAGTTCAGAGGTTTAATGATCTGGATGTTGAGGATAAAAATAAGTATTATTCGCGGGATAATACGAGGAGTGTGAGATATAATAGCAGCTATGATCTGTTCACAGCAAGAACTGCAAGCTGGAGGGATACGTTGATCATTTCTTTTAACTCCGGAACTGATTCTCAGGATCCCCAGGAGTTGCCTCCTACTTGCAGGTATCATTGCTCTGCTTTGCATTATTCAATGGTATTACTTGTGTTACGAAAAGGTATTAGTTGGGAAGCTGAACAGTATTAGTTTTTTTCAGTGAAGAGTAAAATTCACTTTTGATCCAACTAAACACGGTACCTCACGATTTTGGTCCCAAAACCATTTTTCATTCAATTTTGGACCCACCGTTACGTTTTTCGTTAAAGTCAGCTGCTGTCTTGGTCCCACAAGACACAATACCTCACGATTTTGGTCCCAAAACTGCAGCCGACATACATGGTCATCAAAAATTATATGTCGCACTTTTAAGTGCTTCATTATTTTTAGGACATGCATGACACGTATCATAAATGATGATTACTGATGTTTGATGAGAAATATATAAGTGCAGTTAGCCGATCGACATTGAAGCGTGCATGCAGAGACAATAACATTACAAGGTGGCCATCTAACGAAAGAAGCAAGGCTAACCCTTCCTTGTTTCGGAACAAAAGTACTAATTGCCACTTGGATTTCATGATTGTAGAGGCCGATTATGAAGGTGATACTATAAAGTTTAAGCTTCCATTTTCATCAGGGATGGAAAAGATAGAGGAAGAAATTGGTAGACGATTGAAGTTGAATGTGAATAGTTTCAAAATGAAGTATATGGATGAAGATGGTAAGTGGATTTTATTAACGTGCGATGACGACTTGGAGTTTTGTGAGGAAAGGTTGGCATCATCGGGGGGTGATTTGGTCAGATTGCTTGTTCAATTATACTAGAGTTCATCATTTATAAATGATTACAAATATATGTACCCCTTTCTTAGTTTAAAATTCTACATATGTATCTTTATAGGACGGTTGTTAATTCATATTTGGCAGTAGGAGGAATTAAAAGTTTAAAACTCTGAAAATTCTAGATCTTATATTTATTAATTTATTGTAGTGTTATATGTCAAAAACAACGAGGTACGAAATTATAAAAACTCTACAACAGTCAAATGAAAATTTGACCAACTAATACCTTTACTCATCACAACTAATACTGTAACTATTGATTGTCCTTATAAATAGACTATTAGTTGTTAATTAGCTTCCTTTTTGTTTTCCATCTTCACAATTCTGTTGTAAACAATGTTCATCTTCTTTCTTTGAATTTCTTCTATTCTAATATGGTATCAGTTGTGATTTCGCTCTGAAATCTCTTGATACGTTTGGGTTTATCAAACGATCCTGCTTCCGCTTTCTCGTGTTCATTACGATTTCCGATACATTTTTACGATAAACTTCGTGATTTCTTCGGGTGCTCTACTCGTCTTGTGTTTATCACATTCTTTCTTCGTGTCTATCACGATTCCTCTGTCAATTTAGGGCAATGGCGTTTAATAGCGGTTCGCTGAATCTGATGGAGAATACCCTTTCTCCGCTCGCACTGCATCCCAATGACAATCCGGCCGTATCAATCATTGATCCTCTTGACGGTTCGAATTTCATCGTCTGGAGCCATGCAGTGAAAAGAGCTCTTAGTGTGAAGAACAAATCCCCGTTAATTGATGGTTCGTTGCCTATTCCGTCTGAGAGTCCGATGATCGGGTCATCCATGTTGCCTGGGTAAGAGCGAATGACTTATTTATAATGTTGTTTTTGAATTCCATCAAGCCTGGCATCAAGAAAAATTTGGAGTATCTTAACATAAAAGTAATTATTTCATAAAATTTCAGATGGAATGAGTATTATTCTTGTCTACTATTAAAGTGATACTTTTTTTCATTTCTCTCTTTCAATCAAATACAAATAAAAAGAGGCCTTGCTCAATATTCCTAACAATTACATCATACATACGTTTAATTGCGAATTAAATTAAAGTATGTTCGCGAACAAAAAATATTAAAAATAAACTAGAGTGATGGAGATGAGGTCGTGATTGCAATTTTGTATAACGATGACTCCTTGTTTCTGGCTTATAAAATGTTACAAACTAACCGCAAATGAATATCGTTTTCATTATCTTGACGTATTCCCTTTTCTTTTATCATTTTATGCCATCTCTTTCTAGTTGAAGTTAATTTGACATTCTTGCTATAAATATATAACAATTCAATGATGAATGGTTGTCGTCACTGAAAATGAAGTAGGATATATAATTGCTGATAATTTATTTTAAGACATTACTCGTGGGGCTAAATCTGTATGCACCTAGGTGCATCGTTCACTCATAGTGTATTTTAGAGTTATGCAACTTTTTATGTTTAAAGATCTAATTTATCTAAAATTATTCGCATAACTATTAATATAAAAAAATAATTACAAGATTATGTGTAAACAAGTTGCATTTTTAAATATAACAAGTTGTATGATTTTAAAATGCACTATAAGTGCACGGTGCACGTGAATAAACATGAGATCCACCCTAGCCGTGGAGAGAGATAGATAGCTCAACTGTATTGACTTTTTCAATAATGAAGATGCATGAAAATGAATAAGAAAAAAAGACATCATATAATTTAGCAAATAAATGAAATATTCATGCATTAATTTTTATGCTGAAATATTAATTATATACGATCCACAACGATCATGGGTTAATTTACGAGCATGCTCAATGCCAATGCTTAGATCGATTTCATCACATTTGCATGTTTTCAGCTGAAGTGGTTTTTTTTTTTTATCGAGCAAAGTTAGATGTTAGTTGTTAGTAGTTAGTACATCAAACACCCAAATACTCCACGAAATCGTCAATCCACCTTATAACTCCCATAACTCCAAATTCATTCCCAGAGGGAATCGAATCTGGATCTCCCACTCAAATGAGGAGCCCAGTGGCCAGGTGGGCTAAGCCACCTGATTTTTCAGCTGAAGTGGTTACACGCTTGCAGTTCTTAGCTATTACTCCCTCCATTTATTTATTTATTTGGTGTTATATAACATCTTTATTTGAAATTATTCCATGTTATAACATATTTTTCACTCTTTCCCCCAATTTTATCCTTACTTCGATCCCAGAAAATCTTTCGTAATTTTAAATTTACTTTTATTAATTAATCCTCTCTTATTAATAAAGGACAAATTTGCTTATTAATAAAGGACAAATTTGTTATCACAATTTACACATTAATTTTACTAACAAAAGCCAAAACATCACTAAAAATAAACATACGGAGGGAGTATTATTAATGCAAATCTAATTTAAGCAAAACCTGTTGGAGAATTGAGTTTGACACAAGTGGAAAATGGCTTGACCCATTACAAATAAATTTTGGAGAGTTTATGTAAGGTACAAGTACCTAGTGATTAAAATACAGAAAATATAATAAAATTATATAGGAATAAAAACGGAGTTTTAGAGGGATAATCCTTGGGCTCAAATTATAGCCTTGACGATTCCAGTGCGTATTTCCCGCGGTGTGTAGGAACGACCACAAGAGGCTTCCTTCTCACAAACCCACTCAGGTAACACTCCCCCCTATCTCGTAATACTCTCAAAACTATATCTCGAACCACACTGATAACAAGAGAGTCATCACCCCTTTTATAGATGGAGTAAACCACGATTCCCAGCTTTGAAAACATAATTTCCGGTGAAGGAATGAGGGATGAATCGCGGATTGATGAAGATTGGAGAGATTGGGGGAGGCTGCCGTGAATTTAGGGATTTGATGAGTAAAGATATGTTGAAAGGGAGTGGGCCAAAGAATGGGCTTTGACCATTGAAGCCAACTTTAAATTTTGTATGGGCTCCATTGTTTGATTTTTTATGTTTTTGAGTTCGTCGCTCAGTGAATAGTGCAAGCTTCGTGATGGTATACGTATAATATTTGAGTAAATCAATTCTCAGCTGTGTGAGCGATAAATTGCTCAAAGTGATGGCTATTCATGATTGTTTTGTGGATATTGTTCAGGCTGATTCTGACCCTTTCGTTGATCTATAAGATCCTTTTTGTTTAAAAAAAAAACTGGAAAATCACACCAGAGAATAGGAGTGGAATGCAGCAAAATGTGTTATTTTGAGAACAAATGTTGTGATCCAAAACAAGTTTATTTTAGTCATTTGTCAAAGAAGGATATTCAACTTAGTAGTACGTCAATCGAGCTACGACTTACTATTTTCTAGAACACCAACAAAAGAGGTTGTCGCCAAGTTTGAGCAATAGCCCTTGAGATAAAATAAAAAAATAAAAATTGATCCATAATTTACCTGTAATTTGTTTTTCGATTAAAAAAATTTAACTATTTATTTTGTTCCTATAACTATTTTAATTGTTCAATTTTGATCTCAATTTTGCCGAAAAACATAAAGTTGTCTTTTTCGGTCATGTTCAAGTCACATGCCCATTAGAAATGAGAGTTTCGGAGCTCGCAGCTGACGTGGACGCTGACTATTAAACAATAATTCAGTTTTAAGAAAAAAATATTGAAAGAGCAAGAAAATTCCTTCGAAGTTGAGGAAAAAATGAATTTTTGTTCAACAGTCACCTACGAGCTCAAAAACCCTCAATTTTAATCGGCACGAGCTTTGCGCATGACCAAAAATGACAATTTTTTTATGTTTTTCAATGAAAATGAGGCCAAAATTGGGCAATTGAAATAATTGTGGAATCAAAATTGGATAGTTAAATTTTATTAGACGAAAATTGAATTATACAAAAAGTTATGGGACTAAAAAATATTTTTTTATCATCCAAGTTAATTTGAAGCAAAATCACCATTTGCAAGACGTAAAAAGCAGATGTAGGAATGAAGGAAACTCCAAGATATTGCCTTCATTTCAATTTCAGTTTAATTGAACTTTATTAATTGCCTGTCTTGTTTTTCTAAAAGAAATTAAAATAGGCTTTCATCCTGCATACACTAGAATAGTCGAATATTCATTATCCATTATATTTACAAAAATTAACCTTTCGAATTCACCCATATTATAAGGGTTTTACACACCCTTAATTATATAATTTGCAGTTGTCAGTTAAACTGATTGAGAATTATTGTGCCCATGGACGGATCTTCTCAAGGGCTGCACTGGGCTCTAGCCCAGTGCAAGCCCAAAACTTTTCCCTATATATATGCCCATATATTTTGGAGCCCATCATAAAATAAATTATAGAAACTGAAGAAGTCCAACTCAACTCAATTTATTATAAACACTGAACAAGACCAAAGCCCAACTGAACTCAGTAGGGCAGAGATACAGTCAGTCATAACTCATACGGATACTAATTTTCATTTTCTTCCTCCCGTTGCCTCGGAGACGCCGCGTTGCCTGGTTACTGGTCAGTGGTCCCAGATTCTTTTTCTTCCACTCAGTTTAGATTATGACTTTTTAAATTTTTAATTAATTTAGTGTGTTGACTTATTTATGATTTTTATTGTTGTTAATTGTTATCTATTGTCGAAGATGGAATTTAACCTATATTTAATTACACTGTTTAATCCACCAAAAGAATGACACTGTTGTTTAATGTCATACCATGTTCAACTTATGTTTTCATTTAATCTTATTAATTAAATTTTAAAATCAAATAATGCTTTAAGTGATAATTATTAATTAATTAGTTTATTTTATTACCTATATTGCAGCCTGCCTAGGTCATTGGCATTTGGCAAGTAAGAGTTAGATGTATTTGTTTATTTGGGACTTAGGATTAGTGGGTAATGGATTACCAGTTTACCATATTATTTTGTAGGGTATTAATTGAATAATTCAAATGTTTTGCTGGTTTGGGTCTTTTGTAATTTTAATTTATTTGTTAATTAATAGAAAATTAATTTATTTTATTATCATGTGCAATATTTCAGAATTTTAAATGGAGGATCAACAATTTGCAAATAAAAAAATAAGGCTTATATCATCTTTCTTTAAGAAACGTGATCGTCAAGATAGTGAAGGACCTGAAGGTAGCTCAGAACCTACGCCCACGGCCACAGGGAGTCAAACAAATCAATCTCCTTCAACACCTATAGAGCAAAATCCCCCAATTCCAGATTCTCAATTAGATGTATGTTTTGAGCGTGATCCGGGAAAAAGAAAGCAATTGTGGGAATATTCTGTTAATGCACGAGATGATATAAGACGTGCATATCTGAAAGTTGGGCCTTTTCAATCGAAAATGGATGTGTTTCCTGTTACAAAGATTGACAATCAAAATCGTAGTTTTCAGAAGAAATGGTTTGACAAGTTTCATTGGTTGGAGTATTCGCTTTCCACAGACAAAGCATATTGTTTTTATTGCTTTCTTTTCTTGTCTGATGTAAACATCCCTAGTTCTTCTGCTAGTCAAAGAAGAGTTTAACAATTGGAAAAGAATAAGTGGAAATCAGTGTGCATTTCTTACACATGTTGGTTCTACAGCTACATCACCACATACTATGTCCTTAAGACGTGCAGAGGATTTGATGAAACCAGTTGGGCATATAGACAAAGTTATGCATGCTCAGACAAATATTGAAAAGGAGAGAAATCGTCTACGCTTAAAGACCTCAATCATAAGCCTCCGATGGCTTGCACTTCAAGGTTGTGCTTTTAGAGGTAATGATGAGTCTTCATCTTCATCTAATCGAGGGAATTTTGTTGAACTGGTGAAGGCTTTTGCAAGTATGAATAAAAAAGTTAATGAAGTTGTTCTTGATAATGCTCCAAAAAATGCCCAATATATTGCTCACGAAATTCAAAAAGAGGTTTTGAATATTATGGCCAATAGAGTACGTCGAATGATTCGTGAAGAAGTTGGCGATAAATATTTTTGTATCATTGTTGATGAAGCACAAGATAGCTCCAAGCAAGAGCAGATGGCTATTATCTTGAGGTTTGTGAACGATCATGGAATTTTGACTGAACGATTTTTTGCAATTAAAATTGGTAATTTGCAGCGAGCTGGAGCTACTCGTTGGAGTTCACACTATAACTCCGTGAAGAGTTTGATAGGTATGTATGCTGCAACTTGCAAAGTGTTTGAATTTCTCACTGAACATTCTCCAAATGGAAGATCTAAAGCTGAAGTTCAAGGGGTTTACAAAAATATGGCAAGCTTTGAATTTGTATTCACTTTACACCTGATGCATACCATTATGAGAACTACTGATTCTCTTTGTCAAATTCTTCAAAGAAAAGTTCAAGATATTTTGGCTGCTATTGCGTTTGTCTCTACTACTAAAAATCTTCTTAAGAAATTGAGAGAGTGTGGTTGGGAAGAATTTCTTGAAGAGGTCAAAGGTTTTTGCTTGAAGAATGGTATTGATGTCCCCGATTTGGATTCTCCGTATAAGGTTGGTCGTTCTCGTTGGCAAGCTACAGTTGAACATCATTATCATTTTGATGTTTTCAATGGAGCAATAGATTACATCTTGATGGAGTTGAATACAAGATTTAATGATGTGTCTATTGAATTGCTTTCTCTCAGTGTTGCCTTAGATCCTAAGAATTGTTTTGAATCATTCAATAGTGATGATATCTGCAAGCTTGCAAGGAAATTTTATCCTGAAGATTTCAATGGTCAAGACATTGTTGCATTAAAGTATGAGTTGAGACATTATAAGGATGATGTGTTGGTGCTGCAAAAGTTTCGAGTTTCTACACTTGTTGAGTTGAGTCAACTACTTAACGAGAGTGGAAGGTCGGAGCCCTACGTTATGTTAACTAGACTAATTCATCTAATTTTGACATTGCCTGTTTCTACTGCTACAACTGAGCGAGCATTTTCTGCAATGAAGCATGTGAAGACGGCACTTCGTAATAAGATGGGAGATGATTTACTTGGAGATTCGCTAATGCTTTTTATCGAGAGGGACTTTGTTAAAGATATAGATATAGATTCAATCATTGATGAATTTTATGCTTTGAAGTCTCGTAGGGCACAACTTATGTGAACATCAAAATATTTTGGTATGTATGAATTTTAATTCGTTGTATTTACTTTTCAGCCTACCCCAATACTATATTCTGGATCCGTCCCTGATTGTGCCAAGTTTTATATGTTTATGTGTGCAGATATCATCGTTTTGAACTGACTCAAGTGTCAGGTAGTAACAATATAAAATTTTCATGGAAAAATACTTTTTAGTAAACTATCTCAAAATTAAAGATTGATACTTCATCCTAATTCACTCAATTTTAATCTAACAATATATTGCTAATTAAGCAAAAAAATTGATTCACTCTACATGATTCGTGAATTCAATCTCAGTGAATGCGTTCTATCAAAGAATCCAAAATACACATACATATATGCATAGCAATGATATTATATATGTTAATTTTCCAAGTCTTAGGTTGAGAATTCAAACATTTACAATAGAAAAAATGTAATGTAACATTTACAATATTTTTGTTAACAAAAAAAAGAAGATATATAATAATAGTGCAATAAAATAAAGTAAAATAGAAGGGTAGTGATGGGCTTGGGGCTGGACCTGGGCCTGATTCACTGGAATGAAAGTGGCCACTCCATGGACTAGATTAGATTATACACTGGGCAAACACCACATTCTATTGTGTTAATTTCAATTTTTCACAACCTGTAGATCCATATATTTACTTATTTATGGTTTTTTTTTTTACTTATTTATGGTACTTCATCCGAATCAAAACACAAATTAATTTCCACTATTTTCATATTTCAAGTTTGTACCACCCACTATAATATTTGATATGGGTATATTATCATCCATGTCATACATCTGAATAGTGGAATTAAACGTGCGTGGAACATGAAACTAATGGAACAAATAATATAATAAAACTATTCATCACTTGTGAAAATTAAATACTGGTTTTCTTCTTGATAATATAATAAAATCTTTTTTACTTATTCCTCAAGTAAAAGATGAAGATACTAAGAAATGGTTGGTGGGTGGGTCATACAAATTGCACTAATACACAACACAGTGAGCTTTCTTACAGCTGAATTGCAGCACTTCTTGAGTTTCCAACAATATTAGACTGAAGGTTAGCTTGATATGATTTGACAATGATAATGATAATGTGTATCATTGAAGATCATTAAGAGTTATTAATTGCATTGATATTGTTTAGTTAGAACATCAATCATGAGTACTATTATGTGAGGTGGGTTGAGTGAGTGGGGGTAATCAATTAGTTACTTCTATTCTCATTACTTGTGTATTAAAACTATCAAACAACATCAATAGAAGTGATTCCTATTACTCACTTTTATTACCTTCAACCAAGCATGCCCTGAGTTCTACTCACTTATGCTAATTCGGTATTAGTGGGTCTTCTGTGCACCAAGTGCACCGTTCTAAAATATATTTTTGAAGAATACAACTTGTAGCAGTGAAACATATAGCTTATTTACAATGAAAAGCACAATATGTGTTCTTGAAACAAGTCACGTTTTAGTATAAATAAATGTATATTTTAGTGCAACAAGTTGTATGTTTAAAAATTACACTATTGAATGTACGGTGCACTTAGTGCATACAAAACCTAGTTATTCAGTATATCAATAAAGAAAAATATATTATTAAATCCACGGTGCACCCAGTGCATACAAGACATAAGACATTCAGTATACCAATAAAGAAAAGTCAAAGCCAAACATTTGGTATGGTAGAGGATAGATTGATAGGTGGATAGGTTAATAAGTCATACCTCACAAAGGGTTATGATTCAATTCTGTGATAAATTTGGACAGCTACAGAGTACATACAAGATGGGCCTTCAAAATGAGCAAATAATGATGTCTCATTTAGTTTGGTAGCTTATCTTTTTAATTCATGAGTAGTTCAAGCAGGTAAAATCATTCTACAGCCTGGAAAACCTTGACATAAATTCATCCATTATTAGCAATTTCCCTCGAGTTTGGTCACCTGTCACTTTTCCAATTCGAAGTTTGGGTAAGGCTGGGGGGCCCACATTTACTCACCCATTGAATAAGTCTCTTCTGAACTAGGTTGAACTCCAATCTCAAAAGTATTACTTTTTCGCATATGAAGTATCATGTATTGAAAATTATTTAATTATACGTGTTATTTTCTCAATATCACTAAATCGTGATATTTCTACGTATTCTAAATAATATTATTTCGCTTATTAAACAGTTTATCGAGTTCACTATATACCTTCTCTAAACCAGGTGGAATGAGATTTTGTCAACCCTCGATATTCTCTCTAATTCTTCATTCTAGTTGCCTTTCTTATAAAGGTTCACACTAACAAAAGGTGTTTATCATTTGATTCAATCATGAGTCATGCAGTAATTTCAAATTAAAAAAACAAGAAAAGTGTGGGAAAGGAAAAGGAAAGTTGTTAAAGCAATGATTATGACAATAATGTCAAAATTTAGAAATAGGTGGTCCCTCAATCCCTTTCCAATTTGTCATGCAATCAAATAATCCAAAACCCCAATACAACTAAAACCCACTTCTACCTCTCTCTCAAAATTTAAAATTTGTTGCATCATCATCTAACATCCAAATAAATAGCACAATTTACTGATCAACTTGTTCAGTGAAGACAATTAATACTGTTCAATTAAAATAACTAATACTATTCCAAAAAACACATAAGTGGAATCTCTTACAAGAATTTGCACTAAACAAATCTAATACCTACACTATAATCCTAAAAACAACTCCAAAAAATCCCATATAAAAAATCAAAACAAAAGATTCTAAAACTATGGCTCTATTCCAACTGGTTGAACTGCACTTCTTGATCCCCTTAATGAAAAAAAAGACTTTTTACCTCTGTTACTACTGCTGCCACTACTAGTACTACAACCCTCATTCAAATTTACCTGCTGTAAAATTTCTTGTACCGCCAAATAAAGATGAGAATCAACCGCAGAATCCATCGAAAAAGATCTCCTCATTGCCTGCACCACAAACTGCTCATCTTTCTTTCTATTATCAATCCACTCGTCTCCCATGCTCGCCACATGGCTGAAATTCCTCCTTTTTTTTCTCGAATCCTTCGCTAAAATCTCACTTGAGATCCCCTGTAATTCGGGCCTCCTCTGTTTTTTCGGTAAAACCTCGTTTGAGCTAGTATTTTCTACAATTCTCGGTAAAGGCGGAATCCCCTGTGTTTCGGGCCGGGTTATTTCAATCACGACATAATCCTCGTCCCGGCCCGAAAATGGATCCGGATCCGATGGGAAGTGGGTTTCGGGCCGGGCCGAGATGCTGGTTCTGCAGAGTGGGCAATTGGCGTTGTTCTGAAGCCAAATGTCGATGCAATCGATGTGGAAAACGTGGGCGCAATTGGGGATGATTCTGAGCTTTTCGTTTTCTTGAAATTCGTTCAAACAAACGGCGCATTCGCACGGTTTAGAATCGGGGGTGTTTTTTTCCCCTGTTTCGGGTTTCTTGAATTTGAGGATTGGGATGGACCGGATTTGGGCCTCGTTGAGGCCCCGGTTCTCGGGGGCCGGCGAGTGGGCGGCGTACTGGTCGTGGACCGGGCGGCGGCGGCGGGAGAAGGAGAAGCGGCGGAGGAGGTCGATTCGGTGCCAGGTCAGGCAGCATTTGATGACGAATATGTAGTAGCTGACTAGGAGGAAAATGGTGGCGAGAATGCCGATTACGGCGACGGCGATGATCGGGAAACTGGCGTGGGAGGAGTGCGACGGCGGCGGTGACGGGGGTTTCATCGGAGATGATGGATTAATTGGGGAAGGAGGAAGGGTTCAAGAACATGAGGTTTGTTGGAAAGAGAGAGAAGGGGAGGGAATTTGAAGTTGGATTAATGGGAATGCAGGAGTGCAAGTTTGGATATGAGGTTTTAATACTATGTATTTGGTGTGGGCCCTTGTTAATTAAGGTGAGAAAATCTAAAAAGAGAGTTTGGGTTATATCATAGACCAAAGCTTCTAATCTTCAATCCAGTGGTGTGCTCATCTCTAAGTATCAGATCAAAACTTTTAATATATGATTAACTTTTTAAATGGATTTGATAGAGATTTGATGTGGCATCAGGTTCGAAACTCTTAATATGTGATCAATTTTTAAAATGGATTTGATAGAAATTTGATGTAGCTTCAGTTGTGCTCCGCGCGCTATTGAATGATGAGTTAGTGTCTCCTAAATTAGTCGATCCTAGTTTTAAAAAAATATCTTTGAACTTGATTTATGGAAATCTTATGATGAATTTGTTATTATTGTATAGGAAATCTTATGGTGAATTTGTTATCACTGTATAGCAAGGGTATAGAAGTCAAAAGTCGCTAGGCGGACGGTTTCTGGTCGCCTAGCGTCTAGACCGTCTAGTCGCCGCCTAGACAATTTTTCATTATTGAGTGTTGATCTTTAAAAAAATTTAAAAATCCACCTAGGCGATGCCTAGCAGCGGAAACTACTTTTTCCATTGATTTTACCAAAATCAGGTCGGCGGCCGCCTAGGCCAATTTTTAGAACTCTATTGTATAGTAATACTCTTAATACGCAAATTTTCACGTTTAATTATTTAAAAAAAAACACATACACATAAAATCAAGTTTTTTTATGCATAAATTCTTACATAAAATATGTTCATAATATTAAATTATTTCATTACACTTATAAATTAATATTTATTGCAATTAATGTTATAATATAAATTTATAAGTAAAATAATTCAGTTGTTAAGTGTAATTAATGATATAAATTTCAGAGCTATGATGCACGAATTCTTCTAAAAAATTCACCTCACCGTATTGGATACTTCTAGGGTGCGGGTGCGATTCGCGTGGGATTCGCATCGGATACGCCACGTGACGAATCCGTTAATAATTTTAAAAATAATAATTAGGATACGCATATCTGATATGCTGGATACGCGTATCCGGTGCGGGAAGGGTGCGTGAGTGGTTATTTTTTTAGAAAAAAATATTTTTTTTCAATGTTTTTTGTTTATTTTTACAATTTTTTAAGACTAAAACTCTATATAGTCATATTATTAAGTACTAAATGTTTTATTTGAATTGAATATTATTATGTTATATAGTTTAAATTGAAAATATATAACTTGTTTTTAATGAATTCCTTAGTATAACTTATGTATTGAGCTAATGCTATTTGAATTAATGTTTTGTTACTTCATTACATTAAATTATTAAAAATGCTTAAGTTTTATGTAAATTATATACATTTGATATATTAATTTAAAATTTTTATATATTTTATAGGTATTGTATATAATAAAATAGAAATAAACAGATGTATCCTTGCCGTATCGCATCTTTTTTTTTTTTTTTGAAAATCCGTATCCATGTACCCTTATCTTATCGTCCCCGTATCCCCTCACCCGCAACGATGCAACATAGTTTCAGAGTAAACCTACTCTTTCTTTTTTATTTGGTGATATTGCATAGGGTAAAAGGTGATAGTTGGTTAATGTCACGGCGACCAATTAGGAGATATTTATTTGGTTGGCAAGAAATTAAATCAAATTTGTCGATACGAAGTCTTTCCAGAAAAGTTCCATACATCGAGGGGATTATATTGTATCCATATCGATAATATACATAGTACTGAACTATTGATACTAATTTGGGATTAACTAGAAGAAAATATATTTTCTTCTATAAAATTGCACATGATGTTTAATCTGTGAGTGTGTCTTATGTCCATTCAAATGCACTGCGCACTCATAGTACATTTTAAAACTATGCAACTTATTATATTAAAAGATGTAATTTACAATTTTCAGTATAACAAGTTACATAAAAAAAATGAACGATGCGTCAATGTGCATCCGGATGCGTATAAGAGTTAGTCTAAATTTGTTTATCTTAGAGTTATTAATAGAGACACATAGTATGTCACTAATTTTGAAATGAAAGGTGAGAGTGTAGAGTGGGCAATAAGTCCACCGTCCACAAGATGGCTGATGTCAACACATATGGGCACATATGAATGTGACTTCTGTTGCTTCCAATTTCATATTTATTTAATGCATTAATTAACTCTCTACTTCGTTTGGGTGGTCCAGTTGAGATTCTATAAAATCATATACTTAAATAAATGGTAGAGAAACTGCAGTTATTAGTTATTTATTTATTTATTAATACTCATCAGAAAATAGGTCTGGTATATATTTCTATTATACTAGCATATATGGGTTTTGGGGGTCCCCCTGCCTGCGTTCTAGCTCTATTTTAAGTCAAAGAAAATTGGTGCCTACGTATACAAAGTCCACTCGAATTAATTTTTCAGTTGAAAAACGAAATGTTCAAGTCTCGTACAATTTGGTATATGTCTGCTGCGATGCCTAATATTTAGCTCATTACTTGTAATTAATATGATTTAAATATAATTTCGATTGAATTTTTTTATTTAAATTGTTTTATATATTTTTGCAAATTATAAGAAAAGGTCGAAAAGTATTAAGTTTGATCATATGTATAAAAAGGTAGTCATTATAATTTATAACTAAAACAAGTATATATATATGTATAATCTAAGACACACACTACCACACAAGCTAAACTTGATAGTTTTTCCAATAAGCATGAAGGTTGAATCTGACTTTATAAGTCAGCTGATGAACCATCAATCAAGACTGATAAGCTAAGTTCACAATTTATTCGAAAAAGTGAGAAAGTGTTTGTTTTCCCTTCACTTTTTGAGTTTTTTCACATTAATACTTGTTTCAGGATCAACACGAATTTTCAGTATGGAATCACCTTCTTCTAAAACCAAATGTTGATAGGTAATTTAACAAGAAATTGAACAATAATTGTAACTTTAATACTTAGTTAATCAAACAATAAATTGTTTAAATGATGAAAAATAAATGAGCTCTTGAGCATTCAATATAAGGGGAATAAATGCAAGAGTAAATGACAATAGATTTGTCTTCAATAAATTTTGGATCCAGTTTATGGGTCTTAAATGTCCTATATACAAGAGTGCAGAAATCGGGCATTTTATAACCGCCTAGCACTTAGGCGCCACCTAGATTTTTTTTAATACTGAAATAAATTGATAAAATTTTAATAAAATAAATAATATTAAATATTTATCAGAAGAAACTAGAAATTGAGAAAGTGGTACGCTTAGTTCACTCAGTCAAATTGCTAAAACCAACCTTTCAGACACTCAAAATATCCTTTTCAACTCAGTCAAACACTCCAAATATCACTTTCAGCAACCAAATCGTTAGAAAGGAGGACCAAATCTTCATCTTTTTTTTTCTCCACAGCAGCGGCAGCAAGTGGCAAGTGCAGGCGGCGACGAGCACGAGCATCGGGGAAAGCAGACGGTGGTGAGCGCGGCGAGCGCTGGCGTCGCGAATGTAGGCAACGACTTGAATTTTTCTCTCTCCCTCTTGTACAGTGAGTTACGTTGATAGTTTGATGTAAAAATCACAGATCTGGTTGTTGTTATTGAGATTACTTTGATAATTTGATGTAAAAATCACAGATCTGGTTGTTATTGAGATTAATGGCAGAATTAAAAGAAAAAAAAATCTGACTTACGCCGCCGACTCGTCGCCTATGCGGCGCCTAATACCGAAAACGATTTTATGTACCGATTTGGATGAAATCGGATCGATCGGCTGCCGCCTAGCGCCTAGGCGCCACCTAGGCCAATTTTTGCATCTTGCCTATATATTACAAGATTGGAATCATGGTTTCTTTTCTACTCCCTCCGTTCTAGAAGCCTCTGCGCCAACTTTTTGGCGCAGAGATTAAGAAAACTTGCTTTATGCTTTATGGGGAGAGGTAGAAAGGACAATAAGTGTGTATTATAAGGTTATAAATTGTAAAAAGTGTGTCCATTTTTTGGTGTGCAAAGTCTTATGGGACAGACAAAAAAGGAAAGTGTGTTAAGTTTTTTGGGACGGATGAAATATTAAATCTAGTTAAAAGTCAACTATACAACATTAAATGCTTGACAAGGATCAAGCTTGTGTAAGATTGATATCAATCTCGCCTTGAGGTTTGGGGAGCGAGCTCAATGACGTCCCATCTTCTGACCTAGCTGCTACCCTTAGTCTAGGGCAATAACTTGTTAGCCCCATCTCTTTTCTTATTTGATCACTTGCATTCTTGTCTCAAGTCTTATCAAATGATTTCTCCCAAAAGGGTGTGATCTTCATTTATTGCCCTTGAGATTTCCTTGATAGCTCTGACTTATTACTCTGCTTGTTCCTTAAAATATTTCTCAATATTCTTTTAGTTGATTTATTTTCCTTTTATAGTAGATCTCTTGATAGGACCATTAAAGGGTTTCTATCGAGATTGTCTGTTACATTATCTTGTCTTAATTTGTCACTTGGAGATCAAGTTCGGCTCTCTAGAATTATTTACTTAGCAAGCTTGATATGGGCCGACCTCTAAAACTGTATGAACTCTCTGATAATGCTGAGATGGATTTCTAGCTCGCCGCGTTAGGGAATTGGGCTCTAACCCAACTCGTAATTGGGCATCGAACTTGTTTTATTGCGGGTACAACATGTAAAAATAAATAAATTAAAAGACCATTATATAATTGTGAACCAATAAATTACCACCTGCAAAACATATAGAAGACGAGAAAAAGAAGGTAAACATATTTTTATTTAGAATTTGTGGGTTACAACTTTCGTCGATCTCTTGATTCTTCTCTCTAAATGGGATACCGGGGTCTTAGCGACGTATTTCAAATTTTGAGTAGTATTGGGGTCTTAGCGATGTATTCCGGATTTTGAGTAGTATCAGGGTCTTAGCGACGTGTTCCGAATTTTTGGCACCGAATTTTCCTACAATTTGGTAGTAGGGGTTCATGGATTTTCCTACAATTTAGTAGTAGGGAGGAAATGAGGTATGACCTCTGACTTCTAATTTGACCTACAATTTGGTAGTAGAAAATTTATGGGTCATCTATGATATGACTTCTGGCCTATTGAAATTCTATTTCGACTATCCTATTTATAAGAGATTCCCGATTTAGAGAATAAGAAAATAATATTCTCAAAAGACAAAGATATTCTCAAATCTAAGTAAGGAAAAGATAATTCTAAATCTGAGAGAAAAGTAAAATATAATCTCAAATTTTGAAGATATTATTTTATATTTTTATTTCCAAAATTAGGATTATAACAAATATATGATAATATTAAATTTAATAAAATTTAAGTGTCTACCATCGCAAATGATATCATTTCTAACAATGCATACTATGTTCATGCAATCAAGATGAATGAATTAAGAATTAACTATATGGGTAACCTAACAGAAGTGAGATGTTTTGTTTTAAAAGGCATGGGATGTTTAAACTTGACAACAATATGGAACTCCCTTCACGTGCGTGGAAATGATGGCACGTGTAAGCATGAAACAAATACGTTACATACCCCAAAATAATACATTGAGATGTCATTATGGAACCATCATTTTAAGGAGTCTTCACTCGCACCCTAAGTACTATTTGTTCAGAAAACGATTGATTTCAACAGCTTCCAACTTTTAATACATCATACTTCTTCTATCCCAATATAACTATGGCCTATGGGTACATTTGTATGAGAAGGAGTATAAATTAGACATTGATATTTTTAACACTTTAGAAAAGATGAATGTTGATTTGTATTAAATTGTACACCGTCTCATACGAGTTTTTTCTATAACTGTACGTTTAGAAAAAAAATTATTCCAAAATATCTATTGGTTGAATTAATTTTTTTTCTTCCAATTTTATGTTTTTTAATTTGTTTATGTCTCTTCTATTTTTTTTTAAAGACGATCAATTATAATAGTTTCCTAACATAATCAATTACAATAATTCATTCTACCACCGGCACATGACAACATCATTTCATCTCACTGCAGATCGGAACCGCAATCACAACAAGAGGGAGACCACCCGAAACTTAAACTCGGAACCGCAACCGCACTGCAATCCAACAACAGGGAGACCACCACCCCACAATAGGAGGATCACCACATGAGTATTCTCTCTCCGTGCCTCGAACCGGGGACCTCAAGGTTTTAGGTGGTGGAACTCTAACCACTTGAGCTATCAACACTTTGACATATATCTTCTATTAAAAGGGAAGAATCTGCGTAAAATACCCGAAATCATATATTAATCATTTTCTACGAATAATTATGAGTATTAATAAATGATGATCTGATTGCTAGCTAGTTCTAATTAATTTTCTTCCAGTTAAGTTTATTTTATATCTCAAATTTTTTTTAATTACTTTTCAACTCACGATTTTTATTTTATTATTTGAGGAAATGTATCATCGAATTTTATTAATTTGTAATATTGTTCAGGATAATTTTACTTATAAGAATAATATAAGTATGTTATATTTCATCGTTCGAAAGAAATAATTAGATGATCAGGTTGCTGGAAAAGGTTTTGCTACGACAGTAAAACAATGATTGGTTACTTCTTAAACGACTAATCTCTTTTTTTCATGGGCTAATCCATCCTTAATTATTAAGACGATTAAAAGTTTACATTCCACATGCGACCCATTATTGTTTTTTTAGACTATATATATGTGGCCCCTTACGTGCAATTATTACATCGATCTTTAAATTTAATAAATATTGTATGGTTCTGTCGTATATGCTTCGCAGACATTCTACTAAAATACAGGTTTGATCGAATTTGAGTTTTTCTTCTTTTTTTTTCTTCAACTTCAAATGACTCGCGATGTTATATTAAACACAAGAGTTAATATCAAGAATTGTTCTATAATTATTAGGTTGTGTCAAATTTTAGTGCAGTATATTTTACATTTTCAATTTTGATCATTTTATTCCAAAATGAACGCACATATGACTAAAAATTTGGTCATATATGTATTATATATTTCTTGAAGCTTGATCCTTTTTAATATTCAATTTTAATCAAGCATGTTTTTATTTTTTTTCAATTTAAGTCCGAAAGGACAAAAATGAAAACTAAAAGGACAAAAATTGAAAATAAAATAAAATATAGAATAAAATTTGGATAAAACCTAAGTTACAAGATATTTTTTTGATATTTACTCTAAAACACGCAATGCAACAAATTATTATCAAATAAGAAAAATAAGTTTGAATTATATATAATTAAATTACACAAAGTAACATTTCAAGACCTCTAAGTTAAAATTTAATTAAGATCACACCATGACCTAATTTCTGATCAAGTTCAAAATTGCAATGAATTAAGCACTTAAAGACTATAAAAACTTTTGAAAGTCTCCCTGGATTATGTATAGTGTTACAAACTCATACGATATTACACAATCTCAAGAGAATTTGTCATCTTTAATTCATTTCATTATCATTTATATATTTTCTCTAAAGTATCCAACAACTTACCCCATAGTAAAATCCCAGTAAAAGATCATGACCCAAAATCTTTGCATTAGAATCTCAAAATGGATCTCGTTTCCTTTATCAAAAGTAACAGATCCGTACATTTGAGCTGTCTTTCTTTGATTTTCCTCCGGAGTGATAATTATTATGAATCACAAAAAAGATTGTCTCTTTCGTCAACAAATTCTAATCATAAAATGATTCTTACTTTTGTCTATGCCAATATTGAGAAACTAAGGTAGTGTTTTGAACACTATTTTCACACAAAAAACACTTGCTTTAAAAAAAAAAAAAGAGTCTAACTCCTTTAATAGAAAGTGTTTTTCGACTGTTTCAGTTGAATTTCAAAACAGGCATTAATTAATAATGAAAAATACATGCTTGTGCTTGAATATATATATATATATATATTATATTGACTAAATTAAAGACATTATATTAAAAAAGGTATACATCTAATTAATTCATATAAAAAGTGGGTATTAGTTAATTTGTACGCTAGCTCAACAATATTAGCACTTAATTACAATACTCAAAACTAATATTTTCATCACATAAATTAATATTTTCTACTATATAAATTAATACTCCTTCATTTTTAGAACGTTGATCAAAATTGAATAATATGCACCATAAATCAAGTAGCGTACAGGAGTGCAAGCAATCATTAATAACCAATTTTAAAAAAGAAGTAGCCAAGAAACCTCTACACAAGTTTGAATTGGGTCCCAACCATAAAGCTATTTTGAGGAATATCACTAGTATTGTTAAACGGGTCGGCCCTAAGCCATTAGGGTCAGCCCTACAGGGCTACGGGCCAAACGGTCCCAGGCCTTAAGCGGTTCATTTTAAACGGACCTCTAATAGTTGAGACCTAATCCTAACCCTAGCGGGTTGCGGGTTGCGGGCTAAACGGGCAACCTAACGGACTCCGAAAAAAATGTTCAAACATTAACATTACATAATGACAAAAATTTCGATCCAGATTGCCCCATCATCTTTAATAACAAATGTTCAAAATATAAAATTAGTTCCCATCATCTTTAATAACATAATTGAGCAAAGTTCCCATGAAATTAGTTAATAATATAAAATTTGTATCATCACATTTATAAATTAATACCATAATATTAATTTATAATTATAATGATATCAGTTTCATATTATGAACAAATTTCATAATAGAATTTATAAAAATATTATATTATTATTTTATATTGGATAATATTTTACTTATTTATTCAATTCAATAGAAATTCAAAATTGTTAAAAAATATTGAATTGGAGAGGATTAATTATTAATTGACTAAATCAAATAAAAATATTTAATTTGTAATTGATTGGCCATAATTGATTTTTGCCTTATTTAAATTTGTGAAAAAACTTTAAAAAAAAATAATTAAAAAATTAGAAAATAAAAAAAAATAAAAAAAATTGAGTATATATAAATATAAACGGGCTAAACGGGCTGGCCCGGTTAACCCGCGGTCTAGCCCGTTTAGCCCGCGGGCTAATCGGTCCGGGCCAAAAAGGCCCAATTTTAAACGGGTCTCCCATTGCTCGGCCCTAACCCTGCATATAATAGGTTTAAACGGGCCGGCCCGTTTAGCCCGGCCCGAATTAACATCTCTAAATATCACACAAGAAAAGTCAAAATTATGTGCGAAAAGAATCCAAAAAAATGTAGATACAAACAATTAGATTATATATGGTGAAATAAAAGGACCGACCTACCTTGATCTAACTTGTTGACTTAATAGATAATTTGTGAGTATAGTATTAACTTACTTATTTGTTAATCTGTTCATATTAGTTTGGTTTGAATTTTTTCTCTTTCAAATTAATTAATTACTTCAAATGAAAAGATCAAATGGTTAGCGCAATATAAATTACATCGATTATTAAATTGAGTGGGTGTTATGTGTAACCAACTGCACCATGCACTCATAGTATATTTTAAAACTATATAATTTGTTATATTGAAAGGTGCATCTTGTTTATATTGAATTGTGCAACTATTTTTTATATTAATAGTTGTTTAGTTCAGTATAAATAAATTTCATTTTTCAATATAATAAATTATATGGTTCTAAAATGCATTATAGTATACAGTGCACCTGGATGCATACTTAGAGTTAGCCTATTAAAATAGAGTGTGGTGGCTACTAAGATAATAATATATGGATTTCTTGCAAAAAAAAAAGAAATGTTATAACTTGCATTTGATTATCAATAGCTGGGACCTATGATGCATGAATTTTTCAAAAAAATCCACCGCATCGTATCGGATACTTCTAGGGTGTGGATGCGGGTGCGATTCTCGTGGGATTCGCACCGGATACGCCACGTGGCGAATCCGTGAATAATTTTTTAAAAAAAAGTTAGGATACGCGTATCCGATGTGCTGGATACGCGTATCCGGTGCGGGAAGGGTGCGTGAGTGGTTTTTTTTTTTTTGAAAAAATTATTATTTTTGTTTATTTTTACAAATTTTCAAGACTAAAACTCTATATGATCCTTTTATTAAGTACTAAATGTATTATTTGAATTGAATATTATTATGTTATATAATTTAAATTGAAAATATATCACTTATTTTTTTTAATGAAAATTCCTTAATATAACTTTTGTGATGAGCTAATGTTATTTGAATTAATGTTTTGTTACTTAATTACGTTAAATTATTAAAAATGCTTAAGTTTTATGTAAATTACATACATTTGATATATTAATTTTAAAATTTTCATATATTTTATAGTTGTTATATATTATAAAATATAAATAAACAGACGTATCCTTAATGTATTGCACCCTAGTTTTTTTGAAAATTCGTATCCTCGTACTCGTATCTTATCGCCCCCGCACCCCCACACCCGCACCGGTGCAACATAGGCTGAGGCCAAGGGTCAAACTTAAAAGAACGATTATCGATATGTCCGAATAACTGAAATTTTAATGTAATTAATTGTTTGACCATTTATCTTTATCTTAACTTTAAATTAATTGGGCTTCGGTGAATCTTCAGTTGTCAATAAAAATCGAAAGACCATATCTTTGTCTACAAGCTGATTGCCTCCCATAGTCAATGCAAATATGCTCTCCATCTGTCTTTAATTTATATATTCAAATCAGTGTTTTCATAACCGAACCGGTGATCAAACCGGTCTAGGCATCGGTTGCCGGTCCAATCGGTTGGACCGGTTGAACCGACGGTTCAACCGTTAAATTGATTTATGCATATTTCTTTTATATTTTGTATGTTACATTAAAAAATAAATATTTATTCATAAAATATTAAAATTATACTAATTTATAACTTATAAATCTTATATTAAAATAAATACAATAGAGTTTGGAGACCAGAGATGATGACGTTGTGGATTAATTCCACAGAATATGTGACGACGATAAAGAGATTAAATGAAATTAATGACTTGTGAATGAATTTATTTGAGAGAAAATGATATTGAGATAAAAACAATAACATTATATAGAGAGATTTAGAAAAAAATAATAAAAAAATAAAAAAAAGTGATTTAATAAATAATAAAAATAATAAAATTGAATTAACCGTTTTTAAGGAGTAATTGGACCGGCGGCATGAGCGGTTCACGGTTCGACCGGTTCAACCGGGCGGTTCAACCGGTTTTTGAAAACACTGATTCAAATCATAATATATGATTTTGTTTATTTTTTAATTTTTATGCTATGAATTAATGACAACCGAAATTAATTAAAAAGGCATTAGGACTGACCTAAATTGTTTTTCTTTCCCTCAGCAATTCATGATTTATATTCTTTCTCAATGCAGTCTCTTTATCCATCATCCATTCACTATTTATTTCTATTTACACCCATATAGATACACACTGATATATTAATCGGATTTTTAGTATAAATTTTCATTTCAGGAAACCGATAGATTTGTTTAAATGAATTAGTTTTAGACAAAATCTTGTACAACTTTAATCTAATTTTGGCTTATTTAAATGGACTATATGACTAAAATAACGAAATGAAGTGTATTAATTAATTTACATATACTTCTATAAAAGTAGTACTGTTATTTATATGCTGAACACTATTAGGAATACTTTTCAATATATCAATTACTTTTGCAAAAAACTAAAAGACTAATTGAAAATTAATTTGTTGATCAAAATCGCACATTAAGATATTACTCATTGCTTTGTGTCATCTCTTAAATAGTGATACATGATTAACTAGTATCTTACATGCAATTTTAAAGGCATTAATTAGTTTCATAAGTTCTTGTTTGAAGTATTACCCCCTTCGTCCTAAATATTTTTCGAACTTTCTTTTTTCATCCGTCCCGCAATACTTTTCACATGTTAAAAGTAAAAAATTGACCATAAATTTCACTCTTACAACATCTACAAGTCTACACAGAATGCCGTCATTACCTTTCGAGTAGGCCTCCTACGCACCAGATGCATCATGCAATTCAAGTACATTATTTAAACATGCAACTTGTTTACACAAAAAATTTTAATTTGTTGAATGTATATTTTGAAAAAGCATTTGAATTGCACAGTGCACCTGATACATATGTACCAAATATAAAATCTGATCCACCTTCTAGATAACAAATTATAATTATGTAGCATTGTACAGTAAAAACTATATACAGTCATATTGTCGGGACCGAAAAAAAATATTACTATAAAGAGATTATTCTTAAATAGAGTTTTACATAGAAAAGTGATTTTTTTTTTTTGAAAAATAATAATGCATTCAATGTTGGGAAAAATCCTAGTAGTTTCATGCCTTTAAGGTCAGTTGCGGCCTAAGACCCCTCGTTCGCTCGATTAAAAACATAGTTGTGTGCTGCCCGTGGCGCCTGCAGCTAGATATTGGTCAAGGGAATTAAAGTAGCACCTCACTACAAGTTCGAGTTTTTAGTCTAGTGGCAAGCGCTTGATCCTACATTCAATATAATAAATACTATACTATACATGTATGTAAATTTATTAAAAAATTCATACATTTAATTAATATGAATTTGACTAAAATAAATACATACACTTTCAAAGTATATGAAATACATGTATCAACTAATATGCATGTACCTAGGAACTAAATAATAGTATTGCTATAAATGTTTGTTCAATGCATGTATACTTTTCACAAAATTAATATACTTTTTAGGTTATCTTAATTGTAATGATATATAAATTTTTATATATAATGTAATTTATTTTTATATGGAGGCATAAATTCTTAACATGGGACCGAAAAAAATTATGTCTTATTATAATGTAAAGTTTATTTCTAAATATAACTGATTTCGAATTGAAACTGTGATTTTTTATTACTATAGAGAGTTTATTCTTATATAAAGTATTTCTGGGGATCGGTATATATATTGGCCATTAAAATTCACCACCAAATAAAATCCCCAACTTATTATTATATTCAAAAATCAGAATGTCCACACATAAATGGGAGGAAGCATGATTTGACTAATAATTCAGAAGAGATTGAGCAAATAGATGAGGAGTGCACATGGGGGGTGTAGACTTGGAAGAAAAGTGGGAAATGGAAAAATCAGAAGATGTGAACTATCCTTATTTTTCCCACTTAAGTCGTACTGCTATGTCAGTTTTATAACATTTGAGCTGCACCTAAATCTATGCACACACTACACAGATTTATAGAAAACATACATTTTGCACATACCCTGACAAATTTAGTAAAATATATATGTACTGTATTTGTGTGCATATCTAATTAAATAATGTTAGTATTGATGAATGATGAATACGATATGAATTGTGAGATCTAAAATGAGATCCATTATATGCAAGAAGATAAAGAATTGCATAAGGAATTTTTTAATATGCCCTATTAAATTATCAATAAGAATAATTTCATCTTTAGATAGTATAAATTGTTTTATGTCTACGACTTGTCTACATAATTTTTAGGAAAGATTGAATGTATTTGAAGGTCATTTTTAAAATATAAATATGATTGCATACTGAAACGCAAATTATCTAATAAATTGTTTGTGTAGGTAATTTGTGCTTATAGACATTACAAATGTGTAGACAGTTTGTTCGTAATTAATTTATTTATCTACTAAAATTCTAAAAATCGTAGGTAAGTCTGTAGATAATTTTCACTACTTAAGATCGAATTATTTAGTGAGATATATTGAATTAAACACACCAATTCATTAGATTTTATGTTATAATCGAGTTAGGTAGTCCATGAAATGTATTAATTTAGATATTTATGTTCCATTAGTATTTAACAGTATATCGTTTCATTCAAAAATTTATGTTAAAGATCGAGTATTAGCTTGGATGTGGAATTTAATTGCAATGAATCTTGGCTTTCAAGTTGCAACTCCAGACTCAATTTCTCACCCCAATGTGTACTTGTCAACATGTTAGTCTTTCTGGCACCTGATTGTCCGCGTAATCTAAGGGTAAGCTCACGTGATTGTTTGTCAATTTACTTTATTATATCACCAAATTATAAATATTTAAGTTTTGAAAAGAAAAAAAAAGATGAAGGAGAGACCGAGATCTGCAGAATATATAATTTGTTTAATTGAGTTCAAACACTTTCTTATTAAATTATTAAAAAAAGTTCTCACTAATTAAAAAAAATGGGCTTGGAAAGAAGGGGATTGAATTGAAGAATCTGAAGTTTTTATTTATTCATTTAGTTGCGGAATTATTTATTTATTTAGGTAAAAATTCGCCAAGAATTTGGAAATAAGATGGAGGGTGCATTACCTACTATGGGCCCTGTGGAGTATGAGTATACCTACAATCTAGGGCTCTTGGTTGCTATTGTTCTAAGAAATACTGGAGAGAGGTGAAATGATGAATCGTCATATTTGACTCAAATGAATTATTTATTTAAAAAATTGTGGGAGTATGGATAAAAGTAAAGCATTAATTCTTATAAATAATAGAGTTGATGATATACGATGAAAATAGTGGGGAAATAATATTTTATCAAACTTGCAAAAAACTAATTTTCATATTTTTGACAAGAATCGAATACTCATTTGTAGTTGGAACTCTTAGAATGTTTGCAACCACTATTCTAAATATAAAAGCACTTTTTTTTCTTTTTTAAGTTGGGTTACACCAATTTCTCAAAAAAATAATTTCTAATTCGAGATAAGAATGCAAACACCATCTTAATCGCTGGAGTGGCATTTTTGTTCTCCTAAATGATGTGGTCAGGTTTGGTAGGATCGCCTCATTGGGTCAGTAAAAGTAAAGTCCAGTCTAGTTGTATTGGGTTGACAAGTCAAATTGGTCAATTTTATTTTTTAATATGTTTTGTATGAGATAGTCTCAATAGATAACAGCGAGACGGTGTATAAATTAGAAATGATATTATAATATTTTAAAATATATATATGTTAATTTATACTAGTTTGTGAAGCTATCATGTCAAAAAATAATATTAATTAAATATAAAACACATAATTTAATAAAAAAAATTACAAAAATTAGTAAAGAAACAATTTTAAATTACAAAAATTAGTAAAGAAACAATTTTAAATTACAAAAATTAGTAAAGAAACAATTTTAAATTATAAAAGAAAACTTAATTATTTTTTAAATTTATGTAATATATTTATATTCTAATAAGTTAATATTTTTAAAATTACAAATAAAATTGCGATGCGTTTATAAATATCCTAACATAAAATAAAAGTTGTGTCACAAAAAATTGTAATTAATTTTTTTTTTTAGCCAAGAGAATTTTTTTTCCCCCGCTCCAAACTTTTTCATCATTTCATTATTTTAGTCTGTACCACTATATATACCGTATTAACAATGTTTCAATTCGTACCACCATTCAATTAACCCTGTATTGCTATCACTTCAGCATGTACCGCTATTGATTTACCTCATACCAATCCCATACCACTATCACTTCATCCCGTACCACTATTAAATTAACCCAACACCACCCTTATTTCAACCCCTTACCACCATTATTTCAGCTCATACCATAATTTAATTCAGTTGTACAATAGATTTTAAACTTTTGTCATAATTTAATTAAGTCTGTACTATAATATATTAATTCCGTACCACTATTTATGAAGCCTGTACCACCATCTTTTTTCAGTTTTTTGTTGACTTTATTAAGATTATAATAGCCTAAAATTTATTCTTTTGGCTAAGAACGAATGAAACTAAAACCCTTGATAAAAAATAATTTTTTAAATGATAATGAACTTAAAATGATGATTTTCTCAAAAAAATAAAAATAAAGTGTAACTATATCTAGATTTTCTAAAATTTTTCAAATGTACTATGCATTTTCTTTTCTAGATTAAAGAACCCATGTTAAAATAAATAAATGATAGGCCCATTGGGCTAGGCCTAATCGACACAACTGTTTTCTGACATATTTTCTTGGCCCAAACCCATTTTTTTTTATGGATCATTTGGGTCGTGCTCATGATGCTAACTCTGTCTTTCAACCATCACATACATAAATTAAGATCTCTTTGTTAAACAACTTATACAAATCTTATGCTGCACTAGATAAATAACCCATAAGACTAATCAATTAATTACATACATTCAATTATATGTAATTAATCGCATGTCATATCAACATGACTGAAGATGTTACATTGCATATATATCACCTGCACAAAATAAGAAGCGTTCATCGAAACTTTGAAAGAAGAGGTGGAATAGCTCCAGTGGCCAAAGCACCACTAACTATGCTGTGAGGTTATAAGTTCGACACACCATTTGTTCGATTAAAAAAAAAAGAAAAAAAAGTGTCCATCGAAGTATGCTGGTAGGCTGAACATGTTATCCATGACTTCTTGTGATAATGAACATGTTTATCTTACATAAACATGTATTGGGCCACGAGCTTAAATTGAATAGAAGCCCAAACAATTCCTATTGAACCATTATATATAATAAAAAAATATTATAATTTGGTGAACATATAATACATTTATAAATTAGGAGTAATTTCTAATTATTTGAATTAATAATACATTTTTAGCATTTAAAGTATTATATCTTTACTAGCCCTGAGAAGAATAATTTATAAGACTCAAAGATATCTTAAAACGTGATTCTTTGTTGGGTTTTTCTACGGTTAGGAACGACTTCGTTTTTCCTAAAGTTAGACATCTAATAAAAGGTTGCCACATCATTTAATTTCGCCATGGGCGATACTGTTTCGTCATAAGACTAAATAATTATTTTTTTTTAATAAAAATGATAAAATTACTGAAATATCCTTATAACATTTTTTAAATAAAAAATACAATGTTCATAAATTTAAAAAATTTAATCCACGATCCCGAACTCGACCCCTGCACGACAGGGGTCGGGTTCTAGTCTGGGTCCGAGTAGGATCCGGGTCCTGGTTTGGGTCTGAGTCCTAGTCAATGTTTGGGTCCAGGTCAGGTTTGGATGCGGGGTCAAGGTTCGGTCTGGGACCGGGTTCGGTATGGTATGGGTCCGGATCCGGGATCATGGTTGAATCCAGTCCGGGTGGGTCCGATTCGTGCGGTCTGTCGGGGGGTTCAGTCAAGGTCCGAATCGTGGTCCGGCTGTGGTCCGGGTCCGTATATGTCGTGGTTCGTCAAGGTCCAAGTTAATGTCGAGCGCAGTCCGTTCGTGGGGGTCGGGGGTCCGGTCGGGGATTCGTCCGTGCAAGGTCGTGGTCCAGGTCAGGTCAAGGTCCGGCCGGTTCGATCCGGGTTCGGGCCAGTGGTCGAGTCTGGACTAGGTCCGGTCTTATCCGTTCGAGGTGGTCCGGGTGCGATTTTGGGTCGATTCGATTTGGGTTTGGGTCTGGTCGGGATAAATTGGTCCCGAGTTCGGAATAATATCGTCATTTTATAAATATTAATTTAATTTATTAGTAGGGCGATGCAACGCGATTGCAGTATGCACATCACAAACGCACTAGTGCAAAGTGCAATCATTTAAAATTAAAATTATATATTGGATCAACGATTCAACGGTAATTAAATGATTTTCCGATGTTAGAAAGGGCGAAATCATTCCTGACTGTAGAAGATCCCTTCTCTGTTTGCTAAAAAATACTTCCTCGTCCAAAAACTTGAACACTGAAAATGACACGCAAGTCAAGTAAAGTGAGTTTTAGTGAGTTTGAGTTGAATAAAATAAGAGTGTTGTGAGTGTATTAATATTATGTTTGTTTTCATTTTGAAAATGTTCAAGTAATGTTGGGGACGTCCAAATAAGACAAGTATTCAAGTAATCACGGGACGGAGGTAGTATTAATTTGAAAACAAAAAAAATCCGTAAATCTAAACATATGAGCCATACTCACCATAAATCAATGGTGCAAGATGCACGTATTATGCACGGAGATGTCAAGCATGTCAAACTTATGCAAATCTTATTCATCAACCTTCTAAATAGTTGCATCCAACTGTTGCTTCGTGGTCATTTTATAATTGTAGTTTAGATGTACGTGGCAGGACCATTAACTAAGTCCCCTGGCTGTCACATGTACATTCATTTTTTTTTTCAGAATTCGGTATCCAACATAAAGATCGACTAATTTGAGGGATTAAAAACCATCAACTAACGGAAGGTACACTTCAAATAATAGCAAATCTCAAGAGTTAATCACACTCAAAAGGTTTTCATGATTTTTCTATGTGGGCCAAAGACCTTTGGGGTAGGTGAAGAAATTGTTACCTACTTTATATTTGTCAACATTATTTACACATAGGAAATTTTTAGCTACATCATCATCGAAAATGAGAAGTTGTTCGTAATTAGTAGTTTCTTGAGAAATTGGAATCTACCACTAGAAAAGAACCAAAACAGTCGATTTAGTTAGTAGTCCTATAATATTGGCCTTTGAAATAATTTGATGAGATCACTATGTAAATCGATTTTCATGACCAATTATAATTTGACAAAGTATTGTATACATCAGGTGTACCGTTCACTCCATAGTGTATTTTAGAATCATGCAACTTGTTTATACTGAACCGTGCAACTATTAATATGAGAAATAAATTTCACGGTTCAATATATTTCAGTGCAATAAGTTGAATGATTTTAAAATACACTATGAAATGCATGGTACACTTAGGCCACATGAAACCCTCTCTTATGATTTATATTTACTTCAATTTAGAGGAGATACTTCCACCTAGATGAAAATATAATTTTAAATTTGACCCAATTTGAAAAGAAAAAAAAAATATATACATGATACAAATAAAGTAAAAATTGGTTATTCTCTTCGCATCAGTTAACACCTCCATCTTCCAACTTCCATAAAGGCAGTCAATGCACCCTACTTTTGACGATGGTATTACCATTGGTGGGTTTGCAAACTCTAATCAAGATTAACATCTTAAAATTCAAAATTTGTGAGGGGCAGATTTAGAAAGGAAAAAAAATATATTTAAGTTTGCAAATATCATTATCTCAATTAAAATATCACGTTTTAGCATACTAAATATCATCATTAATTTTAAACACCCTTGTACTGTTTTATGGGTTATTTTCTCACATACACTTAATTTATATGTTTTTTAGTATTACATCCTTTGCTAAATAGTGATGCCGAGTTCGAATATATGTCATAAAACCAGTTAATTAATCTATGAGTGCCTGAGTAATAGGTATTAATGTTCATTTTGAACGTCAAAAACTTATTTAATGGCTAAATTTTGTATGCACCATACGCACCGTGTATTTTATAGTGTATTTTACCATGCAATTTGTTGCACCAGGTGCACATGATATTGAGATCCTCTCTTACTTAATTTGTTTAGCTTAATGTTTATGTCCTACTTGATTATAGTATTTAAATTTACAATGTACATTCCTAATAAGAGTTATAATTAATTTACAATGTACATTCCTAATAAGAGTTATAATTAATTTACAATGTACATTCCTAATAAGAGTTATAATTAATGAACTTCTAACGTACATTTATTTATTAAGAATATTCAACGATTTGAATATGATCTAACAAAGAGATGAATTTGTGGTATCATTACCACGAGATACAAATATAAATTAGAGGGACTTCATACATAAAACCCGTTAGCTTTTTTTTTTGGGTCATTGTTGTGTATATATATATTATAACTCAAACATACCACCTGCATTTCTATTTAACCGTCTCATTTTATTCAGAACGTCTTATTTTTTTATTCGTCACTATGTCAATTTAATTCGATGTATATTTTATCTTTTTTTTTTCCCACCAAATATCCTTTATAAGTAAACATTTAATTGTGATTTTATAATGATCAACATATATTTAATAAGGATTTATAAGTTTTTGATATCCTAACCACTGTTTTCAAAACCGGGTTGAACCGGCCGGTTCAACCGGTTGAACCGGGAACCGGCCGGTAACCCGGTTAAAAAACACTATATAACCGGATTTCAGGTTGAACCGGTCAAAACCCGGTTCAACCGGAAATAACCGGTTTTTTTCTTTTTTTTTAAAAAATTAATTATTAATTTATATTAAATATTTAAAATTTTAAATTTATATTCCTATCACATTTTTCTCCAACACTTTCGATGTGGGATAAATGTATGAGGTGGGACAAAATTTATAAAATATGATATGAAAAGTTATAAAATATATATTTAAATTTTTGTAGGTGTATACTTATTTTGTTTTTTTAACTAAACATAGAAAACGGTTGAACCGCCGGTTGAACCGGTCCGACCGGTTGAACCGCTGACCGGTGGTCTGTCCGGTTCGATCACCGGTTCGGTTATGAAAACATTGATCCTAACACCTAGGAGTTGACCTAGTGGTTGTAGGCTAGAGACTTAGGAGTGTTTTCCCCTCTAGGTCTCAGGTTCGAACCCCCTAAAGTGCGATTAACTCTTGAGATGAGTCAGTCCATACACAGCTTAGCTCTGGCTTGAAGTGGGGCCGCCGCTAGTGGATGGTGGGTTTTGGTCCCTCGAATTAGTCGGTCCTTGGGCCGGATACCGAGTTATCAAAAAAAAAGTTTTTGCTATCCTAATTAATGATGAAATTAATTTGTGTGAATGGATAAAATGTGAAAGATAATATAAAGGATCCTGGCAATCATGGTGGGAAAGGAAAAATTTGTTATTTGGAGGAAGAATTACTCTTCGGTTCCGTCAACTTTACCAGTTTACTATCTCTCGTTCTTAATTTATAGCCTTTGAGTGCATTATCAAAATCTTGTTGAATCTTCAATGGAACTTCTTGTGGGGAGGGGTAAAGAGTCGAGTCGTAAGATTCCGTGAGTTAAATGGGAGTCAGTGGTGTTTGGGTAAATCTGTGGGTTTGTGGGTCAGGGATGTCAAGTTTTTTAAATTGGCTCTTTTTTGTAAATGGCTGTGGAGGTGGGTGTCTGGGGAGAGGTCTTTATGGTTGAATATAGTTAAGTGTAGATATGGTTCATTTATGAGGGAGTCAGTTGGTGTCCATGAGTCGTCTAATTGGTCTTTGTGGTTCAGGGATCTTCATGGGATTTGGTGGGGGGGAGTGGGATGTCTTTTTCGTAATAATATTCATTTTGCATTGGGTAATGGGAGGTCGGTCCAGTTCTGGTTGGATCCATGGGTAGATGGTAGAGTCACTCTAAAGGATCAGTTTTCTAGTTTGTTTAGGTTGTCGTTTCAGAAACACTGGTCGGTCCGCGACATGTTTTCACTTTTCAGTCAATGGGGAGTCTTGGTTGTTTAAGTGGGATATGTTCTTTAATTGGGATGAAATTCTTGATTTTTTGGACTTGTGGACTTACATTCGCAGGTATAAAATTAACAAGCAGGTGGAGGATGCTTGGCAGTGGATGGATAAAAAAGGGGGCAAGTTCACTATGAAGGGTATGTACGAGGTCCTTGCAGGTGATAAGCTCGAGGTAGACGGTGCGCCGTTTTCGTGGAAGAAATTATGGTGGAAGGTGATGCCATCAAAAGTTATAAGTGCTTTTTCATGGAAAATTGTTCGTGAGCGAATACCCTGCAAAGAAAACCTTTTGAAACATGGATTGAACGAGGGTATTGGGTCCGGTACGTGCTCTTCTTGTCTATGTGTGTTGGAATCATTGAATCACTTACTTTTGACGTGTCCGTCGGCTATCGTAGTATGGGAGAATTATTACATTGGATTGGAAAAACTGTTTTATATTCCTCGTGTGCATGGGATAATTTCGTGGAATTTGTGGGACTGGAATAGAGCTCAATAAAAAAGAAAGTCCTGGTCTGATTTGGCAAAGCACCATTTGGAAGATTGGAAGGCTAGAAACGATTTGATTTTCAAGGAAAGCAGGTACACGGTAGATGAACTAATAGATGGTATAAAATTTTATGCTTGGAAGTGGATTGATGCCCACTATTCATTATCTTTTATGTCCCTCTTCACATATGAGACTCTCAACCTTTAGATTGTTTACCGTTAAAATTGTAATTGTGTGACGGGAAGCTAAGTCTATAAGCGTATGTTCGTTTCGCGACTATCCCGACGGACTTTGGGCTTTACAATCTCAAACCCCTATTTATTTTGAGAGTTAAAATAAGAATTTTGAAATCCTATTAATCATTCTCTACCTCATAACCTACTACTACTTTACCTTTTATTCTCTCAATACACTCACATCATCTACTTTTTTATTCTTCCAATACACACAAAATAATATAATAATATCACAACAATCATCTTTTCCACCATCTCATCCTATAAAATTTCATTATAAACATGCATCTTAACTATTCATCAAGATTTTGAAATCTTAGGACTTCAAAATTCGAATTTCCCACGCCCACTGTAAGCTCAAAACGAACATACCCTAACTGTTGGGATTTAAGTACCCTTTGTACTCAATAAATACTATTTTTATCTTAAAAAAAAGGGACGGATTATATGCAAATATTCCAACAATCAGTATTCAAGAAATAAATCATATCCGCCAATATTCTAGAAATAAACCCCTAGATCCATAATAATACAAGAATATTAATTAGACAAATGAGAGCTCTCTGCATTTATTCACGTAAAACAAAAAATCAAAGGCCGATTAAGAGGCCTAGACAAGATATATCAATATCATATATAACAAAAAAAAACTCGTATAGGACGGTATTATACATAAAATGGGTATAAACTAACACAAATTAACACTCACCTGTTTTAAAACAATACATCATCAATACCTAAAGTATATTTCGTCTAATCTTGAGACAGTCTCACGCAAATGTGTCTCATCATATATAAAACAATTCATAAAATAAGTCATTAAATTATTGCATATACCCTAACTTTATGAATATATTCTTCAAATATCAGAACAATTAAAATTGTAATAATTAATTATCACAGTATACTCATAAAATTAGGGTATATATATGTGTATGCTGCTATAACATAAGATGGGGAAACATGGGACATCAGCAATGTCACTTCATACCAATTTAGACCATCTCTTATTCGCTCAAAGCCTCAATCAAATTTAACCAATTTCAAATTAAAATCTATTTTCTCTCGTACGCAAACTCATAATTGATTTTTTTCTTCCCACTCCACTATATTTGAATACGTACACCAATTATACCGTGCAAACGGTGTAATTCACATAGTTCAAAATAAATAAGTAATATTATTTAGTAATTTTTTTTTCATTTTTTTAAAGGTAATGAAATTATAATAATCCCTTAGAATAATCAATTATAATATTCATAGTTCAAAATAAATAAGTAATACTTGTTAAGTATTTTTTTTAAGGTAATCAAATTATAATAGTTCCCTGAAATAATCAATTACAATAGTTATAGATCGAACCTCAACCATCACAAGAGGGGTCGGACCACCCGGCCGAAACTACAACCAAAACTGTAACCGTACCGCAAACACCACAAGAGGGGGACCACCGTAAAAGGGTATAAATTTTTTCATACCATATCTCGAACTAAATATCTCAGGGTCTTAAATAGTGGAGCTCTAACCACTTGATATATCCACATTTAAATGTTTCACGCATATTATTGAAAACAATGAATGGTGTCAAAAAAAAAAAAAATCCACAGTTTCACCGCTTGAAAACCAGTCGTCAAAAACATAGAATTCTAGAAATCGTCATTTTGAAAAATGATTGAAAGTATCATGAGACGTACGACCGGAAAATAGTCAAGACTCCAAAAGCTACCACTTTGACCAGCCCAGATACATTGCATACCAACATGGAACGTTCCATCCACGTGTCTCAAATCTCCCACCACATAATCCTCCACGTGTCACTCCCCGGGACCCACTTTTCAAACACATATATAACCGCCACCACACTCCTTCAAACCACCAAATTAATACCAAAACAAAACATGGACAACAACAACAACAACACCGGCAGACCCAAGAGAGACGGCGGCGGCGAGATCAAATTCCGCGGCGTCCGTGGGGGAAATACGCGGCGGAGATACGCGACTCCGCCAGGCACGGCGCCCGCGTGTGGCTGGGCACGTTTAATACTGCGGAGGAGGCCGCCAGGGCGTACGATAAGGCGGCGTACGTTATGAGAGGCCACTTGGCCATTCTTAATTTCCCCCAAGAGTATAATTTGCCATGTAGCTCATCGCATCTCGGGTTCGGGTTCGGGTTGGGTTCGGGTCAGGAAAGGCAAGTGTTTGAGTTTGAGTGTTATGATGATAAGCTGCTTGAAGAGCTGCTTGATTATGATGATGACAAGAGGGGTTGAATTTATTTTATTTTATTTTATATATCCATGCGGTTATTTATTTTTCAATTAATTGGAAATGAATAAATAAATTGCTGGTAAGATTAGCGATTACATTCTTACTAATGATGATTGATATTATAATCAATGTTTTCATAACCGAACCGGTGATCGAACCGGACAGACCACCGGTCAGCGGTTCAACCGGTCGGATCGGTTCAATCGGCGGTTCAACCGTTTTCTATGTTTAGTTAAAAAAACAAAATAAGTATACACCTACAAAAATTTAAATATATATTTTATAACTTTTCATATCATATTTTATAAATTTTGTCCCACCTCATACATTTATCCCACATCGAAAGTGTTGGAGAAAAATGTGAGAGGAATATAAATTTAAAATTTTAAATATTTAATATAAATTAATAATTTAATTAAAAAAAAAAACGGTTATTTCCGGTTGAACCGGGTTTTGACCGGTTCAACCCGGTTCAACCTGAAATCCGGTTATATAGTGTTTTTTAACCGGGTTACCGGCCGGTTCTCGGTTCAACCGGTTGAACCGGCCGGTTCAACCCGATTTTGAAAACAGTGAGTATAATACTCATAACTGGGTTAATTTCTTCTTATTCTATTGTCTTTAAAAAAATAAAAAATTCAACTTGCTTAGAAATTTCTGGTTATTAAATATCTTCAATTTATATTGGTCAGTGCACATTTTCTAATTATTAATGGCTGTGAATTTCTTTATCATAAGGTTTTGTTACGGAAATGGAAGAACGCACCGAATTTAGGATATTGATAGTCTGCTGAATAAATTAAAGTAATTAATTTTACTTAGTAGAAATTTGAGTTTATGGTGATTGGAATGCATGTTGGTCCAGATATGTCTCTTTCAGTTTAATTTGGTATCTACATAAGTGACAGAAAATACAAATTGCGATCAACTACACTTATGTGGTTCATAAGTTTTTAATATGTTGACTTTGACATGAGAAGTCGTACTAGTTTGATAGCAGTTGAGTGCTTATAAATTTAGTGTTCCCAAAATGTGGCCAGGCATGAGCTAGACAAATATGGAATATGCTATTATAAATGCCAAAAAAAAACTTGTGTGAATTTGAGTTGATCATGAACTAATTTTTTTTAATATTACTGTTATTTATAAAATTTATCATTATTATGCATAATTTTTTTTACTATTTAAAAATATTTTTATATTTTTAAATAGTGATATGAATTAATAACAATGATAGTTTTTATATTTAGTAGTGATATAGTTTATGTACATACTTGATTTACATAAATCGTACTCGTTATAATGCATAGGAGTAGATGCCATTTAGTGAAAGAGATTTTCATTATGTTATTATTGAATTATTGCCTTAAATATGATTTGAAGTGTCACATCATCACTTTAACTATGGATGATCATGACACGTGAGATAATAAAAAATATCCAACGATTCATTATATTTAGAGTTTATACATAAATGAAAAATGTGATACTAGTAGCCTTATTAATATGGCACTACATGCAGGAGCGGACACAGAAATATAGTCCAGCCAAGACAAAAAGAATCTATAAAAAAAAAAAAAATTGAATTACAATTGACCACGTCGAATGCTAAATTATCATTTATCCAGCTGGGCTCCTCAATTGAGTGGGAGACCCAAGTTCGACTCCATTTGAGAACGAATTGGAGTTTGGGAGTTATAAGGTGGCTTGATGAATTTGTGGAGTGTTAGGGTGTTTGGTGTACTAACTACTAACATCTAACAACTAACTTTGCCCGATCAAAAAAAATTATCATTCATCCATTCTAATTTTTACGCTACAAAAAAATAGAGAATTTATTTTTCTAACATGATTAAGGAATTTTCTAACAAAATAATTTCAATCCTTAAATACCCTACGAATTGTTTACTGATTTTTAACATTTTAGTAGGCAAACATATTGTCTACGGATTCTTTAAAGGCAAACATATTACCTACGAGCAAATTGTCACACACATTTGTAATTTTTGTAGGCAATTACAATTGTAATTTAGAGTAATTTGTAATTTGAGGATTGAAAATGTCTATAGGATTAGGAAAATTTGTAGACAAATCTTAGTCAATCTTAACTATTTAAGGACGATTTTTTTTTTCGTTAAAAATTTTATAGGCATGCATGTTGAAAAATTTCATTGACAATTTCCTATTATTTTTGTGTTTAAAGTATTTATGAAATTTAAATTTTTTTTTGAAAGGTAATCACAATGAAAATTGAGGTGAGACAATTATCCCATACTGCCTCTACGTGCGTCCTACATGAAAATATGTGATATTGATAGACATAAAAATATAATTATATAAACAATTTTTTTATAATATATGAACAAAAATATAATCCTAATAGATCTAATAATGTGTTTCTACGTGATTTTTCTCACCATTGCTGCATCTCCCTCTCTTTCCTTTATGTTTTTTTTTTGCTCCACCATTGGGGCCCTACAATAATAGAGGAGAGATTAATATTGAATTTTTTTTCCTCTATTAAGTTTTATTTGTTATTTGCTTTATAAAACTTCTACAAAAATAATTAGAAAAAAAAGAAGGTTATGTTAACCTTATAGGTTGACCTAGTGATGTAAGCTTAAAATTTAGGAATGTGTTCCTTATTAGATTTTAAGTTCGAAACCTCTAAAATGCGATCAATTCTTTAGATGAGTCAGTCTATATAAAACTTATCTTTGATTTGAAATGAGACCCCCGCTAAGAAACGGTGAATCTGGTCCCCCGAATTAGTTGGTCATTGGACTAGATATCGAGTTATAAAAAAAAAGCTATATTTCACAAAAGCACAAAGTTAAGCTACTGCATCCTCAACAAACATATATAAAGTTCATAAAATATAAAAAAACTATACAGGATAAACAACAAAAATATATTACTAAATGAAAGAATATGTGTTATTATATATATAGACAAAAATATATTTACATGAAATAAATACGTGATACTATAGGAACAATAGAAACATACCAACACTAGCGAAAAAAGCACAAGAGCTTTTTAACACAGTTTACTGATCACAAATTAACTGGAAATCAATGAATTGTATGAGAATACTAAAACATAAGTTCACAGAGTTGTGGTATAAAGAATTTGATCGAATGTGTTCCCTCAAACCACCGGAAATTGGTCGGAATTTTGACCAGAAAATCACAGAATTGCGATTGTAATTTTGTGGGCAAATATAGATTGTGGGCAGCTGGTTGGCTGAGCGCGAATTGCACCAACTTTAATTAAATCCATGTAATATTGTATATAAATCTTTTTTATATCAAAATAGTACTCGAAAAATATATATTCAACAATCAATTCGTTATATTTAAACATCTGAAAAAAAAGCAATTAAGAATTAGTAGGATGAGTGGTTTATATGAAGGAAAAATGCATCCCCATTTACTTGCATATCACTTCACTTAATTTTACATATATTATTTCCTAGTACTTGTGATTTTCAAATTTTCAGTTTCATATAATTTTACTTTATTCACTTTTTACAGTCATTGATAAAAATAAATACGAGGTATTAGGGAATTATATACTCCTACAAAAGAATTAATTTCTCACCTCTTTATAAGTTTGAACTTTTATATGAGACCAAATTTTTTAATGGTATCAAAGTCTCCAGACTTACCCCCTCTTCCTGGGTTCAAACCCCGCTGACAACAAAACTCTATCAGCCCACATTTAGGAAGAGTAGTGAGAGAGAGTATTAGGGAATTATATAAAAGAATTAAGACAAATTCTCCTGAGCACCATTTGCACCAATTTTGATTTAGTGCAATTGAATTTCAATTTTTTTAACTGGACCCAACCCGGACCCCGACCCGAACTTGACCCGAGTGATTTATGGTTCACCCGGTCTGAATAAGTCATGATTTAGGGTTCATTATTTAGTGTTTAGGGTGTAGATGATTTATCCACATTAAAATTGAATCTAATTGCTCTTTATAAGTTCGGAAGTTTAGATGAGACGAAATTCTTTCACGAGGAACAAGTGATGGAAAAAAATTCAGGTACATAAGTTTACAAAATGAAAAGTACAGATTGGAAGAAAAAAACAGAAGAGTAAATGCACGGGACAAAAGATTAAGCTAACATAATAAAATTAGTAAACAAAGCACAAATTAAATAATTTTAAAAAATGCTTTTAAAAAAAAAAGTGAAAGTGATAATAGTGTAGGCAACGTAACGTAGTTGTCACATTTAGTGCTAAATATAAAGAAGTGGGCCACTTGCGTGGACTTAGCTAGTAAGAAGTCGTCTTGGATTATATACGACAAATTCACATCATATCCCAATCATAAATTGGCTGGTGCCTACACAATCTTAATTTTTTTGATAATTTTGGAAATGCCTCTCATGGTTAAAATATATTTGTGTTGGTCACAAAATTGTTTAAGGTTTAGAAATGGATTGAATATGCATTCTCAAAATTTAATTTAATTTTACTTTAAGAAGAATGTTCGTTATTTGAAAGAATCAAGCATCCCTTTGCTAATAATAATCAACCAATATAAATTTGTTAAAAAGAGTATCACTACAAAAAAAATTGAAAATTCCCTACTAAATATTTCAATATGTCTACGAAATTTTCAATAAAAATTATTTTATTCACAAATAACAAAGATTATCAACGACTTGGCTACAAAAATTTCTAATCACATAGGCGTTTTTATTTATAGGTAAATTTTTATATGGAAATATAGTTCATAAGTAAATTTTTTTGTAGGTCATTTATAAACTTTAAATATAATTGTCTATGAAAATATGGATGAAGTTGCTCTCAACGGGGATCGAATCCAGGACGTGGGAGGAGGCCCATCGAGTGTATAATTTAATAAGCGCGAATCGAACCCAGAACATAAATGTGAGTCTGAAAACTCTAATACCACAAAAATATTGTCTCATCTAAAAGTTCGAATTTATAAAAATGTATAAAATTAATTCATTTATGTAATTTTTCCAATAATTTGTAATTTACTCACAACTAATTAGAAGAACTGCTTAAAAACTAAGGCTGTGGAAGGTAGATTAAAAAGTAAGTATTGTTTCTACTTCTTTCAATAGAGTGTGCAAATAAGAAAAAAAAGGCAAGATAAACGAATCATATATAAGAAAAAATTAATTAAGAGAGGAGGAAAGCTCCGTTGGGCCCAACTAGCAAAACAAACAGCAGCTGTCCAAATAAGAGAGAAGAAAAAAAAAACCATTTAATAAATACACTTTTCTATCATTTAAAAAATATATACATAAAATATCAAAATTATATTTTCCATCGATTTACATGTAAAATATTGCTCATACTGTTCAAAAATATTTTTTGAATTTTTATAGTAAGTTCGAGAAATTTTTCGAATTCATGTACATGATTCGAGAATTTTTTTAGAAATTTTACATTTGAAAAAATGATCATTCTGGTTGGAAATATTTTTCGAGATTTTTCATGTTATTCAATAAATATTTTCTAATTATTGTACTAATTTCGAAAAGTTTTTCTGTCGATTTACATGTAAAATATTGATCCTACCGTTAGGAAATATTTTTCGAATTTTTATAGTAAGTTCGAGAAAAAATCATGTACATAATTTGAAAAAAAAAATCGAAATTTTACATTGCGGCGGCGGATGCCGCACCTAGGCGAGCAGTGGGGGCGGCAGCGGACTGCGGGTGGAGTGGTGGGTGTCTCGCTCGCCTCACAATTTGGGTGGAGGTGTATCAATTTTTTTTTAAACAAGATAGGAGGATGCGTGAATAAGAAATATATAAATTGAGATATTTAAAAAAATTAAAGGGAGTGTATTCATCATACGAATGGTTATAATTTAGATGTTGTATTTACTAAAAAGGCAGGTGTGAGTAGCCTGGGCCGGGGTAATTTTGGAGGAATAGAGCTCATTTTCATCGTTAATTCTCAGCCCCTTTAAGAGCCCATTAACAATATGCCAGTGTGGCAAAAGGTAAGAAAGAACAAACATTGGCCCCAAAGCTTATTTAAAAGTTTTGTCGAAAAAAACAAAAAAGTTGCCTTTCACTTCTGAAGTTACTGATCTTTGGCAAAGCAACAACAGAAGTAGAAAAAAGTGAGCAGCTCACATTACAAGTAACATTGTAATGGAATCAAGCCGCAAAAATGACTCCAGCCTCACGCCACAAGAAAATAGACCTTAAATAACAACATTTTATCATTAAAATTTTCTAGTTAAATATTTTTTATGACTCGAAACTATTATTAATGAGTCACCCTCCTGTGCATTCTATGCACCAATTCAAATTGGTGCAATTGGATTCAATTTTAATTTAAATGAACTATATATGTACTCTAAACCCTAACCTCTAAACAATGAACTATAAATCGTATATATATGAACCATTCGTGTCGGGTGAACCATGAACCACTTGTGCCGAGTGAATCATGAACCACTCGAACCGGGTTTGGGTCGAGAGAAAAAAAAAACTAAAATAAAAAAAAATAAAAAAAAGAACTCCTAAAATTAAATTGCACCAAATTGATTCGATGCAAATGGTGCATTGGAGAATTTGTCATTTTCATTAACGGGTCCTGTAATTTAATGTAGTGAACCGATCACTACCCGTGAAATTCATATATTTTTTTAAAATTTTGGTTATATATTTTTTATGACACGAAACTACTATTAAAAACGGGTCTTGTAATTTAATGTAGTGAACCGATCACTACCCGTGAAATTCATAAATTTTTTAAAATTTTTTATTTTATAATTTCACATTTTTTTATTATTTTTTGATGGAATAATTTCACTTATTTTAATAGTATGTGTTAAGAGAATAATATAAATAAATTAATTTAACACCTCTCTACACTTTTGGACTTTTAAATAAGATGAAATTCTTTCATGGTATCAAAGTTTTCAGGCTCACATCCACGTTCTAAGTTCGATTCCCGCTGAGAAAACAACTCCACCAATATTAAATTGTCCACTCAATGGGTCTTCTCTCATGATGGAGTAAGAGAATTTAGTCCACGAGTGAGGGAGAGTATTAAGAGAATAAAAAGGGTGAAAATGAGATTTAGAGTTTTTTTTTTAAGAATATAAATAAGTAGTTCATAACTTTTGGGTGTATTTACTAATGTTGTGGGTGCGAATAACCTGACCTAAAATGATATGGATTACAAACCCAACATAAAATATAAGTGGCCAACTCATGTTCATGGACCGTAAGAGAATCCAGTCCATGAGTTAGGGAGAGTGTTAAAGGGAATAAAAAAAAGAGAAAATGAGATTTAAGGTTTTTTTTTTAAAGACATAAATAAGTAGTTTATAATTTTTGTGGGTGTATTTACCAATGTTGTGGGTGTGAATAACCGAACCTAAAATGAAATGGATTGCAAACCCAACAAAAAATATAAGTGGCCCAATTCATATTCATGGGCCAACATAGAATTATAAGTGGTCCAACTCATGTTCATGACATTGTCAATTAAAAGTTTTTAATGACAAAATTGTTGTCATAAAAAATCTATTTTCTTGTAATGAATTAATATAAAAAAATATTTATTTGAATCGTTAATATAATAATTCATTCATACTCAGTGTTATTCGATAGGTTAGCTCGCGAACAGGCTCGTGATCTAACTCGTATAATTTATAATAAACTGTCTCAGTGTATATAAGTTGAAGGTTTGACATGTCAAATAAACATTATAAATGAATTGTTGACAATATATATGGATGCCTGTTGGAAAATTCTTCCCCTTATTTGACCAGCTAAATATACTACTCCTATGCATGATTCCTACGAGCAGAACCAGACAGGCATCTCACGAATTTAATTCCTTTGCTTTTCATTACTATATACTCTATTATTTCGCTACTTATCTAAACAGAAGATTCAGAATATCTAATATTCGACAAAATTTTAAGACTATGCATGAATGGTCGGTTTATGTGGACATGATTAATCTGATAATTAAATTATTTTAGTTGATATACTTTTTTACAAGAAAACGTTATAATTAAAGCCCTTGCTCCCGACATATAGCTTGTGTCCACGTATATTCTGTTGGTAATCATATTCCGTCAAATTTATAATCTTTATTCTTCCAACTTGGGGTGTTGGAGAAATTATCAGTTTGGTCATATTTGATATTAATATCCTTCCCTTTTTAAGAAGTGGAAAATGACAAACTGAATTTGATTAAGAGCTTGTTTGGCTCAGCTTATAGGCTCTTTAAAACAATTTACAAGTTGTGTAAAAATTTATAAGTTCTCTAAATTTGTTTGGTAAATTAAGATGTTAAATATTTTATAAAATCTTAAAATAAGTTCTTTAGAGACTGTACATTATAAAAAATAAGTTGAAATATCCCAACTTAATGTGTGTTTGCAATCTCTAAAAAATTGTAAAAAAAATATTTTTAAAGCTGCTAGACTCAATTTTATTTTTTAAAGTAAGAGTTTCTCCCTTTTCAAAAGAACTTTCAAACAGACATTTAATTTACTATAATTGTATAAGTTATACCTTATCACCCAAATCCCAACTTGACATGGCCTGAACCCAACGCGAACCCAACCTGACTCGAACCCTAACCCAGCTCGACCCGACCATCTCAATATTAATAATATATATATATATTAAATTATAATTTAAAAATATTTTTCTTAAATTAACAAGAACTTATAAGCTTTGGGGATGAGTTGCATAGCATAAAAAATAAAAATAAAAGTTCTTTTGTGTCACAATATTTGTAACAATTCATTTTTAAGTTAAGGGATTTTTTTTCCCCAACTCTATCATTTTCCCATCATTTCATTATTTTAGTCCCTACCATCATATATACACTTCGTACAACATGATTTAAGCCCATAGCACCATTCAATTAACTGTGTACTACACTTATTTCAACCCCATATGACTATCACTTCACTACATACTACTATATAAAATTAACCTCATACCACCTTATTTCATTCCATATCACAATTTAATTCAACTCGTACCATTATTTTCAAGTTTGTATCACAATTTAATTAAGTCCGTACTACAATATATTAAACCCGTACCACCATTTAATGAAGCTCGTACCACCATTTTTCTCATTTTTTGTTGATCATAATGACCCAAAAATTTATTCTCTATGCTGAAAAAGAATGAAACTAAAAATGTTGTTGAAAAAGAACTTTTTAAATGAGAAAGAGCTAAAAATGGGGATTTTCTCTATGGTTATTAGCCAAACACTTTAACAACTTACAAGTTACTTAAAAATTATATCTTATAAGCTCTTAAAATACCTTATAAGATTTTATAGCTTATAAAATGTTTAAAATAAGTTTAGCCAAACGTGTCATTTTAGTTATTTGATAAATTTGTGGATCGTCGATATTGCGACAACCTACACTTGGTAGAATAATATAATAGGAAATAATATTTTTTTAGGACAATAACTTTGAAAGGTGTATTTTACGAACTTAGAAATGTACGTACGACAATATTTTTAGGGATTTAAATTGAAATGGTCCCGTAACTTTGCACCTTTATTGAAAAGGTCCCGTATATATCGCATGTTTTAATTTAGTCCCGTATGTTTTTAGTTTGTGCCGATTTAGTCCCAAATAGCCGGAAACCGATCAAACTATCTAAAAACGACATCGTTTTAGGGGCGTGTGATACACGCGCCCCTAATTTCTGTTGGGGAATAAGTTGCACAGATCTATTCTGGGTGAATATTTAAATACAAATTTAATTCTTATAATTATTACTAGCATGAATTAATCCTATATTAATTCAAATAATAATCCAACAACAAATCATGCATATAATTAATTCATGTAAATCCTACGCATGCAGAATTCTATGAGTTTACGTGAACGTACCTCTTGGGATGGCAGTGATCTGGATGATTAGACTAACCAAAAGAACTTTCCAAGTATTCCCTTAATCCTTGTTCGACTATCCGGTGGTAGGACACTTGTGAACAATTAACAAAAGGAAAATAAATTATGTTGCACCACCTTTGTGGATTTACTAATTTTTCCAGCACATGGAATTGTATTTGTGAATGAAAGAATCATCCCCTATTTATAGAGCTCAAGTGGTCGAAAATTGTGGCAAGATAATGTGGGAAATTTTTTTCTTGATCTCCAAGAAATCTTGAATATATCTCCTATATTCTTTTTCCCATAATTATAATATTCCACAAAATCCCACTTACTATTTATTATATATTTTCGAAAATAATGGGCAAGATTCTAAGATTTGGATCTTCTTGAATTTATGAGATATTCTTGTATTTCAAGAAATACATATCTTCCATAATATCTTTTCAAGAAAATCAAGAAAATCTTTCTTGCCCTTTATCTTTCAAAAATTTCGAAATTTTCCTTATAAATAACCAAGTGGGAGATTTCTTGAATTTAATGAGATAATCTTGTATTCCAAGAATACATATCTTCATTCCATAACAAAATTTCAAAGAAAATCTTTCTCCCCTTTTATCTATAAATTTCGAAAATAATTAGGAAAAATAAGCAACAATATTTATTTTATTTTAAACACCTTTTTCAGTTATTGGACTATATGTTGGGCTACTTAGGGGGCCTTTAGGAGAATTAAGATTGGACCTTCCAATTGATCTTGAATTGTCAATATTGAGCCACAATATTATTCAAGCCCATAAATATTAATTAATCCCACTACATAATTAATATTGCACTATCCATCTTAACCCATATTACAGTCAATATGGCTCCCAGTTATTATTTCCCGTGTTTAAGATTATCTAGCCCATTAATTAATTCAAGCCACTGAAATAGCTTTCCATTAATTAATATCTTTTGTCCTTGGTCAAGGAACGGTTCAACATTATTATCCATACCGGAAACTAATTCCACTTGCAAGATTTGGTATGATAAAGCTTATGAACCTCCCAAGGGGGCAAATCGAACAAGCGTACTTGCACACGATTCTCCGTATTAAATCTTAGCAATCACATGTGACCAATAATATTGCCCAAGATAAAAAATATTGAATCTCGTTGATTCTCTACCCATGATAAGTCAAAGCAATAGTTACCAACCACACGTGATCCTATTTAAGGAACGAAGATTAAGAAATAACGAACCACTGAGGTCTAATTCTTCCTTGTTCAGTTCTGAAGAATTTGTCCTCCTGTAGGTCCTATTCAGTGCATCAGTCATGCACTAGTGTAATCTCTTGGTCAAGACAAGTCAATCTGAGCCTTACACGTCAACCTTTCACGATGGGTTGTTAATTTCCATCTAGGCCGTGAATGGCGTATTTTGAGTTACAAGGGACTGTTAATTTAATCTTTTGTGATCTGGTATCACTAAATTAACTACAATGTAACACGTACGAATTATTGAACAGTTATGCAGTAAATATATGTAACATTCGATAATATTTAAAGCATCAGTGATAAACAATTTATTTCAGTAAATAAGTCCGAAATTCAGTTTTTGATTATACAAAGTAAAAAGCATACTTTCCAGTATAATCCCAACAATTTCGGTCGGGAATTTATCATAAAACGACGTCGTTTTTGGGTAGTTTGATCGGTCTCCGGCGATTTGGGACTAAATCGGCACAAATTGAAACATACGGGACTAAATTGAAACATGTGATATATACAGGACCTTTTCAATAAAGGTGCAAAGTTACGGGACCATTTCGATTTAAATCCCATATTTTTAAAATTTCACGTGAAATTTCAGCCGGATTTGGGTTTATTTGGGCTCGATTGTTCTACATTTACAGATTTTAAATACTATATTTACATATTTTAAAATATATTATCCTACATTTACAAGTTCGTAAAAATATTGTCCTTAAAACACAACCCCAGAGTTACCGTAAAAAGAAACACATTTTTCCCTAATATAACATATTACCACATATTATGATCAAATCAAGATAAAGTTAGCTGTCGTCATAAGTACTACATAATTATCTAGAGCTCCACAATCTCCACATGATATATGCATAAAATTAATATATGTGATACCGCTCATAAACCTCATTTCGTGATACAGATACTATCCTACAGTTAAATAAAATGGATCAACATTTCTAAATGAAAATGGATCAAATATATTATTTGAAATTTCATCTGGCAAAATGTGATTCATGTATCATCTTACACAATTTGCCAACATGTTTTAATTAAAACAACTAACAAAACTCTTAATTACAAACATTGATCATTTCTTCTTTTTCTTCTTGTCAGAAAATTCCAGAAGCTCCTCCAGCAAACTATCATCCAAACACTCAAGCTCAATCTTGTCATGCTCAGAATTACCACGGTACCCTCCCGAACCGGACGACGAGCACGTAAAGGCAGGGGTATACGGGGGAACAACAAGTTGCGAATAATACTCACTTGGGAAATTCAAAATTGCAAGGTGTCCCCTGAGCTTGAACGCCGCCCTGTCGTAAGCCCTAGCGGCCTCCTCCGCCGTGTCGAACGTGCCGAGCCACAACCGGGCCCCCTGCCGGGTCGGGTCGCGAATCTCCGACGCAAACTTGCCCCACGGCCGCCGCCTTACGCCGCGGAATCGAACCTCTTCCTTCTTTTCCTCACCTTTGCCGCCTCTTGAACTTGAAGCCCCTTCCATATAATGGATTTTGTGTAATGAGGGTTTTAGAAATATGGTGGTTTATGGGTTATGTGTTTGTACGTATATATATATATATATATGCACGTGTGTGGTTGCTTGCTTTGAAATATATACAATATGTATAGGATGACGCATCATTCGAAAGAAATTAATTGAACACGTAAATGATGACGCGTGGTTTACAAATAGTATTACTTAGTGAGCGAGTTTCACATGAAATATTTGACGGTGAAATATTAGTTAAAATGGAAAGGAGTTTAGAATTTGTGAATCTTGTGCGGATTAAAACAGATTAAATGATTTTTTTCTTTTAAATTTCGCGTAAAAGTAAAATAGAAAATTCGCTCCCACACTGTGTTATTGTAAAGACAAATTAGAAAATTGATAAAAATGCCCTACATTGATAGTTAAAATTCTTTTTTGTTCTCTCTTGATAAAATATTATTTTTTGCCCTTTCATGACATATTTATTCTTATTAAAATGAGCCAAACGTGGGGGATCGTGGATGGGTCGCGCATGGGTCGTGCGATGAAATGTGAGAGATGTCATTAATTTAGTAAGGGTAAATATGTCATAAAAGAACAAAAATGAGTTTTTTTTTTATAATGCGAGAGGGCAAAAAATAGTTTGAACTATCAATATATGGTAAAAAAGAGTTTGTCTCAAGACAAATATGTCTTTATGTAAGGGCAATTATATGTGTTCTGTTGTTTTGCCTTTGCGCGAATTCATAAAAGAATCCGTTTGATCCAATTGGACTCGCAAAGAATTCGTAAATTTTTCCCTCTGTGTTCATGCGGATCTCCTTGTGACCAACTGATCATGTTTCATGGATATTTCATTTCAGTAATACATACATGTATTCACAGTAACACATATTTACCATTATAATAACATAAATCTTGGAGCGAGTTTATTATTCTGTCTTTACATGATTTTTTAAATATATATATTTGATCTGGTTAGACCCGCATAAAATCCACGCATTTTTTGCTCTGTGATAATTTAATCTGCTGGTCATATTTCAATTCATATAAAAGTTTACACTACTTGGTTGTCATATTTCAATTCATATAAAAGTTTACATTACTTGGTTGTTGCATAAATTAATTATATATATAATATAAATGAATTTCTGAGAACTTTACGTACGTCAAAGATTGTGAAAGGAATGAATTCTTGGATCATATCGAACCTAAATATTCAAAGGGGGTCCGGGAACTGTTTTTTTCGTCAATTTGATCTTTTATATTATATCGAACCTAAATATTCAAAGGGGGTCCGTACAGTAGTGTTTCAAAAGTACCTTTGAACTTTTAATCTTTTACTAAAATCGAGAAATTTTTTACCAATAAGGACTTTATTTTTTTATTTGTTTGTCAAATAAATAATATATACCTTTGGTTGAAATTTTTTATCGTAGATATTTATTCTATAGTATAAATTTTATGAAGTTAATTAATATCAAGAATAATCCTGTAATTTAGATCATGCATGTTCGGTTTAATTTTATATTTTGTTATTTTTTTTTCAATTTTGATCTTTTTGATGTAAATTTGATCTTTTAGGCATTTTATTTTTCAATTTTTGATCATTTTGGTGTCAATTTTAGTGTAAACACATAAAAATTGAAAACGTAAAAATATACCATATTAAATTTGGAAGTTACCAAACAATTCTTGATATTAACTTTTCTTTTTGAAACAATTCTTGATATTAACTTAAATTTGACTATAATAACATTAAAGAGTTCCATTTCATTTAAAAGCCTAAACTTCTAATTAAAGAGGTGTGAAATCAACTATTTCTTAATAAATTTTACCTTAAAAATCAAAATTAAAAGTAATTATATTAATGTTGGGTAATACTTGAACCAGATTTATGCATGAATTGCATCACTATTATACATAAAAATTATTACTGTTATACACAAAAAATATTATTATTGTGCACAAAAACTATTACATATATATGAACTCTATAAATGTTATGCACAAAAACTATCTCTGTTATGCACAATATATAACTCTACATAAACTCTATTATTATTATGTATGACGGTGATAATTTTTGTACATAATAGTAATATTAAGAAAATAGCTAGACTTCACTTCTGTTTTAAAAAAAAAGAGTTCAATGAACACGGTTCACATAAATTATGATTTTAAGATTTTTGTTTTTTTTATTTTGTCTATTTGTAACGAGATGTACTGTAGCTGAGTATTGGTGATTAACTTTATTTAATTGAGGGCATGCTTAGTTTGGGATTTCGAGACGGGAAATGAAAATGAATAAAAAAAAAATACGCATTTGGTATATATGTTTAATTCCATGAATTAGTACATACGTAATTTGGAGGCATGACTTTCAATATTCCTTGAAAAAAATAATTATTTTTCGGCTCAACTTTTTAATAAAACTAACCAAACATCATAAGCATATCCACTACATTCTATTATAAATACATTTTGATTTTCATTCCATATATAAACCATCAATAACCTCTAAATCGGTTTATATATAACTAATTTATAAGAATTTCTATGCAACTAATTTATTATAATTTTTATTTCATGTGAAAAAGCGTTTCGAAATGGAGTATGTGTTGTAAGAATATTACTGGTTTTCTTTTTATATATTATTATTATGATGTATTACTATTATTATTATTATTATTATTGAACTGCCTCAATTAACATGCTGAAGCAGAAGTTTATAACTAAGGTAGACGCCAACCTATGTATAAGGTCAAAATATGGGTTTGTGAGCATATACATACTAGTTCTTAGGCCCGCGTGCTACTCGGATTGAAATATATCATAATACGACTATTGAATAAATATTATTTTATGATGTTGAGTTTTGATGTTTTTTATATTAATTGTGTATATATGTGGATTTTTTTTTTAGAATTAAGAATTAATTTTGTGTACATTAGTCGAAATTTGTTTTGTATGTTATTATTGTTTAAAATATCAAAACATGTATACGATTTTTATGGTCAATCAAAGTTATATTACAAAATGGATTTGAGAATAATTTTGTACATAGCAATGATGAAGAATAAATTGAGGAATTAAATTATTGTCAATTGTATATTAAATAATAGAGAAACCTAAATGTGGTGGAGTTTGTCAATTTTAAAAATTGAAAAACCTATTTGAACGTAATTGTTTGTTACTACTAAAAAAGGATTAACAACTAAAAAACTATAATAGTAATGAATTATTTTCCTATTACTCTATAAGGTGGTTGTTTTCCTTGAAACAAACATAAATTTTTTAAATTATTATTTTTTCTTGTGTGTATTGTTTGTAAAATATAAATGGACTTCCATCTTACGTAAAATTTAGAAAATACCATTTTTATCTCATCAATGTCAGCACAACATTTAATCTCAACATTCTCGTCGAACTCGTCGTAAGCAGATGTTCGAATGCGTTGAGTTTTTCGTGCAATTATTGGGGCAGGAATCTTAATAAGGTTGGTTTCAAGCCTTAATCAATTGATAATTTTTAAAAAATAATTTCATTAGCGAACTAATAAAATTGAATTATAAGTATTAAATAAAACACACCTCTTTCAGTAATCATGAATCTCGGAAATATCTCCATTGTATTGATAGTAAGACGACTTGCATACATCGTATTAGAGACATATTTTTTCTTATATAGAAAAATAGTTAATATTAATATAAGTAAAATATGTAAAATGTTTTTTTAAAATATGTAATAGGTAATTGGTATAAAAATACCTCTATAACGTGGTTCAATTTTTGCACACTTTGTAACTTAACCTTTAATTATATTCCTAAATTTTATTTAAAAAAAATTACCTGATCAATTAACCCCGTCCACCTGACCTTGAATAATTCACACTATGTAACTTAACCTTTAATTATATTATTTATAGAATCGGTTCTAGTGTAAATATTAAAAGATATATTTTGTGAGATATTAACAGATATATTTTGTGATATATTAAAAGATATATTTTGTGGATTTATTATATTGTTTGTAAATAAAATACATTAAAGTATAGTATCTTTTAGAAGATGAACGATTGAGATTAAATTTAAAATTAGAGTTCTTGAGATTATAGGAATTTTGAAATAGGACAATTTGACTTTGCTTAAAAGTTTGTCTTTATATGTAGTACCTTGAATAATTCACACTTTGTAACTTAACCTTTAATTATATTATTTATAGAATCGGTGCTAGTGTAAATATTAAAAGATATATTGTGTGAGATATTAAAAGATATATTTTGTGATATATTAAAAGATATATTTTGTGGATTTATTATATTATTCGTAAATAAAATATATTAAAGTATAGTATCTTTTAGAAGATGAACGATTGAGATTAAATTTAAAATTAGAGTTCTTGAGATTATAGGAATTTTGAAATAGAGCAATTTGGCTTTGCTTAAAAGTTTATCTTTATATATATAGTAGATATATATATATATTACAAAAAGAATACAACTCAACTAGAACAACTAATCTCTCTCTAGCTAAGTTAATTCTTCAAATTCTAACTTAGAGAAGACTGCCTTAAATCAAGCGTGAAAATCGGAGGAGTATGACGCAAATTTCGTTAAACTGTGAGCATATATATTGTTAAACAAGATAGGATGTATAATAATATAAGCATAGTAAGTAAAATAATTTTGGGATATGAACATGTATATATATATATATATATATATATATATATATATATATATATATCGCTTGAAAAACATACTCAAAACATTATTATTATTATTATTTCCCTTGTAAATAAAAATGAAAAAAGGCTAAACTTTCGGGAACTAAACCAAAATTTTTCAATAAATTTTCCATCTATATTGAAATGGTTCCATAATTATTAATTTTTTTCAATTTAATCTCACATGTTTAATTTAATCCAATTTAATTCCAAACTTTCGGAGGTCACTCAAAATTGCTCAAACGATGTCGTTTTGGGCGCGGTGTAGAATGACCGGAATGTGTAAGACACGCGTCCAAAATGACGTTGTTTTTGGAAATTTTAAGTGACCTCTTGCAATTTGGGACTAATTTAAATCAAATTAAATATATGTGGAATTAAATTGAAAAGGTTGATAATTGTGGGATAATTTCAATAAAAGAGTAAAATTATGAAATAATTTTAATTTAAATCCCCATTCGTGATTAGCTAAACAGTTGGGTAACTTTCGGTTGAGGTAGAGAATAGAATATATATTTTTTCCTCTCAATTAATTAGGATCAGATGATTCTAATTCCATGTCACCAATAAGATTTGAAATACAAAAGATAAACTTTACTGATTTCCCATTTCTACTCTTATTCTATATGGATTGACGCAAAAACTTGTATGCAATATTGCTTACAAGTGATATGTGCAACTAGCTCAAATTAGAGCTTTTTTTATTTTTCGCGGGTCAGGCTCATCTTGTTTCGGATCCGCGTTTATTGTTTCTTCTTCCTCACGATCTTCTTCTTCCTCGCGATCTTCTTCTTCCTTTGCGATCTACCAGATATTTGCCGATAAGGCTCTCAGGCTTACCAGCGTTCTCTTGGTCGTCTCCGATATGAAGAAATGATGAAGGTTATGATCTGATTGTTAACGAAAAGTTGATGAAATTAGATATATGTTTCTAATTAGTTTGTAGGGTTTGAATAACTTAGTATTGCTTCTGATATTTTGTTGTTGTTGTTGTATGAAATTTGATTGAATAAACATTATCTTCTCATGCTGTTCTTTAAATCTGTAATTTTGGATTGAGGATTTTTTTCCTCGCTTGTACTGGTTTTTGTTCATGTAGTAACACTCGTTTGTTCATAGGGTAACACTCTTTTGTTCATGTAGTAACACATCAAGTTGTTCTCTAATTTTGTATTTTTGGACTGAGGATTTCTTTTCGCGTTTGTACTGGTTTTGTTCATGTGGTAACACGTTTTTCTTCATAGGGTAACATTTTTTGTTCATGTAGTAACACATGTTTTTTAGTAATATGTAACATTGTACACATGTCATCGTCATACTAAATGAATACTCATGTGTTACCATATGAACAACAATGTGTTACCATATGATAACATTTTTTGTTCATGTAGTAACACATGTTTTTAGTAATATGTAACATTGTACACATGTCGTCGTCATACTAAATGAATACTCATGTTGTACCATATGAACAACAATGTGTTACCATATGATAATATATTTTTTTTTAAATGATAATGTAATTTTTATTTCACGTAGTAACACATTTCGTTTCTATAAGTATCATATTTTTTTCATGTAGTAACACATAAAAAAAAACTTTTAAAAATTATGTGCTCAACAAGATTTGAACCTGCAACCGAATACATTAACAGAAGACATGAACAATTAGGCTACAACACATATTTGTAAAAGATATCATTTTATAAATATACATGTGTTCGCCCAACCCTCAACCCACAGCTCTGCCCGCCCACAGCCCCGCCCGACCCGACCCGCCCTAGGATGACCCGCGAATTTTAGGCTAATTTGTCTTATTTGTGATGTATTGCACATATCACTATTGTGCAATATTTCACAAGAGACCTACTCATGAATTGATCTCTTTCTTTTACCTCGAATATACATTAATATATATATATATATATATATATATATATATATATATATATATATATATATAATAAAAGTGGGTCTCATGTGCATCCAAATGTATCTTTCAATATAATAAGTTGTATTTTTTAATATAATAAGTTGTACGCTTCTAAAATGTACTATGAGTGCAGGTGCACATGTATACATACAAGACTTGCCACTAGGTACACCATGCACTACACAATATATTTTAAAATAATACAATATATTTTATTAAAATATATAAATTATTTACACTGAGTCGTACTACTGTACAATAAATTATATGGTTCTAAATTATACATTTTTCTTAATCTCTATGCCATAACAAAGTTTTTTGGGATGTATGTAGAATTATGTTCACAACGTGCACATGATGCCGTCTATAAATAAAATAATAATCAAAATGTTAGGTAAGTTTTGTTTTTCAAAATTTTTTTTTTTAACCTATATGTGAAAATTGTTTTTGTAAACATGAACTAATAGAATCTAGAAAAATCAAATGAAGGGGTGGAAAATCGAGGTATATATATTTTTTTTTTTCAACAAGCAAAAATGATATCTGGTGGAGCACATATCTGATCAGATTGGGACCCATCAATTAATTAAAAATTGATCAGCCCTAATTGTGTGCACGGACAGTCCGATTTCCTATCATTTCCCCCCAAAAAAATAACGAATTCCTTACGTTATTGCGGTCAAAAGGAAAATTTACCAAGAACGAAATATTGAAAAGTTAGGATGGCGACTCGCCTCGTGCGAGATCAATATATGTGTGGCTTGAATCTACTTTGACCTTCTAATAACATGGGGTTTGGGATTTTGTCTATGCTACACAGCAGTGTAGTGCCAAGTACCTATGTGTTTGGATACTATTGGTTGAATTGAAATAAAAAAATACAAGTATATAAGAAAATGGTGAACCCCCACATGTGTATGTAGTGTAAAAGGGGTTGCTGGGCAGTGCCCAACAGTGTAGGATAGACAAAATCTAACATGGAGTGAGTTTCCTCTACGTCCCCCAAGTGCACTGTACATTTCATTATATATTTTTAAAATATAAAATTTATTATATTAAAATATACTTCTTTCATTTTAAAGTTATTTACTTTTTTTATTTTGACACATATTTTAATATATAAATTGTTTATTAGTATTTAAAGTAGTAAAGTGACTTTTAATTGAAAGTGTTATAGTCATTTCTACTTTAATATTAAAGTAGATAATTTTTTGTGGGTAAAAGTTATGATATAAGATGAAATTTTGAGATGTTGGGAGAAGATAGTTGAAAAATGTATAATTACTTTTTTTGTTGCCTTTTAGGGAAATGAGTAAATAAGTTTAGGACAGACCTTTTGGGAAAAATAGGTAAATACGTTTGGGATGGAGGGAGTATAATTTATTTACATTAAAATGTGTTACATGTATTTGTGAAATAAGAAGTGTGTCTCATGTGCATTAAGGGAAGATATGAAATAAACAACATAACCAGTCCTACGATTTTAGGGCTCTTCATTTTTTAAAATAAAATAAAGAAATTTAAAGAGAAAAAAAAAGGATTGAAAAAGGGGGGGCGGTGAAACTTAAGAGTGTGATCTTTACCAACTCGGCTGCCAATCGATCATGTGATATCTGTCGACTTTGTTAATTATACAACATATATAAATATATATTAAAATAAAAAATAAAATGGGGTTCCTAGCCGGAAAGGGTGCCTGTGCGGTGGTACCACCTGCGCCGCCCCAGAGCCGCCTCTGGTAAACAATAACCTTTACAGTTAGGGGAGAAGCTAGAATTTTGTGTGAGGAGGGCCAGAAAATATCATTCAACGTACACTAATAAATATCCATTAATAAAATTTAGATATTTTATATTTGCATTAGAATATATTAATATTCATCGTTAAAAATGTCTCAAATATATAAGTATGTCCTCTTTCTATAAAAAAAATTATGATGTTTTTTCTCTTGCATATCATGAAAATCTTTTATAATTGATGCTATATAAGTAGGGGTGTGCAAAATTCGATGAAAACCGAATTAACCGACCGAATCAAACCGAATTTTCAAGTTCGGTTCGGTTATTCAGTTTTTGGTTTCGATTTTGGTTTCAAATTTTAAGAATTTCGGTTTTCGGTTCGGTTCGGTTAATTTTAGGTCAAAAATCGAAAAAAACTGAAAACCGAAAATATTAAATATATAAAATATTAATTATTATATAATTTTTTAAATTACTTATTTACTTAGGGCAGCAAGCAGGCGGATGGTATGTGTAGGTCCCGAACGGGTTTTGAGGGGCGTAAGTCAGAGGGGAGGGTGAATAGACTTACGAAAAACTTTTTGCGCAGATCGGAAAAGAAATTTAGCCCGATCGAGTGCTAGTGGATCGATTTGATCGATAACCAACTTACTAATCGCTCAAGGCGGATCGATTCGGTAACTATCGTTTAAGCGATGTCGCGGAAGCTAAGTTTTACCCGTGTGAAAAACCGTTTTGATAAATCGATTCCAAAGTCGGTCTTTTAACCGGTTGACTAAAGTGTCAAACTTGATCGATCGTAAGCTTGGTGGCAATGATCTTAACTTAGAATATGTATGCCGCTTTAATAGTTGTGTGCGATTGTGTAAACGAGTTAATCAAAGCGGTAAAAGGCACACAAGATTTATAGTGGTTCGGACAAACCCATCCTACGTCCACTCTTCCCTATCACAAGGAGCACCAACTAAACCAATCGGACTTAGATTTTTTGTGTTAGTCCAACACAAAGACAACGACAGATATTTAAAGAGTTCTCACTCAACCGATCCGTAAATCGTAACTAGAAACCCTAGTCTGAAATCTTGCTAAACAACTTAACCTAACTTTGGGTTTGGATAAGATTATTTTGGTTCCAACTATGAAATCTTTTCTAGTGTTTAAGATAGCCTATCAGCTAGATGAAAAGATTTCTATGCTAAGAACTTATGGGATGAACACTTAATAAAATAATCTTCTTGTTCGTGTTCTTCGTGCGGAAATCTGATTATAGCTTGAGCTTCTTGATCGTCTCAGGGTTTCCGTGTCTTCACTCTGAAGTGTGATCCCATATTTATAGACTTCGAAATCAAAGAGCCGTTGGAGAGAAATTTGAATTTCAGGCTATATTTGGTAGGCTTGCAGGATTGATGTGACGTGCTTCAGGAACGACATGACCAAAAGCGTGAATAGTGTCTTATATAGCCGTTGGAGAAAGTAGCACCAAATTCTGTAATTATCGGCTCTGATCATACGTGTCTTGTTCTTATTGGTTAACAGACGCACTTTTCAGTGTTGTTCTTCCAACTAAGTTTGACATTCTTCTTGTTTAGATCATCGACGTATGATTTGGTGAAACATCGACACGGTGGGAATTTGATCGATCACCAAAAGTCGATCGATCACCGATGGAGTCTTCTCGGTGCGGTTGACTTAGCTTCAACTAGCAGACTCTGGCGATGTAGGTCTTACGGTCCGATCTTCCCGAAGTCATCCGATCTTCAAGTATTACGAGTTTGAGCTTCATGACTTCAATTTGAGATATCGACTTGATCGGATCGATCGATCTTCTGTTCTTCTCTTGATTACGGCCGTGGGATATCGGCTATTCTTTGGATCTTCAGATCTGACCTATACATATTGAGGTTCCCCCTCAATATGTGACCTATCTATTACATCAGTTGTTCTATACAATAATTATCAACTGGTATTCTATAAACGGTAATATAAACATCGATCAATTACTGTGTCCGATTGGTCCTATTACATGTGTTTTAGCACTTTCATCAAAACTCTAAATTTCCCAACAATTTCCCCCTTTTTGATGAAACCAAAACACTTTGAGAAACCAATCACAGTTGATAAATATAGAACAGTAAAGAGCACATAATCAGAAGACAGTGAGATTTTGTCTTAGGATCAGAAAATAAACTTTTCTCATTAGATATGTCGATTACATGTTACATCAGAAAAGTTTTAATTTAAAAACAGCTGATCCTGAGAAGTCTTCTGATTCTTCACTCTTTAGGCTTGTATCCTTCTGGCATTTCTCTTTGATCTTGAGGGATGTTGAAAATCTGGTAGAGTTTCCATTTGACATCATTGATCTGCTGAGGATCAGTTATGCGCGTTTTGCTCAAGATGTCAAAATAGAATCTCTGAAATGTCAGTCTGTCAAATGAGCCGTCTGCCTTCTTCGAGTAATCTAACACATCATACTCTTGGCGAGATATTTTTACATTGATTATTTTGGCCTCATTTTCCGGATACTTGAGAAAAAAACGGATGTTTGTTTTCCAACCGGTTGAGGAATTCAAAGATCTGGAGATTCTTCTTGTGGAACAAGATCAAGAACAAAGGCATCCGAAGCCATTCACTTACGATCTTATTCCATTCCTCAAACCTCGGCATGTGCGGCGATTTTTGGAATGATCTCATCAACTCTTTGCCGCAACCGAGGTTACGATCTGAATTTTCGACCTTTCATTTTCTCCGCCCTTGATCTGAATTTCTTCTTGAGATCTTACGCCTAATTTAATTTTTACGCTTTTCTTTCTTCTTCGCTTTTTCGGGCTTCTTCAAAGAATCTGCTCTTTGGGCCGATTTCTCGGCCCGATTATTATCGGCTGAATTTGGCTATTGTCTTCTTCTTGTGGCTATCTTAGTCGAGGATCGGTACGAGTTGGGATGTCCCAAAGACCCCATATGCCTAACTTTCTTGCCTTTGACTTTTCCATCTTTTTTAAACCGTTAGCAAAAAAGATCCGGATGGTCTAGTCTTTGTCCATAGGATTCAACCGTGCGAATCAGGTCTTACGTTGTTTCGATCGTGTCGGTTGGTTTCTCGCTCTGTCCTTCCCTTTTTGGTTTGATCAAAAAAGCGGTGAGGTGGGAAGTCGAGAGATCCAAAGTCGATCGATATCGCCTGTTGAGATCTCGCAATGATAAACCTTGAGTTTGAGCAGTTAAACTTTGTATCTTCGAGAGCGGCTCATTCTTGATGATTCCACGGCAATGAGAGAGGGTAAGAATTAGTTTGTCAAGTTTCTCTTGTCAATTCTAGCTTTTCGGTGAGCATCGGAAAAGAAACTTGTTGTTGATCGACTGAATTAGCTTGTCATCAATCGATTTTATAAGTTCGGGCAACACGGTGGGTCCAATTTGGGGAATCGATCTTTGATTGCCTCAACTGGGAAATAGCCAATTCCCTTTGATCATTATTTCTTTGAGGCCAATGCCTCTCGATCGGCCTATCCTCCCTCAACTTCTTCTTTTCGGGAGATCTTTGAGACATGATCGATCTCCCGAAGTTGATCGTGATGATGTGAGATGTAGGAATGGTATCGTCACTTGATCTGTTTTTGATTGTTTGTGCCTCCGGTGGTTGGTCATGAAGCTGCGGCACCAATTCCACTATCATCGGCGACTCCGCGATCCTTCATAGGCATATATGCTTCAGAGCTTCTTCAATAGATCTCGATTCACCTTGTTCGATCAACCCCGACTTCCGCGTGGATCGGATCTTTAATTGATTCGGCCGATTATCGGGTTTGGTGATCGGTGGTGATCTTCATATCGAAATCAAAATCTGCAAATTCATCAAGCACCTCCCATCTGTTTCTATAATCATCATAAAGTTCGAGAAGCTCTTAACGAGGAGATCTTTCCATGTGAGGATCTCCATAACTTCCTCTCGATAACGGGATGGGCTATTAAACTACGGATACATCGCATCAATATCTCGTTCAATTTGCATCCCGACCATTTTCCCGTTGATGGTCTTGGATGATCTGGACTCGAGGAATTATTTGCTCGGATCGACCAGATTCGGTTGATGAGATGTAGAGGGTCGGGGTGGTGCTTGAGTAGGCGGAAGTTGGGTCGATTGGCTCGACCGCAGAGGTTACATTGTCGGCAATTACGTCCGACTCTGAACAGCAAGTAAGCTTTACGGTTCGCGAATCGATGTAGTTTTGAGTTCGCGGGCGTGGAAGAGAAGGAGAAACATGCTCAAGAGCTGGAAGTCTGAGCGGTGAATCAGCTCGATTTTGAGGAGAAGGAGATCGTTCGTCTCTTGCTCCTTCCTCAGAGTGTTCTCGTGAACTCTCAACTTGAGAAGTCTGTCATCGATTTTTCACGATCTTTGTGCCTTGTCAGCCGATCGACGCGCTCCTTCGTCATCGACTCATCTTCGAAACAGAGTCATGGAGGCTGTTTTTTGCCTTCTTTAGGCCTCTTCTCCGAGCCTTCATTTTTTTTTCTTTTTTCTTTTGGGGGGCATCTGGTGTAGACGTGGCTGCCTCCTTGGTCTTTCCTTTCTTCACCTTTGGAGGAGTGGGTCTAATATCATCATCAGGTGACCCATATATAGCTGAAGTTGTTGTGAGGAAGGCCTTGTAGGACTTCAGTCCATTCTGGTCCCATTCAGCATTTGGCAGTTTGTCTTCGAGAATAAGCGCAACCTTGTTGAGATTCTTTGATCCTCTTCTTCAGATAGACCTGCCTCCGTTCATTAACTCCAAATTTTTCATGCTCTTGGAGTAGAATGGCCTTCAGGAAGCCATGCCAATTGATGTTCTTGGCTTCATCAATTATCGCAGCCATGCTGTACAGTTTGACAGATGTTAGACCATCTGGGCTTAATGAAATACCCATGATTGTTTTTGATAAAATGTCAAACAACAGTCGGTATTTCCTTTTTAAGATCGGTCCCGACAAAACACGGGTCCGATGTTTGTCGAACTTCTCTCGAAGAGTTCGTTTTCGATCACCTCATCTTCATTCTCCTCAGTGCGCATGCGAGATTAAATCCTTTGGGCAAAAGTGTGAAGCGATAATATATGTCAAGATTCGTCGGTACCGATCTCCTCTCCGATTGATCAAGAGATCGGTTCATCTCCGTGAGTTCAGATATCCACCTTCAAATTCCTTAGGAATTTGAGTGCTTCACATTGCATCACTGGATTGCAGTGAGCAGCACAGAATTTCTCAAGGCCTCCTTTCTTCAGAATTTGTTCCACTTCCATGGATTCTGGATCCCGCGTAACACCAAATTGTACGAATTTGTCATCGACAATCTTTGTCGCTAGATCAGCATAGTTGCACATAATCTTTCCCATACCGTGAGTGGCCATCTACAACAAGATAGACTCGATTAAAATTGTGCATAATCATGAAGATATCAAATATTGATTATCAGACCTATTCTCAGGCCTAGTAATCGATAAACACATATGAATAACATGAAAAGATAAGGCATATCGCAGGATAACATATAGATACATAATCTATGTGATCAATGGATTTTGAAAAAGAAAAACACCAAATAACCAGAAATTACCAGATTCTATTTTTCCGAAAGATAAGTTTGATTCGCAAGAAAAATACTTTGAATCGCAGAAAAGTAATTTTGAGTTTTCAGAGAATAAATCGCAAATTTTTTGAGAATAAGAAAACTCTGGTAGGGTTTTGATGAAACTTATAAGGAGGAGGAGGGAAAAACGAGATTGGAAGATCAACCGTTTGAAAAGATTAAACGATCCAGATTAAGCGGTTTTGATCATATGGTCAGGAAAAGCACGTACGAATACCTTTTGGATTTAAAAACACATTTTGTAGCAATTAATACAAGTACCCCACGTCCCCATTAAATGTTTTGCAGGGAATACGTCACAAAAGGTAATGAGTACAGTAAGGCAAATAATATCAGATAAAATCAAATAAGTAAGCAATAAACAAGGAAACAGAAAAGCGTATCTGGTTGACTGATATTGTAATCAGTCAATACCACTTGTAGTTGTTGATTCCACTTGTTGATCTTAGTTTTCTGCCTAATCCTTATAATTTCCCAACTGCTCTTTTCAACCGATCCGCTTCACTTTGCGTCTGATTTCCCTTTTCTGATCCTCCTTGATCAGTTGAAGTTCCCCCTTCAACTGATATTTCCATTTTTCTCATAGACTGATATATATATCTGATTTGTTGAGGTATTAAGCTCAACTGATCTTCCTCATCTGATCAGTTTCGTATGTAATCAGATTTCAGTTGACCTAATCTGATTCTTCTCAGATCAAGCCAATTCTTGGGATACGTGTTACCGCCAAAACTTAGTCTAGAATAGTAGTCTCTATTCCCTAAGTTGGCACGATTTGACATGCGTAATTATAGTCTGAATATTTCGATATGTCAATCCGCCGTAAATTTATCCAATTATCAGTCGCGTGATTCCTACACGCTGTCCTTGCGATGCAATTTTTTCTAAAAGACTTTTTGAAATTAAATTTGCATTTGCACCCTTGCTTGGCCTCTATAAATTGGACCAATGTTTTACACAACATAACCCATTCACCATACTTATCTTCTTTGTAGAATCATGTATTCTGGTGAACCCCTATTTCCGGTGAAACTTCCGGCAAACACCTTTACCCCCTTTTCAATGATTTCAGCTTCTCAAATCAACCCTGTGTGTCCCTTATCACTGTTTTCGTCGTCATCAAAGATTTCACATACAATTGTTGCCAAGCTTCTCTACCACCAAGGCGGCGGATCTGTTGTCGCAACTGAGAAGACACTTCTCCTAACCGTATGCACCTTGTTTGTCTATCGAGATGATGGAATTAGCATCAACAGACTCAGTCTGATATAAAACATGAGTTTGATATACGGTCTTGATCAGACAACAGCTGATCTTCGTATATCAACTCAATTTTTTCATGCGACACATGTGCCCATAAGGTCTTTGAACCACTTTCTTGGCACATGTGCTCCATTTAACAGCTGGAGAGCCCATTGACTTCAGGTCTAAGGGCTCCTAGCTTAGAAATCCTATCAAGGCCTCTCTCGCTCCATTGGTTTTAGCTTCACCGAGAGGCTTTAGGATTATTTCAAAGCCTTCTCACCCTTGTTAAGTGGGGGAAAATGGGAGCATGAGATCTTAAAATCTCTCTCTCTCTCCCTCTTCTAGGGTTAGGATGAGGGTTTAGGGTTATAGGTTTAGGGTTTTCGGTTATGACTTATGTACTGACCTCCGGGTCCTCTTGTACTTGTAACTTGTAATGTAAACTTGACCTTTGGGTTTTTATCAATGAAAATTTCTATTATTCCATTGTTGTGTAAATTACCTGTTTTCTTATGCGATGTAAGCTTTAATATTGTGAATCTTGCTTGTTGAATGTCAACTTAATCGACTTATAAAGAGAGAAATAACCCAACTGATTTAATCAGATAATCCTTTAATCTGAGTGTTTCCTTTAATCTGATAAACCTTTAATCTGAGCGTTTCCTTTAATCTGATAAACCTTTAATCTGATCAGTTTCTTTAATCTGACAAATTTGTAAATCTGATCGACTTCTCATATCAGTTCCTTGACTGATCTTCTGATCAGTTGAGATACCAAACTCAACTGATTCCTCTTAACCTGGTTAATCTCTTAACCAGCTGGTTCTGGAGAACAATCCATCAAGCATTTTAGGTGCTTTTTCTCCAAGATCCAGAAGCCCTAGCTCATTGCATAATTCTCTGAATCTGATCTCAGCTAGTGGCTTGGTTAGAATATCAGCTTTCTGTAAATCAGTGTGAATCTTTTCCATTATGATATTCTTCTTTTCAACATGATCTCTTATAAAATGGTGTCTGACATCCACATGCTTGCATCTTGTATGTAGAACAAGATTATGAGTGATTGCAATAGCACTATTACTGTCACAGAATATAGGTACATTCTTAGCTACAATGTTATAATCCTCACCGCCGATTAAGACTAAGCGAGCTTGGGAGCAACAAAATTTTCCTCTGAGCCATATATTCCGCTCAGGTAGTAGATGTCACAACCGATGTTCCGCTTTTTTGAAAACCACGAGATCGGTTTACTTCCTAAGAATCGACACCGTTCTCGAGGTTGACTTTTCTGTCAATTTTGCAACCTCCATAATCAGAATCAGAATACCCACTAAGCTCTAGATTATCATCTGATGGGTAAAATAAACCAAGGTTTACTGTCCCCTTCAGATACTTCAGAATCCGCTTAGCTGCTTCTAGGTGGCTTTACATTGGATTTGCCTAAAATTTGGCACATACACCTCATCGCAAAAAGTGATATCCGGGTCTTGGCGGGGTCGGTATAGTAAAGATCCAATGAGAGCCCTATATTCTTTCTGATTTGTTTTCTGACCATCCTCATCTTGAATCCAGTCATCATAGGAATTTTGGCTTCCTTACAGTTTTGAACTCCAAACTTAGCCAATAAACTCCTAGTGTACTTTGCTTGGCAGATGAATATTTCTTCTGTATTTTGTTTAACTTGTAGACCCAGAAAGTAACTCATCTGACCCATCATGGACATCTCGAACTTCCCTTGCATCAGTTTGTTGAATCTTTCACATAGACTCTTGTTGGGAGATCCGAAGATGATGTCGTCCACGTAAATCTGAACCATCAGAATATCTTCTCCATCTTCTATTCTGAATAGGGTTATGTCCACTGTTCCTTTAGTGAACCCACTGTCTATCAAGAACTGAGAGAGTGTATCATACCAAGCTCGAGGAGCTTGTTTCAGGCCATAAAGAGCTCTTCTTAAATGGTACACTTGGTTGCCCTTTTCAAAGCCTGGAGGTTGTTCGACATAAACTTCCTCTGCTAGTACCCCGTTTAAGAATGCACTCTTTACGTCCATCTGATACACAGTGAACCCTGTGGGAAGCATATGCGTAAATGACCGAATGGCTTCTAAGCGGCGGCCGGTGCAAAGGTCTCATCATAATCAATTCCTTCTGATTGTGAATACCCCTTAGCAACAAGTCTTGCCTTATTCCTGGTTATGGCATTTTTCTCATCTCTTTTGTTCTTGAAAACCCACTTCGTGCCAATTACGTCATGATGATTTGGTCTGTCCACCAGTTCCCAAACTTGATTTCTCTCGAATATTTCTGTTCGGCTCCTCCGCATGGCTAGAATCCACTTGCGTCTTGTAGAGCTTCCTCTCATCGTTGTTGGTTCCTCCATAGGCAGGATAACAACAATACATGACACTTTCACCTGTCGATGTCTAGTCTTAACTCTATCGGATGGGTCTCCGATGATCGATCGGTTGGATGAGTGGTTATCCAGGTCCTTCTATTCTGATTTGCGTCGGTTTGGAGAGCATCATCCATTTATGATAATAGTTCATTACTAGCGATTGGAAGTGGTGCAGAGTTATGATCCACTTGATAAGAACACGTCTCAGCTGATGTTGGACTCATCATATGTCGATCTCTCGTTAAATGGGAACTTGGTGTTCCCCGAACCGGATGGTTGATTGATCTTGACTTCGAGTTGTACCGAACTTCTTCATCGGCAGTTTTTCGTACCTTAGGATCGATTGATCGGTGAATCGCTAGATCTGGAATGTATCTTATTTACGATGTCGATCCTTTTTCTTTGATCGTTAATGATCCATTTTTCGAGCATCAAGTCTTTGGTTGATTAGGTACATCTTGTTTCGAGGCGATTTCTCTTGTTGGAAGATGCTTCATCAAAGACTACATGGGGTGTTTCTTCCACAACTAGGGTTAAATGCATTTGTAAACCCCGAAAGCCTTGCTAGATGAGGAATATCCTAAGAATATACCCTCATCCGACTTGGCCTCAAAGGTCTTCAACCCGACTCTTCCCATTGTTGTGTATGAAACACTTACACCCAAAAACTTGGAGGTAAGAAACACGCAGGTTTTTCGCCCTTCCCGCATTCATACGGTGTTTTGTAGTGAGCCTTAGTCAAGACATCTGCTCGAGTATGACATCTACGGTGTTGATAGCTTACGCCCGTAAACGGCTTGGTATCGCATGTTCAAATTTAACATCGTGCGGCGAAACTTCTTTGAGTGTGTTCTGTTTCTCCGTTCGCTACTCCATTTTGTTGTGGCGTTCTTGCGGTGATGTCTCATGTCAGATACCAAACTTAGAGCAAAAATCAAGAATAAAAGAGTTCGTAAATTGCGACTTTTATATCGATCGATTTTTACTACACCGACACCCCTTCTCATTTTGTAATCTTTTTAGCGGCTCGGGTATCTTCGTTGTCAGATCATTCTTCTTATGTAAGAATATAACCTGTAAACTTGGAATAGTCATCCACGATTACAGAGTATATTTGCGTCACGAGATCGACTAGTATAATCGGGTCCAAATAGATCCATATGAAGCGGTATTGCAATACTCTGCTTTGGATGCGGTCGAGAATTCCCTTGAATGAAGTTTTGACTGTTTTCCCTTCCGACATGCAACACATGTCTGATCCTTTGAAAATACTTCATTCGGAAGACCTTCCACTAGAGACATCCTTGCTATCTTATTAAGAGTTTTAAAGTTCAGATGACTCATTCTTTTGTGCCAGAGCCAACTGCTACTTTTGGAACTCTTAACAATCAGGCATGTATTTCTTGGGAAACTGTTCCAATCTGGCTTTGTGTAGATCGTCCCCTTTCCTTGAACGATTAGCAAAATTTGTTGAGTGGCTCGATTTTTGATAGTGCATTGATCAATCGAGAACTCAGCCTTTGAATCCGTTGTCGCGAAATTGTGAAACCGATAATAGGTTATGCTTTAGACCTTCGACATACGAGACTCAAAGTGACACAGACATCATCATTCTCTAAGGTTCGAATCCTTTGGTATAACCAAAGTTATCATCACCGAAGAGTACACGCGGGCCTTTCTATTCTATGTAAGAGTTGAGGAGGTGTTTGCTTCCAGTCATGTGCCTTGAGCATCCACTATCGATGTACTAGATAGTTGCTTGCACACCTCCTTTGTTGGCCAGACCCACGCGATCCTGCAGCCAAATCAGGCTTTAGGTACCCCTTTTGGATTGGGTCCTGAGGGGTTAGGTTTGGTTTTGGGGATCCATACAAACAGAGCACTTCTATTGTGATCAGTTAGATCAGGAGGCCTGATTTGTCTCCCATACCTATCAACATAATCATCGTCTCTTTATATATCTTTTCGATTGGTATGATTATTAGTGTGAGACTTGGGTGACTTAGAAGACTTGGGATTTATCTTTTCTGTTTGTCTTCTTTTCTTCCAGTGTGGCTCGGTCGGCGGACCCTAGGTTTCTGATTATAGGGGTAGGTACGACTGCTACCATCAAAAGATTCGTATCTTTTTGGCATAGGTTGTTTTTGCAGTTTACCTATAGCGTGCTTATTCAGCAGCTGACCTTGATTGGGTCTCAGATTAGACTTCCCTTTTACAGGTTGTCTTTTCGATACGATCTGTTGATCGAGTTGAGGTCTCTTCGGAAGAATCGGGTTCTTCGTTGATTCCTCGACCGATGCTTTTACCGATTAGGGGTCCATTTATGTTCCATGCAGTTACGGTTAGGCACCGCCTTTCCTGCTCAACCGATCTTTTTCCCTTATTAGATACAAGTTTGGCTTTTGGTGTATCTTTGTCAGAAACCCGTCTGATTACACCTTTTTGAGGTGAATCAACCGGGGCTTTTGAGGATGTGGAAGGGTTCTCATACCCAAGCCCCTTCTTGTTAATCGTTGTTCGAAAATAGGTGTTCATATCTTGAACAGTTTTAGAAGATTTTGTAAAAACCTCTATTTTCTTGGGCGCATAAATTATCCTCGGAAGATTTTAGACTCTCATGCGATCGGAATAGCTCATCAAATTTAGCTTTGAAGGATTTTGAAGTCATCGAACTAACTTTGTTTGTTAATTGCTAGGCGATCTTTGATCTGCTTCCTCGATCGAAGACTTAACTTTCGAATGTTAAGTTCCTCGGTTGCATACGGCGATTTCAAAGAGATTTCGACAAGATTAGCTTTTCTTGAGATCGTTCTCTTTAACAAGCTGATTATTTCTGATCCTTAGCTTGTCATTTTCAGCTTCCACTATAGCATAAGTGTCTACTGCATTGGAAAGATCATCAAGCAATTGCTCAGAGTAGAGCTGCAGGTCAATCTCCCCAGCAGGTGTGCTAATGATAGCAGGTGTAAAAACAGACAAAGCAGAAGGTTTGTAGGTTACCTCAGATTGGTCCTCCTTGGCCATCAGGCAGATCTCATCGTCATCTGAAGAGAATATCAGATCTTCATTCTCATAGAAGTCAACAGCACTGCTTATCAGACATAAATCTTCTACAGAGGAGTATCCAGAATCCTCAGAGGGTAGATAGGAATCGTCAATTCCAGATATATAAAGAACCATGGCTTTTACGTCCTCGTAACGCGTTGCTCTCTTCGTTTCATCTTTTCTTCCCTTTTTTTTTGGCGTCAGTGCAGGCATCTTATTTGTAGTGACTGGCTTCTCACGGTTGAAGCTTATTTCCTTGATCCACGGAACCTTTTTCTTCTAGGTGAATCACTCAAAATCATATGATCTATCAGGTGACTTCCCTTTCTGATAGTAGTCTGAGCTCCTTCTTTCAGATCGATTATCTCTTCTCTCATCATTTAGATTATCTCTTTTCTTTTCTTCTATGTGATCTCTTCGATCATCAGATCTAGTTCTTTCTGGAGATCTGTTGGCTTATCTCATATCTCTTCCTCGGCTATGTTGATAATCTTTATAGAATCTTCGATACTTACCAAGTTGAATATTTGATTTTTCTAGTTTCGCAGTAGCGGAGCGATCTGCTCGCTCGACTTATGATGTTTCCAACAGGTTCATTGGCCTTCGATCTGCTGTTGGTTGCCTTAAACGCAACTGATTTAGAAGTTGAGGCTTCATCGGGCACCTCATCTTCATCTGCTTGTCCTCTTTCAATTAAATAGCCAATTGAGAGTTTTAAGGCTTAAGAACAAGCTACTCGGCTTCATCTTTGAAATGTCTTGGCAATCCTTGATTACTGTGACTTTCATATCCCATTTCTTGGTGAGAGATCTTAAGATCTTGTAGTTGATGTCCTTGTCTGACATCTCTCTACCAAGTTCTCGTAGCTTATTCACTGACATAGTAATCCTTCCATCGAGTTCGTTGATGGTTTAGATTTGAAAGACATCTTGCTTTTTCGAACTTCACCGATTCGGGCTTGTAGACGGTTTGTCTTTGATCGATCATTTCTTAGATATCTCAATTAGAGTATCCCACATTTTCTTTCGCAGATTTTTGAGATATTTAATCTTTTCCTTGGTAACTTTATCCATCATTTTCATGATAATATGCCTGGCGATTGTATCTAGAGTATCTGATTTCCTTTCTCTCGCATCCATCAATTTGGGCTTTTTTCGTACAAGACTTCACGGGGCAAATGCGGATCTCCTCCAACCGCAGGGTTGTCGAATATATGATGATGGGTCCTCTTTCAATGACTTCCATCATTCTCGCCACTAATCGAACCTAGATGGTTGCACATATAAATGGCCCAATCTGCATACTCATCAATTGAGAACTTCGGCAGAGATCATGATACATCTGGGAGGTATTATCCATGCCGAAAGTGATTTTGGAAAAACGAATGAGTTTTAAAAACGGTTTTTCAAGATCATTCAAATGACCACAAAGATTCTTCCTCAAGAATCGATGATACACAAAGTCGATGGGTCCCAGTAGAACCACTACTCGATACCACTTGTAGGTCCCGAACGGGTTTTGTGAGGGCGTAAGTCTAGAGGGATGGGTGAATAGACTTGAAAAAAAACTTTTGTCGCAGATCGGTGAAAAGTTTAGCCCGATCAGAGTCGCGAGTGAATTAGTTTGGGATCGATAACCAACTTACTAATCGCTCAAGGCGGTCGATTCGGTAACTATCGGTTTAAGCGATGTCGGAAGCTAAGTTTTACTCGTGTGAAAAAACCGGTTTTGATAAATCGATTCCAAAAGTCGATCTTTTAACCAGTTGACTAAAGTGTCAAACTTGATCGGATCGAAGCTTGGTGCTACCGATCTTAACTTAGAATATGTATCTTTGCCTTTAATAGTTGTGTGCGATTGTAAACAAATTAATCAAAGCGGTAAAGGCACACAAGATTTATAGTGGTTCGGACAAACCGATCCCACGCCCACTTTCTTCCCTATCACAAGGAGCACCAACTAAACCAATGGACTTAGATTTTTTTGTGTTAGTCCAACACAAGACAATCGACAGATATTTAAAGAGTTCTCACTCAACCGATCCTTAAACTCTAACTAGAAACCCTAGTTCCGAATCTTGCTAAACAACTTAACCTAACTTTGGGTTTGGATAAGATTGTTTTGGTTCCAACTATGAAATCTTTTCTAGTGTTTAAGATAGCCTATCAGCTAGATGAAAAGATTTCTATGCTAAGAACTTATGGGATGAACACTTAATAAAATAATCTTCTTGTTCGTGTTCTTCGTGCGGAAATCTGATTATAGCTTGAGCTTCTTGATCGTCTCAGGGTTTCCGTGTCTTCACTCTGAAGTGTGATCCCATATTTATAGACCTCGAAATCAAAGAGCCGTTGGAGAGCAATTTGAATTTCAGGCTATATTTGGTAGGCTTGCAGGATTGATGTGACGTGCTTCAGGAACGGCATGACCAAAAGCGTGAATAGTGTCTTATATAGCCGTTGGAGAAAGCAGCACCAAATCCCGTAATTGCCGGCTCCGATCATACGTGTCTTGTTCTTATTGGTTAACAGATGCACTTTTCAGTGTTGTTCTTCCAACTAAGTTTGACATTCTTCTTGTTCAGATCATTGACGTATGATTTGGTGAAACATCAGTTTTCACCTGGTGAGCTGACCTGATCAGTCAAAGCTGATCAGTCTACCTGATGGAGTCTTCTGGTGCCGGTTGACTTAGCTTCAACTAGCAGACTCGACTGATGTAGGTCTTCTAGTCTGATCTTCTGGAAGTCATCTGATCTTCAAGTATTCTGAGTTTGAGCTTCATGACTTCAGCTGAGATATCTGACTTGATCATATCGATCTGATCTTTTGTTCTTCTCTTGCATCCTGGCCTGTCGGATATCAGCTATTCTTTGGATCTTCAGATCTGACCTATACATATTGAGGTTCCCCCTCAATATGTGACCTATCTATTACATCAGTTGTTCTATACAATAATTATCAACTGGTATTCTATAAACGGTAATATAAACATCAGTCAGCTAACAGGTCTGACTGGTCCTATTACATGTGTTTTAGCACTTTCATCAAAACTCTAAATTTCCCAACACTATGTATTGTCTAGGGTTTCCAACTTCATTTTTCAATTTTCAATTTTTCATTCACCAATTCTCATCTCCACGGTTCTCCTTCTCCACTTCTCCTCTCCCACTCCCACCTGTAAAAACCCTTGGACGCCGCTTCCACCACCCACTGCTCCTACCACCGGCCACCGCCCATCAGCCGCTCGCAGGCAGCGCCTCTCTCAGGCCGCGGCGGTGCCTCAAGCTCTGAGACCGCAGTGCGCTCACGCAGGATGCAGCCCCGCACGACGGCACGAGTCGCCCCTGCAATTCTTCAAGGTCCAGTTCCCATTATTATTCCCAATTTTCAAGGACCAATTCATATTCAGTTGCTGAATGTTGTTTTGGTTGTTTTGGTATAGCATTTAGCTAGTTAAGTAGAAGAATTCACTCAATTTTGTTTACTATGTTTGATAAAATATAGGTACCAAAGCTTTATATCTTTCGGAGCATTATTTAGAGCATATTGTTTGATATTATGATTTTCATTCAAGTATTTCAATACAAGCTTTTGCCATTTATACAGATGATGAGCTGAGCTAACCGATATTCCTATCTTGCATCTGGAATCTTCCACCTAATAGACTCTAATTAACTCTATCTGACACATAGCAGACTTAGTTAAATTACAATCTGATTTCTGCTGACTTAGTTAAATTACAATTTATTGGCAATTACCAATTCAGGCTTTCTTAATTTTTATAACTAAAACTAAAAGATATGATGGTTTATTGTAGATGTCAAGCTAACTAGGAGAATCTGGAGGCATTGATGGAAATGGAAGCAATGACATCTCACAATCACATCTGTCTGAGGATGCAACTCAAGCTTCTCAACCTTAAAATGCCACTCTACCACCAAGACCTGCAACTGCAAAGAAAAAAAACAAAGCACAAAGAAGATCTAAAGTGTGGGATCACTTCACGACCATCGTAAGTGATGATGGCACTGAAACAGCTAAGTGCAATTATTGTGATAAAATCTATTGCTCTGACACTAAAAAAAATGGAACTTCGTCACTTACTTTTCATATGAATGCTTGCTCGAAAAATACATAATCAAGAAACACGACAAGCATTGTTAAATTTGCAAAAAAATGAGGATGGTAATGATGGGGTGGGTACACTTGGTACATGGAAGTTTGATCAAACTGAAGTTAGGGCTGCACTCGTAGAAATGATTATTGAAGATGAGTTGCCATTTAAGTTTGTGGAGGGGAGAGGATTTAAGAAATGGGTAGCTAAAGCATGCCCTAGGTTTCATATTCCTTCACGATGGACTGTGTCAAGGGACTGTTTTGATTTGTATGAAAATGAAAGGAAAAAACTAAAGCCTTTTATAAAGTCAAATTGTGATAAAATTTGCATTACCACTGATACTTGGACTTCATTGCAAAAAATTAATTACATGTGCGTTACTGGTCATTTTATTGATGAGGATTGACGTTTGCATAAGAAGATTCTGAATTTTGTGCCCGTTTCTAGTCATAAAGGTGACTACATTGGTAAGGCACTAGAAACTTGTCTTCTAGATTGGGGATTGAGAAAGGTGTTCACCATAACTGTAGATAATGCAAGTTCAAACGATACAGCTATAACGTTCTTGTCAAAGAGGATGGTGAATTGGGGTAATGCTATTTCTAGTTGTAAATATCTTCATATGCGATGTATTGCACATGTGATTAATTTAGTTGTTAATGATGGCTTGAGAGACATTAACCCTTCGGTGAAGCGTGTGAGAGATGCGATTAGATACATCAGAAATTCACCTGCAAGATGGAAAAAATTTCAGGAGTGTGTAGAGTGGGAAGCGATAGAAAGTAAGAGTTCTTTGTGTTTAGATGTGCCTAGTAGGTGGAACTCAACCTACTTAATGCTTAAAACTGCTGAAAAATTTCAAAGTGCCTTTGAAAGGTATGATGAACAAGATACAAGCTTCTTTGGTTTGATTTGTCCAAGGGTGTGGTTGATGGGGACCATGGGGTTCCAACTTTAGAGGTTTGGAGTGTTGTTCGTAAGTATCAGATTTGTTGAAGCATTTTTATGAGTCAACTTTTTGTATTTCGGCTCTTTATATGTCACTTCTAAATTTCATTTTTTAGTGAGATTAGTGATTTATGTGCTATCTTGAATGAGTGGGTTGGAAGTCCAGATTCGGAGATCAAGACAATGGGTGAGGCCATGAAGAAAAAATTTGATAAATATTGGGGGGATCCGGAAAAAATGAATAAAATCATTTTTTTTGCTGTTGTGTTTGATCCACATGATAAACTTGAGTACATGGAGTACACGTTGGGTGCGATGTATGGGGTTGAAAAGGGCGGCAACATCTTTCGTAGTGTGAAGAGTGAACTTTATGAGTTGTTCGATGAATATAAGAAGCTTTATCAACCGGAGGGTGATGCAAGTGATAGTGGCAACAACAACTCTAGTTCTAGTGAGGTGATCAATTGTGAAAAGATTGGTAAAAGGTCTGCCTCGATTTATAAATCAAGGCTTAAGAAGCAAAAACTTGAGAGTGGGATGTCCGGAAGCAAAAAAAGTGAACTAGATACTTACTTGGGTGAAGTTGTCGTAGAGGACGGGGATAGTTTTGATTTGTTGAGGTGGTGGAAGTCAAACTCTTCAAGATTTCCGATTCTTTCAAGAATGGCCCGTGATATCTTAGTCGTTCCAATTTCCACGGTTGCATCGGAGTCGGCATTTAGTACCGGTGGTAGGGTACTAGATGTATTAAGGAGTTCTTTAACTCCTAGAATTGTTGAAGCTTTGCTATGTGCACAAGATTGGATTCGAGGTTCACGACATCCCATATGTGTTGAAGAGCAATTGGAGGAGCTTGAAAATTTCGAGAAAGGTAACAAACTTATTAATTTAGTTTCACATAATTTTCATATTCTATCACATGATTTTGTATTTTAATTTCAGATTTGCCAAATGTTGGAATTGGTGGAGGAGGATTAACGTGCACCAACATTTAGAAGATTTGGAGAAGGTGTCAAGAATTTGGACGTACATGGAGGAATATGGATTGTTATGAATTGAAGGAATTTTATCACTTTTTTTTGTCTTTGTTGAATTATGTCATCACTTATTTCAATTATTTGTTATGGATTGGACTAATGGTATGTATTTGATGAACAATTGAACTTGATTTTATGTTATTACTATGAAGTATGAACTTGATGAACTTATTCATATTTGATAGATTGCATCAAGTACATATTTAGTGTTTGATTTTTCCCATGTTTTAGGTGTCAATTAATCTTAAGAGTTTATTTTGATCATGGTGTATTATATTAGATTAGAAATTTTACTTTTTGGTCAGTAGAAAGAGGCAAATGTTTGAATTCCATGTAAAAAAAAAAGGAAAAACTTCGGTCGGTTCAGTTAAAAACCGAAACCGAAAACCGAACCAAAAATTTTGGTTCGGTTAAAGTTCGGTTATCATGTTCATTTGGTCGGTTCGGATACCAAATATGCAGTCGGGTGTACCGTGCATTCATAGTGCATTTTAAAAGCGTGCAACTTGTTATGCTGAAAAGTGCGACTTATTTACTCAGAAAAGTGCAACTGTTAAAACGGGAACATAATTGCATGTTTCCTACACCGCCAATAAAGTTTCGTTGGTGGCGGCGGCGGCGGTGGAGCCAGATTAAAATTTCGGAGGCTCTGAAAAATGCGACGAGAAAGTGAAGAACAGGGCTGTAACTCCGGTGAAGAAGAAAGTGGATTCGAAACCGGGCGCACAACCGCCGGCAAAGAAGGCCAAGACGGCGGCGGCGACGAGAATCTAGTGTTTCAGCTATTCTCTCTACAACTCGCAAGGTAATCCCCTTTTCGGATTATACAACTCTGTTTTTCTATACCTTCACGTCATTTCGATTTCAAGGGCATTAATTCAATTTTTCGTTGCAGATCTGTGCAATTTTTGGGGCCGGTGACGAAGGCGGAGAGCAGATATGTGAATTTTTTCAGGAATTGGTTTTTTTATTTTATTTTTTTATGAAATCGCTTGAATTGGTTTTAGTTGAATCTAGGCTGTAGATGGGTTTTTGAAGCTGGTTGTGGAAATTTGTAGATTTATATGTAGAATTTTTTCTCCAACAACAAAGGAATTTTTATTGTATTTGGAGTTTTCTGGTTAGGCATATCTTCATAAATACATGACGATTTGTATAGATTTGAATTTTTTTAATTTACATATCTGTGGTGTTTTTTTTTTTTTTTTTTGAGATTTTACATATCTGGATCCGATTTGGGCGTTGGGTGTTGGGCATGATTTTTTAGATTTTATAGATCTACTACTTTAGGTTGAAGATGAAGCGAATTTAGATTTTGTGTGATTTTTTTTTGATGGGGGACGCAGAGATGGATGATTGATGACGAAGACGACAATGGGGAAGACAAATGTTCAGATTTGACTATTTTTTATATTTCTGGATCTGTATTTTTGTATCATTTTTTTATGTATGTGTTCATCAATTGATGAACATATGCATGTTTTCGTGCATATTTTGATCAAATTGATGAATATGTGCATGTTGGAATTAGTATGAAAATATGTAATTTGATATGAATTTTTCTTTAATTTTCCAATTTTTGGGGTATATGAATCTGTAATTTTGATATGATTTTTTTTCAATTTTTCTGCATTTTTTTCTAATTTTACAATCAATAACTAAAGGGACAAAAAAATAATATTGAAAGAAGAGGTAATATAGACAATCAGATTAGAAAGAAGAGGACAAAAAAAGGACTGAAAAAAGGGACAAAAAGTGCAGCATCAGGGTAAAAAAAAATCTTGAGAAGAGGAAATATATGTAAAATCGCTACAGTAATTTTCGGAATCGAACTAAAGGACAATCTGACTAAAGGAGGAGTAATCTAAACATCCAACAATTCAATTTGGACCTCTTAATAATAGAGGAAATTCTTTGCACTTCTTAGTAACTAGAGCTCCTATTTTGGAGTTCTAAGTTATTCACTCTTGTAATAGCTGAAATGACATAACAACGATGTAATGCTTCTAAAAAGAAATATTATACCCTCTAAGATAAGATAAGAAAAATGCTGTCCAATTACCTTTATTTGATTTATATTCCATAATATCTTTGTAATTCAATTATAGAATCACCTGAAAAATTCTTGACACGTGCATGGTCTTGTGTTCCCTTTCACTACTTAATATATTATCTCCTTGATTTGATTCGAGGCCTATGTTTTTCACTCTTTTATATGGAAAATGTTAACCTAATTATTAGTATAATTTTGTTGGAAGAAAATGTTAATCAATTGATCGATTTAAGGCCTAATATTGTTTGACTAAAAACTAAGAAATACCCATTTGGAAATACGCATTGGAATATTTTACATTTTCTCATGAACCATTGCAATACTTGAAGCTTTGAACATTGGTTGGATCACTAACTTGTGTGTGATAGAAAATGACGCTGTTTACGACTTTTAACGAAAATTGGATCAAAATTGGATAATCAATTAAATTATGAGATCAAAATTGAACAATTTACTTTTTTAAGACGAAAAATAGACAATAAATAAGTTATGGAGCAAAAATACTTTTCTTTTATCTCCACGTCTACCAACCAAATTTTCCAGCGTATTTTCTCCAATTGCAATTTACTGAATTTGCCACCTAATCAGACTGAAATATTCACAATTGCTATATAAAGTATATAAGAAGTAAATTTGTAGTCGTGTCCTTTTGTTATATCATAAAATTTAAATTCTGATCACTAATAAATATTTAAATTTCCTGAATATTGCATGAGCTCGTGCCTCGTAGTACATATCCAATATATATAGTAAATAAAAATAAAAATAAAATTCATTAATGTACTATTAGGTTAAAGATACTATAAATTTTTCTTTATACACCATCTGGAATATGCTATTATTATTTTGATATTGCAAAGAAACTTTTAGTTCTTTTTACTAGTTATATTTATTATAAAGCAAATAGAATGAATATGAATTTAGAAGAATATGTTCGTTAACCAGTCACATGTCTTGCATTATCTTTCTTGACCAATTTGAGATCAACTCACTTTTGGATTCAGTACACTATATAAGTCTCTTATACTTATTAAATGTTGACCCACTACATTATAAGGATATTTTTTAAGAAATTCCATGTAAAGTTAGGTGTGCAGTGTAAGAATTTGAACTTACAAAAAAGTAATCGATCCCAGGAAGTGAAGGTGAACCTTTTTTACTCTGATATTATATTATCAATTCTAAAAGTTAAAATTTATATTATTCGCTTTTAAAGTAAGCGTAATAGTTGACAAACACTAGTTCTTTTAAATGCTTTCGAAAGCAATTAATACAACAAATATAAAATTATTGGGTTAATTCTTTCATTGGGCCTAGTCTATCTCTCTCTAGCATCAAAATATGTTATGGGTTTGGGCCCAACCGATTGATGACTGCTATTAATATGTTAACTGTTAAGTGTATATTTGTTAATTAACACCTATTAATTTGCTAGTTATGATACATGATGTGGAATCCGATCAGCTATTTCAGTTTTTATATTATATATTAATTTCATTTATTTATTTAATTTCAGTTTTTATATTATATATTAATTTCATTTATTTATTTAATGTAAGAAAAAACCCAGCATGTTGTATATAATATGCATGCAATAAAAATCTAGATAGTAAAATTTATGGAAAAACGTGAGAATTAAAAATACAGATGGTTCCATTCAATTTTAGGGGTTTGATCGCGCACCATACTCATGCTCCATCAACTCGAACAATTGAAAAAACTCCTCGTATATTCTTGGTGTATGAGTGTATATTGTTTCCCTTTCTTATAATAATTTTGTGCTAATTTCTAAATAAATACACAATCTTTAAAACAAATATCAATTTAATCATTACCTTCAAAATTATTACAAAATGATACACATTTTATTTTCTTCTGCCTAAAATTATATGTTAAAGCCCATACAAATTAAACATCTTATAAATCATTGTAATTGGCTCTGTATCTGGACGCGGCCTATAAACTAGGACCAACCATAAGTGTTATTTTTGTCTCTACTCTTTCTTATTTTCATGTATTTTTTTAAGAAAATCTTTTAGGTATACTAATATTATTTTTTCATTAATTAAATACGAAATGAAACTTCTAACCGATGTTTTTATAACTGAATCGGTGATCGAACCTGATAGACCACCGGACAACGGTTCAACTGGTCGAACCGATTCAACCGACGGTTCAACCGTTGAAATGGTTCTTGTCTAATTTTTTTTCAATATTTTCTATTTTTAGTTAAAAAAATAAAAATAAGTATACACCTACAAAAATTTAAACATATATATTATAACTTTTTATATTTTAAAAAATACAATAGAGTCAAAGTTATAATAAAAAACACTATAATATGAGAGAAATGTAATATTAAAAGCAGAAGATAGACCTTATATTTTTGTCCAATATCGAGTAAGGATTAGAGAAAAATGTGAGAGAAAGTAATATAAAGGGAAAGAGGTGGACCTCATAATTTTGTCCCACATCGAAAGTGTTAGAGAAAAATGTGAGAGGAAATAATATAAATAGGAAAGAAGTATACCTCATATATTTATCCCACATCGAAAGTGTTAGAGAAAAATGTGAAAGAATATAATATAAAAGGGAAGAAATGTACCTCATATATTTGTCTCACATCGAAAGTGTTGGAGAAAAATGTGAGAGGAAATATTATAAAAGGAGTGAAGGTGGACCTTGATACATATAATTACCTCATATATTTGTTCCACATCGAAAGTGTTAGGGAAAACGTGAAAGAAAATATAATTAAAAGTAATATATTTTTTTTTATAAAAGAGACCGGTTCATCCGATTTTGACTTGTTCTTCCACAAAAACTGTTTTTAGGATGCCTCCAGACCGATGGTCGTTCGGTCCGATTCTAAAAACAGTACTGCTCGTGACTCAGCAATGCCATAAAAATATTGATGCTAATTTGAGTAACTACTACGTACATAAATCCATCTGATGTAATGTTAATTGATAATCATGGGCGGAACAGGAATTTTCGATAAAGGGGGCCAATTTATACAACAACGGTCCTCATTTTGCATTTTAGAGTCATGCGACTTGTTATACTGAAAAATGCAATTTATTTACATTGAATCGTACAATTATTTTTTCATATCAATAGTTATACGATTCAGTGTAAATAATTTACACTTTTTAATATAACAAATCACATAATTCTAAAATGCATTATAAGTGCACGATGCACCTAAATGAATACAAGACCTAACTTTTTTTTTATTATAAAATATAAATTAGTTGTTTATGTCTTATTCATCTATATAAATTATTTATAATTTGTTTGGAGTTTAAAAATAATGAAGCAAAAATTATAAAAAAATGAACCATGTTGCATTAAAATATTTGGGCCTGACTTTAATACTGATAAATGGGTAAAAGAATTCTGGGCTTAACAAAACATTTGGGCCTGACTTTAATACTAATTAATGGGTAAAAGAATTCTGGACTTAACAAAGCGTTTATGCTCTCCCAATTTCTAACTCCCTTGATAATGGAAGATAACTTTAAAGGCATCAGAGAAAATTAATAATATATACATTTAAGTTATAAATTTTAAATGAATTATGAGTTCGTATAATGGAAAATAAATGAATTAAAGGGTCCATTTAAAAAAATTTAGATGAGACAAAAAATTGTTAGGACATCACTGCATCATTTAGATGAGACAAAAATTGTTATATATCAACTACATTGAAAGCCAAAAAAAAGTAAAAAATTGAATTAATTAATAGGCTTAATTTACTGTTACGTACTACTCCCTCCATTCCATTTCAACTTGCACATTTACTTTTTTATCGTGTTTTAGCGAGCGAGTTGTTTATTAGTATTTGAAATGATAAAATGACTTTTAAAGAGGGGTATGATAAATCTATCTCTCCTCTATTATATATCTTTTTAAAAATTATTTTATCATTTCAAATACTAATAAAAAACACGCTCGTTAAAACACAAGAAAACAGTAAATGTGAAGCTTCAAATGGGACGGAGGGAGTATTACTTCCACCTTTCAAAAAAAATTTAGACCTTTTAAATATAAATATTGCACATCAACAAATCTAGGCTTCGTCACATGATCACATCCTTTATTCTAAAAAATAGAGCAATGAATTATTTCATTATTTAGAAATCTAGCACGACCTTAATTTAATTAAATCTAACTATATATTCAGATGTTAATTAATGAAAGTACTTTCTCTATTTTTTAACAAAAATAGTTCAAACTAGTTTAGTGTGGAACAGTGTAGGTGAAGCAATCAAGGAACCATTCAAAGAAAGTTGCTGAGGAAAAAAATAAAAACTAAAAAAGGACATTAATAATAGCAAAAGTCCTAAATTTGGGACCATGGTATAATATGAAAACGTCGAAAATTGAATAAAATCGGCTAAATACTATGTATCAGAAGCATTGGTCCTTACTTGCCTAAAACGTTTCTCTATCACTATGCAAATTTTTTCTACATGTTGTTTAACATATTATTATAGTGTTACTGTGTTATCGTTGTTATGATGAACTGATTTATACAGCTTTGATTTCAACGTGTGGTCTATAATTTAGAACGATTCATGAGTGGTTTTATTTTTAATTAATTATCAATAGCCGCTGTGTTATCGTTATGTGGCGGCGTTGTAACAATCATAAAATAATAACACGAGTAACATCCATGTGAATCAGATTTACATATGAATTCTATTATTATTATATGCAAAAAATTATCATAAAAAATATCATTATTTAAGAATATATAATATTTTTTAAACAGTAAGAGATTTTATGCATAACAATAATAATTTATATATATAATAGTGATAGTTTATACTTGTAATATAGTTACAAATTTATCCTTTTTTATCAGGAAAAGATTTTATTAATGATGGCATTAAGAAAATCCCACGCAATGAGAAAAATGAGTATTTACAGAGTTAATTACAGGTCTAAAATACTTCTAGGCTTCACAAACCAATCTTTGAAGAAAAATCAATCGAGCTTGAAGATTGCATATAATTCAAAATTAATTAAGGTTATAGGCTCTAGGCTCTAGGCTCTTGTACTGATACATTTGATTTATCATCATAAAAATTGACCTTATTGTCCCCTTGTGAGAGTTCTATGCCCTTAAGTAAAATAAAGTTATTATGATTAGGTTGGATAATATTGATTAAATCATGATTTTTTTGGATGGTTAATTTAGTCTAGTCGAGAAGGAAGGGAGGAAATTCATGTCCGAATATAATTTGCAGATTTGCTAGGCTTTTTCCAGATAACATTTGTCTCGACGTGAAAGCTTTTGTCTTATTTAATGAGATGTTAATTTATAAAAAATAAAAAAGTAACTATCTGAATATGAACTTTCGTTCTTTAGTTTCCACAATTTCAATATTTTCGTTATATATAAAATGTTACGCACAAGAATGACACGTTGTTATGCAATAGATCTATTTGAACAGCTAGTTATCATTTTTTTTTTCGGAGGATTTTCAAACTTCAATATTAGCATCTTAGTTTTGGTGACTTTTGATCATTTTTGACAACTTTAAGGGGGTCAGTATTTGAACAGTTATATCCATTAAATTCCGAGAAAATTTTACCTCTTTTTAAAATTTAAATTTATTTAAAAAATATGAATTTAATTAATTTATATTATTTTAAATTCTGAGAAAAATAATATCTCATTAGGAGGTCCGAATTTAATGTGAAATTAATTTATTTATATTATTTTTTCTAACATTTCCCCTCACTTATGAACTACATTTTCTAACTCGCTTCATCAGGAAGAGACTCATTGAGTGAAATTAATTTTGAAGAGAATCAATTCAAAATGTGGACGTGAATCTTTTAGCTATTATACCATAAAGCTAAACAATTTATTTTATAAAAATGTGTGAGATTTTTATTTATATTATTTAACGAATTCCATATATTGAGTCATAGATAATGCTAACTTGCAATTCTCTCGAAGGAAACTAATTTGTGAGTTCATTCTTCCGTGTATATTTTTTGGTCGAATCCTTTATATATTTTAGTACCAATCACAGGAATGTTTAATTCCTCGTAATTTTTCCCCGGTCAAGTCACCATCACAATTCTTCTAATTCAAGTAGTGACTAAAGAATAGATCTATACTTACTCACACAATTAAATGGATTTGCATACATACAAATATATTTATATAGAGAAATTTTTATATAAAATATTTTAAGGATTCCAGAAATAGAAATTAAATTTGCGGTTTCTGCACGGGTAAATTAAGTCAAATAATTTTTTCTGTAAATTCGAATAAAAGCAAAAAAATAAAACCAAAACTCACTCACATATTTGTGTTTTATAAGAAAAAGTATGTGTTATTATAATGATAAATAACACACATTTTTTTCAGTTCACATATTTGTGGCATGAAAAATTATGTTACCATATACATACAAATGTGTTACTGTAAATAGATTATATGAACAAAACAACACTTCCTCTATATTCATTTGTTTCCCCTCTATTTTTTATTTGCTTCTCCTTCGGATCTATGACCAACCACGTACCTTAAGTAAATATCAAAACCTCCACTATGAATTAGTAAAAATATCATATATTTTTTTCAATCGTCATGCAGTAATATATAATTACTCTTATGTTAATACATACTTGTATTTATAATCACACATATTAAGAACAAGTTTTTCTATTTTACTTTTGTTCGAACTTAAAAAAAACAGCTTAATTCGAATCAACCACACAAAATTTACAAATTTTCAACTTCTTTTTATATAATTGGGATTTAAATCAATTTGGTCCCGTAAATTTGCATCTTTACTGAAAAGGTCCCGTATGTATCACATGTTTAAATTTAGTCTCGTATGTTTTCAATTTGTGCCGATTTCGTCCCAAACTGTCGGAGATCGACCAAAATGCTCAAAACGACGTCGTTTTGGGGCGCGTTTCGACCACGCGCCCCTAATTTTCGCCGAAAACTATTGAGTTGGATTGTTCTGCATATATGGCATTGCCAAGTGTGTAATAAACACAATTAAAAAAATCAAAAATTAAAACAAAAATCCAACTCAATAAAATAATAAAAATAAATCTAAAATTTAATTATGAATCCAATTCAATTAAAAAATCCAACTCGTTGAAAAATTCCTCTCTGTCTGCACTTATTATTGAAATAATAATTCATAAATCTTTCAAATCCCCAATTCTTGCTTCTAATCCACAAATCTAAACAGTAATATGGTTGATTCTCCACCGGAAACTTCTACGACGCCGTGACGACGCAATCAGCTTAGCCCCCACCAACCACGTCCTCTACTCCAACCGCTCTGCCGCCTTCGCCGATACGAATACTGTAGAACTCAAGCCCGATTAGGGAAAGGGATACTCGCGGCTAGGCGCGGCGCATATGGACCTCCACACCGATGCAGTTTCTGCTACCCAAAGGGTCTCCAAATTGACCCCAATAACGAGGTCCTCAAGTCGGGCCTCGCCGATCTTGAGGCGGGTGCGGCGGAGCTCTGTGTCTCGACCTGACCCGAGGCGTAAATGCGTTCACAAAGGAACGGACTGTTGATCTGTCGATTATCACCACTCTCATTGTTTGATTTTGTGGATTTGAAAGTTAGGGTTGGGATTTAAATGGATTTTTGGATTTTGATTTCAGAGCTTGAAATAGGCGGCTGACGTCAGCCAAGAGAAGGTGGATGAGGGAGCGGTGGCGGGGAGAGAGGGAGAAAAGTCATGGGTTTTGGGGAGAAGATGTACTATCATTTTTAAAAAAATTATTATTTTTTAAAATTTTTGGTTTATAATTTAATTTTAGGTTTATTTTTATTATTTTAATTGAGTTGACTTTTTTTTTTAATTTTCAATTTTTTTAATTGTATTTATTACACATTTAGCATGCCACATATACAAAAACAATCGACCAAAGACTTCAAAAGATTTAAAATTAGGGGCGTGTGGTTGAACGCCGCCAAAAACGATGTCGCTTTTGAGCGTTTTTTTGGTCGAAATTTGGGGAAAAATCGCACAAATTGAAAATATACGGGACTAAATTAAAACATGTGATACATACGGGACCTTTTCAATAAAGGTGCAAAGTTATGAGACCAAATTGATTTAATTCCCTATATAATTTAATATTGTAAGTGGAATATTTTATAGGAAAGTCATCATTTATCGGCACCGTGTGCAAATTAGTAGTGAGACTAAAGATTTCATCATTTCACGAGATATAATTAAGTTCATGTCATGGAGTTCGAATTTAATTAAATTAATCGTCACAACTAATTATTGTCTAATCCATTTAACGAGTCAAGAAAATTATCTCATTCGTGAGACCATCTATCTCATTCAAATTGTTATTGTAGTTCATATCTAATTTGAGATCTTTAGGAACTTTTCAGAATTTTATCATTCAAATTGATTCACATGAATACATTAAAGTACGTAAGATATCGAGACTAAACACGCAACTACAACTCATACCTTATCTGCCTTGATATGATTGATGTGTAGATGTTAGCGATGCCAAAAAAATTAGGGAGTAGTAATGCTAAAAATCTGTAATAGTTAGTAAACTGCAGATTAAGATCATGAGATATATAATTATGTAGCAATGATGGATGATAATCAATAAATCAATATAATCTTTTTAAGAAAAATAAAAAGTTAAAAATATATTGTTAGAGATTGGATTCGTCCAAATCCCCGCATTAGTATGATATTATCTGTTTTGAGTCTAGCCCGCACGAATTTATTTTTGGACATCTCCCAAAATGCCTCATTATCAATGGAGATAGTGTTCATTCTAATAAACCGCATGATCCTCTCATATTATTTCGATGTGGGATATTGTTTGATACCCCAACAATCCTTCCCTCAAACAAAGACCACCAAAACTTCTCTCAAACGACCCGCTCTATCTAGGTCAACATCGCCTAGTCCATAGAGACCCCCTCTTTTTTTCACCGCAAACGACTCTACAAAGACTATCATTCACCGTCTTATTCGTTCAACACCGAGAAATAATATTCTACATCGTCTCATCTGGGATCATGGCTCTGATACCGTTATTAGGATTCTGGATGGACCCAAATCCCCAATTGATATAATTTAGAACGAATTCATGAGTGGTTTTATTTTTAATTAATTACCAATAGCCGTTGTGTTATTGTTATGTGGCAGCGTTGTAACAATCATAAAATAATAACATGAGTAACATCCATGTAAATCAAATTTACATATGAATTCTATTATTATTATATGCAAAAAATTATAATTGTTATGAATAAAAAATATCACTATTTAAGAATATATAATATTTTTTAAACAGTAAGAAATTTTATGCATAACAAATAATAATTTATATGTATAATTGTGATAGTTTATACTCGTAATGTAGTTACAAATTTATCCTTTTTTATCAGGAAAAGATTTTATTAATGATGGCATTAAGAAAATCCCACGCAATGAGCAATGAGTATTTACAGAATAATTACAGGTCTAAAATAGTTCTAGGCTTCACAAACCAATCTTTGAAGAAAAATCAACCGAGCTTGAAGATTGCATATAATTCAAAATTAATTAAGGTTATAGGCTCTAGGCTCCTGTACTGATACATTTGATTTATCATCATAAAAATTGACCTTATTGTCCCCTTGTGAGAGTTCTATGCCCTTAAGTAAAATAAAGTTATTATGATTAGGTTGGATAATATTGATTAATTCATGTTTTTTTTGGATGGTTAATTTAGTCTAGTCGAGAAGGAAGGGAGGAAATTCATGTCCGAATATAATTTTCAGATTTGCTAGGCTTTTTCCAGATAACATTTGTCTCGACGTGAAAGCTTTTGTCTTATTTAATGAGATGTTAATTTATAAAAAAATAAAAAAGTAACTATCTGAATATGGACTTTCGTTCTTTAGTTTCCACAATTTCAATATTTTCGTTATATATAAAATGTTACGCACAAGAATGACACGTTGTTATGCAATAGATCTATTTGAACAGCTAGTTATCATTTTTTTTTTCGGAGGATTTTCAAACTTCAATATTAGCATCTTAGTTTTGGTGACTTTTGATCATTTTTGACAACTTTAAGGGGGTCAGTATTTGAACAGTTATATCCATTAAATTCCGAGAAAATTTTACCTCTTTTTAAAATTTAAATTTATTTAAAAAATATGAATTTAATTAATTTATATTATTTTAAATTCTGAGAAAAATAATATCTCATTAGGAGGTCCGAATTTAATGTGAAATTAATTTATTTATATTATTTTTTCTAACATTTCCCCTCACTTATGGACTACATTTTCTAACTCGCTTCATCAGGAAGAGACTCATTGAGTGAACAATATAATATGAGTGAAATTAATTTTGAAGAGAATCAAATCAAAATGTGGACGTGAATCTTTTAGCTATTATACCATAAAGAATCTCATTTAATCTAAACAATTTATTTTATAAAAATGTGTGAGATTTTTATTTATATTATTTAACGAATTCCATATATTGAGTCATAGATAATGCTAACTTGCAATTCTCTCGAAGGAAACTAATTTGTGAGTTCATTCTTCCGTGTATATTTTTTGGTCGAATCCTTTATATATTTTAGTACCAATCACAGGAATGTTTAATTCCTCGTAATTTTTCCCCGGTCAAGTCACCATCACAATTCTTCTAATTCAAGTAGTGACTAAAGAATAGATCTATACTTACTCACACAATTAAATGGATTTGCATACATACAAATATATTTATAGAGAGAAATTTGTATATAAAATATTTTAAGGATTCATAGAAATTAAATTTGCGGTTTCTGCGCGGGTAAATTAAGTCAAATAATTTTTTCTGTAAATTCAAATAAAAGCAAAAAAATAAAATCAAAACTCACTCACATATTTGTGTTTCTATAAGAAAAAATATGTGTTATTATAATGATAAATAACACACATTTTTTTCAGTTCACATATTTGTGGCATGAAAAATTATGTTACCATATACATACAAATGTGTTACTGTAAATAGATTATATGAACAAAACAACACTTCCTCTATATTCATTTGTTTCCCCTCTATTTTTTATTTGCTTCTCCTTCGGATCTATGATCAACGACGTACATTCAGTAAATATCCAAACCTCCAGATTACACTATGAATTAGTAAAAATATCATTTTTTTTCAATCGTCATGCAGTAATATATAATTACTCTTACATTAATACATACTTGTATTTATAATAACACATATTAAGAACAAGTTTTTCTATTTTACTTTTGTTCGAACTTAAAAAAAAAAAAACAGCTTAATTCGAATCAACCACACAAAATTTACAAATTTTCAACTTCTTTTTATATAATTTAATATTGTAAGTGGAATATTTTATAGGAAAGTCATCATTTATCGGCACCGTGTGCAAATTAATAGTGAGACTAAAGATTTCATCATTTCACGAGATATAATTAAGTTCATGTCATGGAGTTCGAATTTAATTAAATTAATCGTCACAACTAATTATTGTCTAATTCATTTAACGAGTCAAGAAAATTATCTCATTCGTGAGACCATCTATCTCATTCAAACTGTTATTGTAGTTCATATCTAATTTGAGATCTTTAGGAACTTTTCAAAAGATCTTTTCAGAATTTTATCATTCAAATTGATTCACATGAATACATAAAAGTACGTAAGATATCGAGATTAAACACGCAACTACAACTCATACCTTATCTGCCTTGATATGATTGATGTGTAGATGTTAGCGATGCCAAAAAAATTAGGGAGCAGTAATGCTAAAAATCTGTAATAGTTAGTAAACTGCAGATTAAGATCATGAGATATATAATTATGTAGCAATGATGGATGATAATCAATAAATCAATATAATCTTTTTAAGAAAAATAAAAAGTTAAAAATATATTGTTAGAGATTGGATTCGTCCAAATCCTCGCATTAGTATGATATTATCTGTTTTGAGCCTAAGCCCCACACGGATTTATTTTTTGGACATCTCCCAAAATGTCTCATTATCAATGGAGATAGTGTCCATTATAATAAACCGTATGATCCTCTCATATTATTTTGATGTGGGATATTGTTTGATACCCCAACAATCATTCCCTCAAACAAAGATCACCGAAGCTTCTCTCAAACAACGCACTCTATCTAGGTCAATATCGCCTAGTTCATAGAGACCCTCATCTTTTTTTCACCGCAAACGACTCTACAAAGACTATCATTCACCGTCTTATTCGTTCAACACCGGGAAATAATATTCTGCATCGTCTCATCTGGGATCATGGCTCTGATACCACTATTAGGATTCTGGATGGACCCAAATCCCCCAATTGATATGATATTGTCCGATTTGGGCCGAGCCCGTACGATTTTTTTTGAACATCTCCTAAAAGGACTCATACTAACGGAGTTAGTGTTCATTGTAACAAATCCAATGATCCTCCCATATTATTTTTATGTGGGATATTGTTTGATACCCCAACATATATTATCTTGAATATTAGTAACTACTCTCTCTATCCCTTAGCAATTTGTACACTTTTTTTTTGGTCCGTCCCTAATCAATTTGCACACACTAAAAATAGAAAGTCTTTCATAAACTACGCCCTCACAATATTCATAAATTTACACCAAATGTCATTACTTTTGGGCCCACACATACACACAACTCAATTTATTTGCTTACTTTATACAAAAAAATTTACAAAATTGCCCCTCAAATTCCAACTCATTACTTACTTTTCTTAAATATTGTGTCCATTTAAGGTGCAAATTACTAAATGATGCAGGAAGTATTTTATAGGCTTAATTCTTTGTTTGAAACGTTTAAGAAATAATATAAACGTAAATTAATTTACATTTTTTTTTATAAATTCGCAGTTTTAAATAAGATAAAATTATTTTATGGTATCATACAAGCTGAAAGTAACTCCATACATGTTAAATTGTCACGTCGACAAATCTTCTTCCAATATTGTATTATGAGAATTCAACCTGCGAGACGAATTTTAGAAAAATAATACACTCCTCAATAAGTTCGAATTTTTAGATTAGATGGAATACTTTCGGATAAAAGAAAAGAAATAAATTGCTGCAATGGTCGACATAAATTAGTTAATTATATATATATATATATATATATATATATATATATTTTTTTTTTTTTTTGAAAGCAAATTAGGTAATTATATAACCATTTACAATACTATATGCCAATTTGGCTTCCCATCATGTGCCCTGTTCCCCCAGGTGCTTCTATGTGGTTATCACAACGCTGATACTAATCATGCTATTTTCTGTTGTCAGGAACTCAAGCAGGCTTGGAAGCATACCCAATGGTGGGACCACATCAAAAAGGCTCGCGTTGGTTCCAGTGAAAGTATCATTATTTTCTTCCTTAGAATCCTCGAAGTTCCAGATATTGAAAAACTTGGTGTCAAAATGTGGGGTATCTGGAAGGAAAGATGTGAGCGGTCACATGGAAAAGCTAACCCCAAAGAATTGCAGTTAATATGATTAAAGCTACATGGACCGACGCATATCTCGACCAGTCCCACTTGGAGAGGACAAAACTCTTTAGTGCTCACACTTACTCGAGCCCTTTTCAACCCCCACGGGATCCTTGCACCAATCACTTTTCCTTAAAAGTTGACGCGGCCTACAAAGAAGAATCCTCACTTTTTGCTATTGGATTTTGAATCTGGGACGACAGGGGAAGACCCTGGGCGGCGGGCTATCACAGAATCAACCCACCTGGCTCAATAATGGCGGCTGAAATCCGGGCAGTAGTGGATGACCTCTCTTTCTTCCTTCTTAAGTCTTCGGAACACATTGCTGTTTACTCAGGCTCTTTGGATGCCTTACAAGCCATCAAATCCGACAAACCATTCAAAGGGTACGAAAAAAACACCATTAACAAGGCTAAGGCCCTCATTGCAAACACCCAAGTGAACGGTGTTTATCATTGCCCACGTACGGAAAACTTGACAGCTCACAATCTGGCCCAACTGGCCTGCAAATCTCCTTTCCCTCACGCTTGGGTGGGCGAAGACATTCCTAGACATTTGATGTCTTAGGCACAGGATCTCACTTCTATGTAATCCTTAATCCTGCCTGCTTTCAAAAAAAAAAAAAGCATATCTTGGCATATACATACGTGGAATGGAGCATTTCATCATTGCTTTGTACCATGCAGTTAATATAGGTGTCAACAGGACGTGAGTTATTTAAAAAGATGACAAAAAGAAATATATGAAGATTTACGTTAGACGACCTTATTAATTACATTTCGTAAGATTATATTATAACATAGAGTCCACTTGGTATGACTTAAAAATGATAATGGTAATATGTATTATTGAGAGATCAATTAATAAAAAATATTTATTGCATTGTTATTACTTAATTAGAATATAAACAATGTGTATCATGTGATTAGGTGGGTTGATCAACGAAAGTAATCAATTACCAATTACTTCTATTTTTATTACTCGTGTGTCAAAATTATCAAGCAACATTTACTGATTAACCGATAGAAGTGATTTCTGTCAAATTCCCAAGTTCTCAATTGTCATATGCGGAATAGATGACAGATTCTCAATTTATCATGTGAGGTAGGTACTATTGTTTATCTCTTCTGGTTAATTAGGTGAAAGATCTACTGTCCTTAGGGCTGGAGAGTTGGATATCTGGGAATATCATTGTAAGGGCATCCCCAACCATTTAAGGTAAATTTGGACTCAAATTAATCAATATGTCACCACATTTGAGTCAAACAGTGAAATTATCTCCAACATTAAACTCAAATTTTAACTCAATTAAAAACATTCTTTTAGAATATTCTTAATTTTTTCTTCTTCATTTTCTATTTTATCAATTTAAATTCATAGTATCTATGTATTATTTTCTATTGTATTTTCTAATATAAATTTGTGGTATCTACGTTTTAATTCTTATTGTATTTTATAATTTAAATTATTAATGTTGTTTGACAACTAATTATATGCTTTCAATTTTTTAAATTTTAGAAATTATTAATGTTATCTTAAATAAAAAATTATTATAAATTTAAATCAAAATAAAAAATAAAGTGAAAATAATTCTAAAAATAATAAATAATTCTTATACCATACAAAAATTTAGTGCAAAATAAAAGGAAAATACAAAAAGTGGGTTGAGTTTAAGTTTGAATTGAGGGAAAATCTACTGATTGCGCGACGCGAGGAAAGAAGAAGTCCTGCCCAAACCCGCAAAAAAAATAAAAATGTTCAATTAACCTGTAATTGCACGTATGGACAATATTGCTTACAAGTTTTTGCCTACAAATTTGCAGTTTTAAATGAGTTTCATGGTATCATAGTCTTTGACTAAAGTTTAGATTTTTGTTTCGATTTCCACTGAAAGCAACTCCACATATGTTAATTTGTTCGCACGATAAGTCATCTTCTAATAATGAAATAAAATAATTCGAATTTATGAGTAAGAACGAGTATTAGGAAAAAAAATATAAATAAATCAATTTATATCCTATATAACAATGAGATAGTGATGTTTCTTTTATTTTTCACCTTAATCTAACCGACTAAATACACCCTTTGCATAAATTAGGCTTATGAAAACTTAAATGAAAGACTTAATGTGAAATTCAAATCAGTTAATTAATTCACTCGCCTAATCTGCTTCTCTTTTCCTTCTTCTCCTTTTAAGTTTTCACTGTTTTCTCAAGATAACATTAAATTGCACGATATGACTATCGTCCAAAGAGACAAATCCGATAATAAAATGCTGTTTAATTGTAAAATTGCGGTTCAATTTTTCAGTTTTATTTTTTGTATTTTATTGGTGTTTTATCATAATAAATTTTGAGTAGGTCTTGTGTGTAAATTTGTATACATAAAAAACTTTAATATTTTGATCAAATTTCTTATTTTGACCAAGTTCCTTATTTGATTTAATAAAAAAAAAAATTCGCGAAAAAAATTCACGTAGCCACCAGATTTCTAAACATAACAGTATTACAAACATAACAGTATTACAAACAATGGGTAACAATATTACATGCAAAAATATATTAGTATTACAAAAAAAAAACGTAACGAACATTCTAAACATAAAGAAAATTAAGGTATTTTATGAAGAGTATCTAATCAAAACGAAACAATATTAGATGCAAAATATAACAATATTACAATAAAATATATAATTTTAAATGTATTATACGATACAATTTGTAAGCAGAAGCAATAATAAAAAAATATTTCCTTATATACTTGAATCAACTAGAGTAAACTCAATTTTTCATTCATCAATCAATTGTAAATATAATTTACAAATAATTAAAATATATATACTTAATTAAAATTGTTAAACACAATTTATTATTTAAAATGTCTCAATTTTAAATTATTTAATAATTTGTAGTGTAGTGGTAAGGTTCGACCAATGTAGGTAAAGTGGTTGACCTTTTTTTTTCTATATTAAATATACATTTTTAATTAATTTAATTTTTTTTTGTTAAATATAAATTTTAATTAAAATAGACAAATACAGATACATATACCGAAAAATTCAATATTGTAACATAAGGTTGTATAGCCTAGTGGTTAGGCTTTCTATGACAGCTACATTTTTTTGCGAATAGTATACAACTTGGTTAAAATTAAATATTTGTATATATACAAATTTGTACCTAAAATTTAATCATAAATTTTTAACACATGAACTCAATGGTGATTTGTTGATTTTTTTTTTGTTTTACATATTTTCTATTCATAATATGAATACAAAATGAAATACCAATCATGAGATTTCATTCAAAATAATCGAGGACCAAAACTAAAAATTAGTGTAAAATCAATGCAGTTAAGGTAACTAGTAGTAAAACTGAGATGTCGAATCAATGATGACGTCAGCGCTCGGGCCTGCTGGCAATCTTTGACCCACGTGTATTATTTGCCCCACTAGTCCTATAAAACATTTTGGACGCATATATATACTTTTTCTTATGATGAACATCTTCCCTTGACGTATTCCTTTTTGTTTTCCTCATTTTGCCCTCGTCATTTACCAACCTCTTTTTCAAACATCCCATAACTTTTCTTTTTTATAATAGTCTTAAATTTTTTTAATGTATAAAATTGATCTTAATTTTACACGAATTATACCTTTTTATTCTAAATTTGTCGGAATTGACAAAACAACATTGTTTTATCATATGTCTTACATGTGAGCATTCAATTTGGAGATTTTCGATTGAAATGCTTGACAAAACACAACATCGTTTCATCAATTCTGTCGAATATGAAAATGGTACAATTTGTGATTAATTTGGTACATCAAATTTTTTTAAAATTATTTTGAAAATGATGAAAAGTTATTAAACTATCCTAATCCCTTTTAATATATATATATATATATATATATGGTCACTTCTAGATTTTATTCTGCCTTTGTTAGATCCTCCATTCATCATCACTATATATATAATAAAACCCCCTCCTTAATTATTTGCTCCCCACAACTAGAAAAAAACCTAACTTTCCAAAAATGAATATACAATCTCCCAATAATTCCTTTGAAACTTCCATAAATGCCCTCCCCTTCAACGAGAACGACTCCCAAGAAATGATGCTACTCGGCGTTCTTTCCGAAGCCGATTCCACCTCCGGCGATACCGAGGAAGTGAATTCCTCGTCATCGCCCGGGGCGGGGCCCGCCAGGGAGAAGGCGTACCGGGGCGTCAGGAAGCGGCCGTGGGGGAAGTTCGCGGCGGAGATACGGGATTCGACGAGGAACGGCGCGAGAGTTTGGCTGGGGACGTTCGACACTCCGGAGGCGGCGGCGCTGGCGTACGATCAGGCGGCGTTCGCCATGCGGGGAACAACGGCGGTGCTCAACTTTCCGGTGGAGAGGGTGAGGGAGTCTTTGAGGGATATGAGGTGGTGCATTGAGGAGGAGGGGAGTTGTTCGCCGGTGATGGCCTTGAAGAGAAAGCACTTGATGCGGCGGCGCTGCGGCGGCGGCGGCGGCGGCTGTGGGAGGAAGGGGGGGAGAGGGAGGGAGAATGTTGTGGTGTTTGAGGACTTGGGGGCTGATTATTTGGAGCAACTGTTAAGTAGTTCTGGTGTAATTAATGAATAATCAAACTTTTCTTTTTTTATGAGAGGAATGGGACAATATTCTCTTTCTATTTCTGATAAGTTTATCCAAAAATCACATTGAAATACTTTTTCTTTTAATTCATTTTCATTTTCTTTTCTTTTCCCTCCATTTCATTCTTTAATTAGTTTATACTTTCTGGTCAGACAAGTACTTTATGCAACAGTTGTATTGTACCACTTTTTGATAGTGTTTACTGTTTAACTAAGACATTTAAATTGATCATTATTAGTTACTTACACTAAATAACACTCTCTAATTATTTATAAATATTATTTTAACATTTTAAAATATTTGTATAATATATATATCGTTCTGAAATTTTTTGCACTATTATCTCATATATACCCCTTAACAACCTTTTGGGGACCCCCCCTCCCCCCCTCCAATTTTTTTTTGTCACAAGCAGTGTTTTCATAACCAAACCGCTGATCGAACCGGACTAGCCACCGGTTGGTGGTTCAACTGGTCGGACCGGCGGTTCAACCGGTGATATAATCTTTGCCTATATTTTTTTTAAAATATATCCTATGTAACATATAAAAAAAATTCTAACACTTAAATAAAATCTTCTAATATTCATATTAAAAAAACATAAGAGGATCATAGTCATAATGATAGATAACAAAATAGAGTCATAGTCATAAACAACATAACAGAATAATAGTCATGAGCAACACAATTTCAAATTCTCAAACAATTTTAATCATATCCTCTCATCATCTCTTTCATGGCAATCTTTCAATCATTCTCGCCGCCATACGTTCCTCTTCACATTCCTCCATCTCTTCCAAAGGATGCACTTCATTTTCAACCTTATCCATATCTATAAGAGATACAAATGGATTTAAAAAGAAAAAATAAATAAATCATTTAAATTAATACAAGCATTGAAAATGGGTACCTTCATCAGGAGCAATTATTGGAATGTCATCATTTCCATAAAGCATATTATTCAATTCATCAACATCTATAATAGGTGGATGATTTTCCTCTTCCTCTTCCTCTTCCACAATCCAAAAGTTAGTTTTCTCAATGCTTTCGTAATCAATAGGATCATAACAAATCATTTTTTGCTCAAGCCTTACATATAAATGATAAAATAAATGAGTTAATGACAAAAGATAAAATATAAGTTGTAAGAATAAATTATAACAATAGAAAATTAATGTGAAAGAATTAATACCTCTCTTGCAAACGTAAATTATAATGGATAAACACAAGATCATTGAGTCTCGAATGTTCCAACTTATTTCTCTTCTTTGTATGAATTCTTTCAAATACACTCCAATTTCTTTCACATCCCGAAGAAGAAGAAGTTTGACTCAATATCTTAGTGGCCAAATTTTGTAAGTTTGGAGCACTACATCCAAAAAATTTCCACCATTCATCTATAAATACAACAATAAAGTAATAAGCTATATTAGTCAAAATAATATTATTAGTATAAAATTGAAGTATATTAACACATACCGGGATGCATAGTTTTTATGATTCCAAAGCAAGTGATCTACCAAAACTTCCAATCCTATCTTGAAAAATACCCACTTCATCAATGCACTTCCTTTGAATAGTTTTGTCCCTAATCAAGGTTGTGACCATCTCAACAACAAAAGCCATCCATTATTTCTTTTTTTTTGCACATGTTTTCCTATCATATGCAAAAGGTGGTTCAGAGATAAGTTTGCGGCGTGAATGTCGCGTTGAAGTTGTTTGTCCCACCTTGCCTTGATGATATTCGTGACGGGCTTGTACAATGTTTTCTTATGCCTAAATATCTCCTTTATTGTCTTCTTTTGCCCGATATATTCCGTCATAAACATACCCAATAGAAGGCCTCGATCAATTATCCATTATCGTAATACACGTATAAGTGGAGCAACAACACCTACTACAATCGTACAATCACTCCAAACTTTTGGATCAAGAACTATCGCCAACACTTTGACTTGCTTTTTTGTCTCTATAGTATCGAGATTCCTTGAATGTCTTACTCGTAAAAAAAAAACCTTGCAAATCATGTTGATGCTCAAGTATACTCTTCAATGCAATGAATGTTGTAGCAAATCGAGTTGGTCTGGGCGCACAATCTCATCCATCCTTCTCTTTTCCTCAACCAAGCAAGTAAGAATGCATGATTGTACACAAACTTTGTCATTTAGAGATGCCCAGGTTGCTAGACCACTAACAAGCTCCATTTTGCCAATATCACCAAGTAGCAAATTTAAACAATATGAAAGACAAGGTGACCATTTGATGGAACGATACTTATCATTAAGCAAGACACCAAAGAAACTTTGTAGTTAGCTCCATTATCGGTCACCGGATGAATAATATTCTTTGCTCCAACCCAATCAACTAACTCCACAAATAGATTACAAAGAGTGCTTGCATCTTTCACGATATCGTAAGCATCAACCGATTTCACAAATATTGTTCCTTTCTTACAATAAACCATGAAATTTATAAGTTGCCTATTTGATCTATCTTGCCAACCATCGGCCATAATAGTGCAACCAAATTCTTCCCAACTAGCTCGATAGCTATCAACCAACAATTGAACTTTTTTTTTGCGTTCCCTGACAAGTTTACTCTCAATTGGGTTATATTTAGGTAACTTATAACCGGGACCAATGAATAATATCATCAATCATTTTTTTGAATGTAAGGAGAATTTACAACATTTAAAGGAATGCATTCATTTGACAACTGCAAATGACCATATCAACATTATGCAAAACTTCTTTATTTACAAGAACACTTTTGATTGAAGGTTGTGCACCGGAGTTGTTCTTGGAGCAAAGTAACTTCCCATTTTCTCATCTCTTTTTTTTTTTTCCCCGTTGATGTTTGCGGAGCCTTTCTTGTGTGCACTTGTAGAGTATTCAACTCTTCCTCAACATCAACCACATCAAAAACATCATCTCCCCATCGATTTTTGCAACTTGACTTTTTTTCATCAAGCTCCTTCAATGATTCTTCCATTTGGTATCTTACATCATGAGTTACTTTTTTTTTGCACGGAGCAATATCCCCCTTCCGACCAGCTAGGTGTTTCTTCATCCTATTGATTCCCCCTCCTTTCCAAGTATTGTTGCAGTGCAAACAAGTCCAACTTTTCTTTCCATCAATCAGTATTCTCTTTAAAATGAGCCAAGGCTAGATCGAACTTTTTGCTCGAATCGAAATTGATGATTGAGTTGAACAACTTGAATCGATTGAAGCATTAGATTGTTGACCACTTGACGAGGAATCCATCTCAAAAACAATAGTGATAAGATATTAAATTTTACTCATAAATCATAATCTGCAATTATAAACAACTTATGTTTTCATCACAATTTGCAATTATAAACAACTTAATGAATGCTTATGAATATTTAATAGTAAGTAGTAACTACCAATTTGAAATTTCACAGAATGCTTATATACAACATTATAATGTATTTCCAATTTTACAGAAGGCATATTTTTTTTCACAAATATGATAAGAAATTCATTAATCCCTTGATGATTTTACTAAATCTGTAAATTAAAGTATCAAACAACAATATCTTGTTATATATTCCCCAAATTGAACCTTAACTAACAGTGAATGTGAACAACAAATATTCCCCAACCAATTGTTATATATTCCCCAAATTCAAACAACAAATTGAAACAACAATATCTTGTTATATATTCCCAAAATTCACCAATCATATTATCAAAATAAATCAAAGTATCAAACACCAAATGACAAAATCACCATAATAAATCAAACACCAAGTTAATACCAAATTCACCAACCATTTTGATTTAAAATTAATGAAAGTGAACAATACCTTTTAGAGAAATAGGGTTGCAATGTTTTTAGAGAAACAGCGTTGTAGCTGGACGGCGGAGCGTCGCGCGGCTGGGCGGCGCGCGGCTGGTGAATTTGGGCGGCGGGCGAAATGGAAAAAACGAAAACTGAGTGTTGAAACTTGAATGAGACTGAATCTGAATTCTAAAAGTGAAATAGTGAACTGAAAATGTGAAATTTTAATTTATTAAAAAAAAAAAAAACCGGTTTTTCCAGGTTGGCCGGTTGAACCGGTTTTTGACCTGTTCAACCCTAAAAGCGGTTTTACATGGGTTTTCTGACCGATTTACCGGCCGGTTCCCGGTCCAACCGGTTGAACCGGCCGGTTCAAACCGGTTTTTAAATCATTGGTCACAAGTATTACATATATACCTTACGTTCCATTAGTTTTCAAGTTGAAATTGGGATAGAATACTTTGTTGAGCTAGAATTTGTTTACCCATTTAGTAAAGTCAGCCCAAATGTTTGGTTTACTTTTTAAAAATTTTGCTTCATTTATTTAAACTCTAATAAATTATAAATAATTATTATAGATTATATTTTTGAGTATGACAAATTGTACTATTCTAAAAAGCATTTAAGTATATAGTGCACTTGGGTGTACATGAGACTCAATCCTCAATAAAAATATCAAATGTTAAATACCTCAATCAAATTCGTTAATTGAAAACAACTCTCCAAGATGAACCTTTTTTTTTTTCCAGACGGTCTAATAGTGTATATTCAGAAGCAAATTATAAAAAATTATGTATAAACGCAATTGTTGATTTTAATGATTTGCAAGAGACCTTAAAAGCTATATATATATATATATACATGAATATATTATGTATTTTGAGATATTTAATAATAAATATTAAAACATTTTGTATAAATATAAAATATTTAAATTTTATTACGTACCGAATATATATTAGCATTGAACCGAATAAATTGGTCCCCCTCACCCAAAATCCTGGCTCCGCCTCTGCCCGTAACATTGCCATTTTAATTTTTTCTTTAACTGTGATGTGTGAATAATTTTTCAACCAATAATAATTATTATTGAGGATATTAATTAAGTAAATTTTTACATAAAAAATCCTTAATGTGTTATTCTCCCATGTAAAGTCGTAGTTTAATGGGAAGAAGACTAATTTTAGCTTCAACATTTTTCATGTTTTCTTTTTAATTAGTTAAATCTTATTCCAAGCAAGTTGTTAATTATGGCTTTGGAGAGTCATTATATCTAGAGAAAAAGTTGAATATGCATCGGCAAATTAAGTATTCAACATATGTTTCTTTCAATTAATTAATTGGCAACTTCATGTAGTGCATATTATTTGAGAATCAACAGATAATATAATAAATTAATTAAACAGCTAAGGTGATGCATATGGTATAGAGTATCTGAGAATGAACATAGATTTAAATAAATAATAAGTATATAGTTTCACGTTATATATATATAGTTTTGATATGAAAACCACGAGTGGTCACCTTATGGAGTCCAATTGATGATTTGACTTTCCACCTCAACTTATTACCTAATTAAATAATTTAAATTATTTTTTTAAAAAAATCCTGCACCCTAAAACCTAAATCATGAACCCTAAACCATGACCCATTCGGGTCGGGCAAACCATGAACCACTCGGGTCGGGTTTGGATGAATTAACAGTCAACATCCTTATTTTATTTCTCTCAAACCCACTAAAACTCATTTACTTGATTTGCGTGTCATTTCCAGTGCTCAAGTAATGGAACGGAGGGAGTATCAATTATTGGTTACAAGCTAGCAAATGCTTGTTGTTAGTGTTTGTTTCTCTTGTGTATAGGAAATTTTGGTTCGTAAATAGTTCTGGCCAAATATATATATTTAATGGGATTTAAATCGATTTGGTCCCATAACTTTGGACCTTTATTGAAATGGTCCCGTATATATCACATGTTTCAATTTAGTCCCGTATGTTTTCAATTTTTGCCAATTTAGTCCCAAGGCGCCGGAGACCGGTCAAACTAGCCAAAACGACGTAGTTTTTTGGGGCGTGTTTTGCATGCGCCCCTAATTTCGATCGGGAAATGCTGACTTGTATCGATTTGGACACGTGGCACGCCACATGTGTATTTTGCCAATTAAAAAAAATGAAAAAATAAAATAAAATTACACATAATTAAATAAAAATAAAATAAATCAATTTTAAATTAAACTCTAATAATAATAATAATAATAATAATCATAATTGCCTCGCCTTCTTTTTTTTTCCGGGGCTTAATCGAGTAATTGAATTTTGAATAGGTTTTGCGCGGTGGGGAACGACGTTTTCCGAAACTGGCGATTTTATTTCATTTTCCCCCGTAGTAGGAGTTGAATACCATCCCGACTTTCCCGATTTGGACCATTTTATTGAAGATGGTGTTCAGATCTGGTAGTACGATTGGGGTTTTGACATAATCGGATTTCCGTTTCAGGAAATTGACGGAATCAGGCTGACGGTTGAGTAAAATTGACGGGGGAGGTTGAATTGTCGTTGTTGTCCCAGAAGAGGACGGAGTTCATCCATGGCATTTCGTGGCAGTCGGTTTTTTTGAGGCCCAATTTGGGGAATTCGAATTTGTTATGGAAAGGAGGCGGTTAGAGTCGCCGAGGAACAAACCGATGAAAGTCGCGCGACGCTTTTCACTTTGTTGCGTGATTGGTTGGATCAAAACCCGATGAATAAATCGTTATCCATTTTGTTGACGATTTGTTGGATCTGAAACAAGGGCGTCGGTGGCGTTATCGCGGCGTATTTCTCCAATCGGAAAATGGTGGCGATTGCGAAACGACGACGATTTAGTTGGATCTTGTAGGAGATTATGACGGCGGTTGCCGCCACCGCCGCCGCGGATCGCCGAAATAGATCCTCCCCATGGATGCCCTGTTCAAAACCCTACCGTTGGCGTCTACGATTTGGGCGCCGACGGCGTGGTCGACGGTCAATCCGCATTTTCGAGCAAGTTTCCGTGCCGAGTCGTGATGTGGCCGACGCCCGACATTAGGCGCGACGCGAGGAAGGCCGTGGTTTTACTTTTTTTTCAGAGATTCGTAGTACAATTCGCCCAATTGGGCGCCGGATTGGACCCAGGCGGTTTGGGATTTGACGTCGATGTCGATTGATAGGAAATTGAACATGTCGAGGACAACGAAGGTGTGGTCGGAGACGTAGGAGATGCCTTCGTAGTCGTGGTCGGAGACGTAGGAGATGGCCGGATTGGACCCAGGCGCTTACTGAACAAAAAATTATTATTATTATTATTATTATTATTATTATTAGAGTTTAATTTAAAATTGATTTATTTTATTTTTATTTAATTATGTGTAATTTTATTTTCTTTTTTCATTTATTTAATTGGCAAAATACACATGTGGCGTGCCACGTGTCCAAATCGATTCAAGTCAGCATTTTCTGATCGAAATTAGGGGCGCGTGCAAAATACACCCCAAAAAACGACGTCGTTTTGGCTAGTTTGACCGGTCTCCGGCGCCTTGGGACTAAATTGACACAAATTGAAAACATACGAGACTAAATTGAAACATGTGATATATACGGGATCATTTCAATAAAGGTCCAAAGTTATGGGATCAAATCGATTTAAATCCCTATATTTAATATATTTGTTATATAGATGTTTTAAATGATGAAAAACATTATGATTCAATAAGTAGAAGAAACAAACCGACTTTCTATTCTTTATTCGTGTTGTAGCTAAAAGTCAGAAAGAATGTTATTATGAAGTATCGTAGTATACTTCATTAGGATTAGGATTAATTATTATTTAATAATCACACTTTAAATTAATGTTTGAGTTTGAGATTAGGCCCAAGGAAGAAAAGTAAATTTTCCTGAAGAAATATGGCAAATTTGGCATACCGCATAGAGATATTAATTTTTCATTGTTCATGGACCAACAATGGTAAAATGAAAGATAAAAATTTGTGTGAACCCGAGTTCATCGTGAATTCGATTTTTTAAAGTATTACTGTTATATATAAAAATACTCACTATTATGCACAAAAATACTCACTATTTAAAAAATACTTTATATTTTTAAACAATGAAACTAACAGTGATAAATTTTATACATAACAGTGATGGAGTTCATGCATAAGCACTTGAATTCTACGCCACTTGTATTGTATATGTGTTCTACTTGATATAACTTATAAGTAAACCAAATATACTTGCAATATTATAAATATATATTTTGCATCACTTCACATAGATATGATTTATCCTAGGACTACATGTTTTGTTTAATAATTGAGACAAATATCTGTTTTTGTGCACTAACTCAGAAATATAATTAGAAATTTAGAAAAATAGATAAATATTAATTTATATGTTGATGTTGATGTTGCACTTCGGGTTCCTACAGATTATAAACAATATAACTAACTTATAGATGATAAAAATTTGTATAGACCTGATTCATGCTATAAACTCAATTATTTAAGTATTATTGTTACATAAAAAAACTCTCACTGTTATAATTAAAAATTATCACTGTAATTATGAACAAAAACAATCACTGTTTAGAAAATATTTTATATTTTTAAACAGTGAAATTTTTTATGCATAACAGTGATAATTTTTATAAATAACAATAATAGAATTCATGTGTGAACCTGATTCACATGGGTGCTACCCCATAGATAACTGTTGATGTTGCACATCTGGTTCCTATAGGTTAATATAAATCATATGTATTATTTCTTCTTTTTAATTTTCTAAATAAGAAATATCTATTCTTTAGAATATTATTAGGACATTTTCAAAAGATCCGCACATGACTTGATTTTTTTTTTTTTTTTGACAAGAAGTATTTGATTTTCGTGATAGTAGGCTGTGTAGCCAACTCTAATACGTAACATAGTTTTTCATTTTCTTTTCTAAAGAAAAGTTTGTTGAATTGTATTTATATATTCACAATAAAAAAACTTAAACTTAATTTGACTTAAAATTTATATCAAATGGGCCTGTTTCAAATCGGACCTCGAGTACTTCATTTTGATTTTTTAATAATAAATTCATGCACCCCAAAATTACGTGCCGTAGCTTACGTATATAATCACATTAATCATACACAATTTACACGTTGTAAAACTCACTCATGTATGTACAACGTAAAACCAGAACGCCACGCAAGCGTAAAACAAAGGTACACACATAAATTGTCACACGCATAATATACATAAAGAAATGAGAAATTTATTAAGAAAATATTGATACACGTTATATAATTAAAAAAAACATTTGATCTACGCAAATTGGATTTTAATTCAATTTTTTTTTTTAAAAAATTTTATCAGCTCGTTTTCTTTTATCGGGCCCGGCCCGAACCCAACCCGAGTGGTTCATGATTTATCCGACCCGAATAGATCATAATTTAGTGTTTAGGGTGTAGATGATGCATCCAAATTAAAATTGAATTCAATTGCACCAATTGCATCTTGTGCAATTGGTATGTTGCACTCTGTAATTGGTGCACAAAAAATATTATTTAATAGAAATAATAATATAACTTTTCATTAAAACTTATTCATAGTCACTACTACACATTTGAGCTTGCACAGCTGCGCTTAGACAACGGTTATAGAACATATAAACGAAATTAAAAAAATTTAACTTAGACAGCGGTTATCAACCGCTATCCAAGCTAAATTTTGCAAAGCGGTTGAAAACCGCTGTCCAAGTGCTTTTCTTGGACAACGGTTTTTTATCAGCTGTCCAAGCTTGGACAGCTGATACTTGGAGAACGGTTATAACCGCTCCCCGTCATTTTTCACAGCTGTCTAAGCCCAAATGTGTATTAGTGAGTATAAAACTCATATCATTACACTTATAAAGTGACCCACTACTTTTATAAACTAGTATATATAACATTTAATATATATTATAATCTCAGTTTATACACTGAGAATTACAGTAGTATTAATTTATAAGTGTAATAGTATATATGAATTCATACTATGAACAAATTGAACCGAAAACCTACTCAAATAACTAATATCATTGTTTAACGAAAGCCACGACACCTAATATCATTAAGTGTGTTGTGCTCAGATATATCACACGTCAGCATTACCAGATTTATCACACGTCAAATAGGATTTAATTATCGCGACGTCGTCGGAGTCCCACCGAGACCACGTGATTTGTCGTGCTTACGCATATGTTTTGTCATGCTTTATGCACATGACTTGTCGTGCTTATTGATTTGTCGTGCTTAACGATTTGTAGTGCTTAACGATTTGTCGTGCTTATGATTTGTCGTGCTGGTCCTCTTTATATAAAGGACCTCACCTTTCATTGTAAAAAAACTCTGGAATGTTTCCCTCATTCCACTTATATACCTACACCCACATTTCAGGGAAGAACTACGGTTCTTCCCGCAGTGTTCTTGTTCGATTACTTATTTGTTTGGTGGTCAAATTCAACAAGCCACATCAGAATTCGTAAAATATTTGACCGTCAATAATTGGCGCTAGAAGGAGGGCGTTATTGAAAAATTCGTCAAGAACAACGTCGAATTTCCGAATCCAAATCCAAAAAAAAAATCACAAGATCACACAAACCCAGAAAATTGAAACACAGATATACTGAATACGATACATCAGACAAACAGAAGGAGAATGAGGGGTTCCCGGTGTAGGCGCCCGCCACAGCCCGCCTCCGCCTGCCCCCTCGGCTCATGACAAGATCACCGTAAAACCCCAAAATCCAAAATCAAACCCCATCTCTTATTTCTAAAAATCTAACCAACATATACATACACAGACTCACATATACATACAAAAAAAGAAGAAAGCGAAGAGGATGAAGAAAGGGGCTGTGAAGCCTCGCCTCCTCGGCCTGGGCCAAGGCTGTTGTCACTGCCTCAGCACCAAGCGATTCACCACCGCCCGATCGCCACTCGCCCGAAATATCCAAACCGTCGCCCGCCGCGCTTTGTTGGGATTATCTTGAAAAAAAGTATGCTTTTTACTTTGTATAATCGAAAATCGAATTTCGAATTTATTTCTTGAAATAAATTGTTTATCATCGATGCTTTAAATATGATTGAATGTTACATATATTTACTACATAACTGTTCAATAATTCGTACATGTTAGATCAGTAGTTAATTTAGTGATACCGGATCACGAAGATTAAATTAATGATCCCTTTGTAACTATAAGTACGCCATTCACGACCTAGATGGAAATGAACAACCATCGCGAAAAGGTTGAGGTGTAAGGCTCAGATTGGTTTGTCTTGACCAAGAGATTACACTAGTGCATGGTCGATCTTGTTGAATAGGACCTCCAGGAGGATAAATTCTTCTTGAATCGAACAAGGAAGAATTAGACCTCGGTGGTTCATTATTTCTTAACCTTCGTCCCTTAAATAGGATCACGTGGGATTGATAACTATTTCTTTGACTTATCATGGGTAGTTTAATCGTAGAGATTCAATACCTTTTATCTTGGGCAATATTATTGGTCACATGTGATTGCTAAGATTTAATACTGAAGAATCGTGGTGCAAGCACGCTTTTTACTTGATTGCCCCCTTGGGAGGTTCATAAGTTTTATCATACCAAATTTTGCAAGTGGAATTAGTTTAGGTATGGATAATAATGTTGAACCGTTCTCGACCAAGGACAAAAGATATTAATTAACGGAAAGCTATTTGGTGGCTTGAATTAATAAATGGGCTAGATAATCTTAAACACGGGAAATAATGACCGGGAGACATATTGACTGTAATATGGGTTAAGATGGATAGTGCAATATTAATTATGTAGTGGGATTAATTAATATTTATGGGCTTGAATTATATTGTGGCTCAATATTAGATATTCAAGATCCATTAGAAGGTCCAATCTTAATTCTCCTAAAGGCCCCCTGAGTAGCCCAACATATAGTCCAATAACTGAAAAGGTGATTAAAATAAAATAAATATTGTTGCTTAATTTTCCAACCAAAATTTTGAAATATATAGATATGTTGGGAGAAAGATTTTCTTTGAATTTTGTTATGGAATGAAGATATGTATTCTTGGAATACAAGATTATCTCATTAAATTCAAGAAATCTCCCACTAGCTTATTTATATAGTAAATTTCAAAAAAGATGAAAATATAGTGGGCAAGAAAGATTTTCTTGATTTTCTTGAAAAGATATTATGGAAGATATGTATTTCTTGAAATACAAGAATATCTCATAAATTCAAGAAGATCCAAATCTTGGATTCTTGCACTAAAATTTTCGAAAATCCATATTATAGAAGAGGTGGGATTTTTGTGGAATATTTTAATTATGGGAAAAAGAATATAAGGGATATATTCAAGATTTCTTGGTGACCAAGAAAAGTCTTTTCCCATATTGAAATATCACTAAAAATTCGTCCAACCCCTCTCCTATAAATAGGGGATGATTAGTTCATTCCCAAGGATAATTCCATGTGCTGGAAATATTAGCAAATCCACATAAGTGGTGCAACAAAGTTTATTTTTTCCTTTTGTTAATTGTTCGCGAGTATCCTTCCACCGGATTGTCGAGCAAGGGCTAAGGGAATACTTGGGAAGTCCTTTTGGTTAGTCCGTCCGACCAAAGCCTTTGCCATCCCAGGAGAGAATGCGTTCACGTAAACCCGTAGATTCGATGCGTAGGTTTTACGTAGCTTTTTTATATCATGATATGTTGTTGCAATTATTATTTGAATTAATATAGGATTAATTCATGCTAGTAATAATTAATGAATTAAATTTGTATTTAAATATTCACCCCGAATAGATCTGTGCAAATCATTCCCCAACATCGCCTTCGTCCCAGCCTCGTCGCGGCTTCTTCGAGACTCCACAGCAAAACCAGAGCCTCCGCGTCTCAAAATGGCGAGAGCCGCCGAGCCGCCACCGCCTCTGCCCCAAAATCGATGCCGCGGCACCGCCTCTGCCACCAGCACCGTCGCCGCTCCTCGGAGAAAGCCGCCGAGCCGCCACCGCCTCTGCCCTAAAATCGACGCCGCGACACCTCTCTCTGCCCCAAAATCGAACGACGAGGCCACCACCTCCATCACCATCCTTGTCAATCTAATCGGCAAAGCTCCTCCATTGAGCGCCGCAGCGTCGACATCACCGACGATTCAGCCTCGCCCTCAACCAAATTGCCGCCTCACCTCCGCCGCTGCACCGGCGCCGCCTCGTAAGCTTCCAGGTGTTGGACGCGTGGGAGCTTGAGAGTGATTTTCTTCTGAGGAAGTAACACGTTTTCAGGGATTGATCTAATCCTAATCTATGGGCCTGAGCAAGTGATTGGGCCGAGTTTTTATCTAAATTCAGACTGAGCAAGTGATTGGGCCGAGTTTTTTATCTGAATTCGGGCTGAGCAAGTGATTGGGCCGAGTTTTTTATCTGAATTCGGGCTGAGCAAGTGATTGGGCAAAGTTTAATTAAGTTTTTGGGCCCAATTTTCTACTTTTAATTATTGGGCCCAAGCTTATTTAATTCGTGGGCCTGGGTAGTTGGACTGATGGATATATGGGCCTGGGTTGTTGGCTATTTATTTGTGGGCCCGATTTTTTCGGCCCAAGTAAAAAAAAAAAAGGCAGCTCCAACAGTTCTGGAGAAGAAAATTAGACGAGCACCCGGAGTCTCACGAGCTACTCAAAGAAACTACGGGTAGTCCTTTTACCCACCCCACCAGGTTTATTATATTTATGTCCTCGTGGCTTTTCATTCATTCGTTTATTTTCATTTAATTTGGCCGTGTTTCTGAGAGGTCGCGACCTAAAAGCCGGATGACCCGAACAAAGACCTAACGAGCAAGTCTATGTTCACTGACGAACGAGTTCAGACTCGATACCCGCAAAAAAAAAGCGAGTAATGGGTACCTTGATCATAAAAAGATGACTCAGACTTACGGATCCTCGTAGCAAAAGCGATGAGTCTTGGGTTCTGACTAAATAAGACGGCCCTAAGCGAAGTGATCGCGCCTAAATAAGACGATCGCGAACCAAGAAAGGAGGGGTTGCATAAAGTTAACCCATCTGGTCGCACCTAAATAAGACGATCAACCGATTGCATCACAATAAGATAATGAAAAACGAAAGAAGTCAGGAGGGGACATAGACAAACACAATGTTCGAATTCATTCAGAAGAAAATGGGCACTACCGGCCAAATTACAAAAAAAGCCACTTGTACGATTATGCCCGCCTACTCGGCTACTGGTAATATCGCTTTTAGGCGACGATTATGCCTTTACTTCAAGGGCTTGAAATACCTTTTTTCGGCGACGATATGCCTTTCATCTAAGGCTGGCAATACCACTTTTTCGGGCGACGATTATGCTACCATCGGCGTTTAGTAATACTGCTTTTTTCGGGCGACGATTATGCCGCTTTACTCGGCGCATTGAAATACCGCTTTTTTCGGCGACGATTATGCCCGCTTTACTTTGGTAATACCGCTTTTCGGCGATGATTATGCCCGCCTATTCAGCGCTGGCAATACCACCTTCTCGGCGATGATTATGCCCGCCTATTCGGCATTGGCAATACCGCCTTTTCGGTGACGATTATGCCCGCCTACTAAAGCGCGAGCATTCTGCCTTTTCGGCGATGATTATGCCCGGCCTACTCGGCCCGACAATCTTGCCGCACCCGGTGTGATTATGCCCTACTCGGTCTTTGGCAATACCGCCTTCTCCGGCGATGAGATCGTAAACTTTCCGCGACTACAAGCCCGCCTCCTCGGCGTCGGCTTTCCACTATTTCGGTGATGTCCAGTCTGCCATTTTAGCGAAGTATTCTCCGCCTTCTTGGCGATGAGATCATCGGCTTTCACAGCAACGACCAGCCCGCCTCCTCGGCGTCGGCTTTCCGCTATCTAAGCGATGTCCAGTCCGCCGTTTTAGCGAAGCATTCTCCGCCTTCTCGGCGATGAGATCGTCGGCTTTCACAGCGACGAACAACCCGTCTCCTCGGCGTCAGCACTCCACTACCTCGGCGATGTCCAGTCCTCCGTTTTAGTGAAGTTTTCTCGGCCTTCTCGGTGATGAGATCGTCAGCTTTCATAGCGACGACCAGCCCGCCTCCTCGGCGTCGGTATTCTGCTAACTCGGCGATGTCCAGTCCGCCGTTTTAGCGAAGTATTCTCCGCCTTCTCGGCGATGAGATCGTCAGCCTCCACGGCGACGACCAGCCCGCCTTCTCGGTGTCGGCATTCCTCTAACTCGATGATGTCCAGTCCGCCGTTTTAGCGAAGTATTCTCCGCCTTCTCGGCGATGAGATCATCGGCTTTTCTGGCGACGACCGGCCGCGTCCTCGGCGTTGCTTTTCGTATCTCGGCGATGTCCAGTCTGCCGTTTTAGCTAAGTTTTCTCCGCCTTCTCGGCGATGAGATCGTCGGCTTTCACAGCGACGACCATCGCACCTCCTCAGCGTCGGCTTTCCGCTATCTCGGCGATGTCCAGTTCGCCATTTTAGCGAAAGTATTCTCGCTTCCGGCGATGAAGATAAATAAAACTTCGCGGCTGACAAACGACCCATGCTCGCCGGCGTCGGCATTCGCTATCTCGGCGATGTCGATCCGCCGTTTTTAGCGAAGTTTTCTCCGCCTTCTTGGCGATGAGATGTCGCTTTCCGGCGGCGACCAACCCTTTCGTCGGCGTCGACATTCAGCTAACTTCGGTGATTTCGATCGCCGAATTTAGCGAAAGTATTCTCCACCTTCTCGGCGATGAGATCGTCGGCTTTCTGGCGACAACCGGCCGCCTCGCCGGCGTTGGCTTTCCACTATCTCGGCGATGTCGGTCCGCCGTTTTAGCGAACACTCTCGCCTTCCGGCGATGAGATCGTCGGCCTCAATCGGCGACCGGCCCGCCTTCTCGGCGTCGGCATTCCGCTAACTTCGGTGATGTCGATCCGCCATTTTAGCGAAAGCACTCTCACGCTTCGGCGATGTGATCGTTGGCCTCCCGCAGTGACGACTAGCGCCTTCTAAACCCGGCATTCGCTAACTTCGGCGATGTCGATCGCCCGTTTTAGCAAAAGTATTCTTAGCGCCCCTTCTCGGCGATGAAGATCGTCGGCTTTCGCGGCAACGACCCGACCAGCCTCCCGGCATCGGCTTTCCACTTCTTCGACTATGTCGATCCGCCATTTTAGCGAAGTATTCTCGGCCTTCTCGGCGGCGATCGTCGAACTTTCGTGACGACGGCCGCTAAAATCTCTCGGCGTCGGCTTTCCATTATCTCGGCGATGTCGATCCGTCATTTTAGCAAAAGTATTCTCCGCCTTCTCGGCGATGAGATCGTCGGCTTTCACAGCGACGACCAGCCCGCCTCTTCGGCGTAAGCTTTCCGCTATTTAGGCGATGTCCAATCCGCCGTTTTAGCGAAGTATTCTCCGCCTTCTCGGCGATGAGATCGTCGTCTTTCACAGCGACGACCAGCCCGCCTCCTTGACGTCGGCTTTCCGCTACCTCGGCGATGTCAAGTCCGCCGTTTTAGCAAAGTATTCTCCTCCTTCTCGGCGATGAGATGTTGGCTCCTTGTTTCGGCGTGACCGGTCCGCCTCTATCAGCATTAACCTGCTTGCCTTCATCGACTTTGGCTCTCTTGTAAGATCACCGCAGTCGGTCGACGATTTATCTAGGTAAGGTAAAAAAAAGCATTTTTCGGTTGTAAGTGGTCGACGACGAGCACAAAATTTACTCCTATAAATCGTACAACTAGTAAGACGATCGGGACAGAGGAGAGTCGCAAACTGTTCGGCCATAAGTGGTCGACAACGAGCGCAAACTCTCCTAGCTCCCTCAAGTATCTCTGGCTATCTCACGAGCCATCTCAGAAGACCTGCTCATCTCGAGTAGGATCCCATCTAGCTCTCTCTCACGAGCCATCTTAGAAGACCTGCTCATCTCGAGTAGGATCCCATCTAGCTCTCTCTCACGAGCCATCTCAGAAGACCTGCTCATCTCGAGTAGGATCCCATCTAGTTCTCTCTCACTAGCCATCTCGGAAGACACTGCTCATCTAAAGCGAGGATCCCGTCCGGCTCTCCCAGGCACGAGCACCTCCAAGTCCATTTTCCCGGGTATAAAAAAAAGACAAAATCACGGACAGGGCTCTCGGCGTCTGAGCATAAAAAAAGACTTCGTCTGACAGGGCTCCAGGAAATCTGAGCACGAAAAAGAAACTTCGTCTGACGGGGCTGATTTACGGCACGACGAGTACGTAAGATCGGCAGCGAAGGTAAGATCCTATGCATGGGCTCATTACGAACGATCAAGATCTCATCGGCACGAAAGCAAGCTCGAAGGCAAACAATGCGATTGCAGATGCAACAAAAGTTAAAATCGGTCGAGACACGAACAAGATCGAGCTCGAACAACGTCCGCGGCCGATCTTGGGGGCTATTGTTGTGCTCGGATATATCACACGTCAAGATTACCAGATTATCACACGCCGCCAGACGAATTATCGCGACGCCGCCAGTCCTACCGAGACCACGTGATTTATCCTTCTGCGTATGACCCTTTTATGCATATGACTTGTCGTGCTTATTGATTTGTGGTTTATTGATTTGTCGTGCTTA